>VDFB02271358.1:1268154613-1268569431 GCA_007258455.2 Sequoia sempervirens
TTGTGTTGTACCCCAAAATTAAAATTTTTGTTACACTTATACATTTTGAAGAAATGAGTTTTGTCTTGTTAAATCTGTCAAAAAGTCAAAATTTGGGTGTGCATGTCTTGCATGAGGGGTAAGAATGAAAAATTTCCAAAATCTGACGATCTGGGTCTGCTCAGAGCGACCTAATCTACAAAACCCAGATCTCAATTTTTCATCCCTACTTTTTAGGAAAACTGCTATTTTTAGAAATTTCCTAAAAATAGTAATTTTTTTCTGGGTTTCTTTCAAAGCGGATACTGGCAAAACTTTCTAAAAATAGAAAGTTGGTCCGTTAGGGTTCAAACTGATTTTGATTGGCTCAAAATACTTCCATATCAGGCTAGTGTAGTCAGAATCTCCAAAAGATCAGTTTTTCCCTAGTAGGTCTATTCTACTTTTTCATAAGCATATCCAGAGCTCTAAGGTCATTAATGGAGGTTAGTCGGCTGCCAGGCATCAGATTCAATGATCAAGCATCGAATAGAATATCAAATGATGAACATGCATGTTGAATGAAGAAGGAAGGTGAAAACAGTGAAATTTTGACTAAGTTTGCTTGACTTAGGCGCCCCAGGTGAAGAAGGGTGCCCATCTTTTTAGGGCACCAGATGATGAAATTAGGGTTTGAGCCTCCAGTCAAAGTTGCTCGGTTTCCTCCCAGCTCTGCAACGAGTCCAGTTGCGCAGTCATCGGATCATCCATTTGCCCGAGATTCGAGATCAAACAAAATGCAGAAAGCAAATCATGAAAAGTCATTGAAAATTGTCTAAGTCTAGGAACTTTGGGCGCCCCAGGTGCCCAGCTTTTTGAGGGGCCTAATCCAGCAGTCAGGGTTTGCTAAAGTGCTTGATCTCTCCGGAATTCAAACAGCTTCATAACAGATATCTTCGTTAAAGCATCCGACTTGTCAGTCTCCGTCAAATCCAAATCAAGTTGAAGGCACAAAATGAAGGTTTAAATTTGAAGATGAAAATCAGAAGAAAATGGTCAAGTCTAGAGCAAATGGGCGCCCCTGAAGGAGAAAGGCGCCCAAGATTTTGAGGGGTTAAATAGATGAATTTGCCGGTGAGGCTCCCAGGATGACTTCTGCAGAATTGATCAGGCTTTCCAACAAGATCTCTAGCTCGTCAATCCGAGTTGGCAGTCGTCAGATGCAAGAGGCTGAACAGAGGGTTCAACACAAGCTAAAAATCAAAAGTGAAAGGCAAAGGAGAAATATTGAGAAAATATTCTAACACTGGTGAAGTTGGGCGCCCCAGCTTACCAGGAGCGCCCAAGCTTTTGAAGCTTCAAATCCAACTTTTGATAAATTACTCCCAGAGCCCCTCTTGATTTCTCTGACTGAAGTAACGAGCTCGGTAGTCCAGGATCCTCCAGCAGAATCTCGGATCGTGAGATCATTTTGTAGAAAAAGATAGAAGAAAATGAAAAAAATATTCTAAATTAAGTGAAACATTAAAATTACGGTGAAAGGAAACCCAAAAGGTTCTGGAGCTTGAATTGATAAAATTCAGAACCACGACCTCAAGATCGTCTTGTCACGAGTTAGTTAGAAAGCTTATCCAATGAAGCGTGGGTCAGTCGGATCTGGCCAGTAGCTCCCGAGTCAAGATTTCATCCCGAGGAAGATCAAAGGAGGAAAAGGAGAACTTGAAAATCGCTAAAATGGCTAACTTCACGGACAAAATGGGTGCCTAAGAGTAGGCTCCCATGAATTTGAAGGTCAAACAAAGTTTTTCGCCAGAGACACCTCTAGAACAGTCTTCTCAGATTCAGTCAGGCTATGCGATGAATCATCCAGCTCGCTTGTCAGATCAATCTGGAAGCCAGAGATTGAGGTCAAAGTAAGGGGTCAAAATTGTGAAAAGTTGAAAATTCCTTAAAAATGACTTACTCTGGAGAAAGTTGGCACCCCTAGCCAAGAAGGGTGCCCAACTTGTCATACCTTAGCCAAAATTTTCAAGGTTTCAAAATTGCAAGAGGAAGAGAATGTCCAAGTTCATCGAACCAGCTGATTTTAGGGTTTTGAAGATAAAAACAAAAGAAAGCAAACCTATTTCAAACCCTAAAGTCTATTTAACACCACTCTTTCATGCAATTCTCATCATTTTTGCAGGTGTTGTCCCAAGGAGAAGAGTGGAGCAGCAAGCTTGAAGTTATATTTCAAGATTCAAGAACTCAAGTTTGCTGATTCTTCATCAAATTTTTCAGACCAGCCACATAAGGCCTTGCTTTTTCATGGTTTTTCATCTAGAAGATCAAATTTTTGAAGAAGGCGGCCAAGATTTTCAATTTTCAGCCATCTAGGTCTTGTCATCTCATTCTTCTGAAGAATTTTCAAGAAATTTTCTCAAGTTGCAGCAGCTGCTTTTTCTTTGCATGTAAGTGAAATCCTCAGTGTTTTCAGAATTTGTTCATCTAGGTCCTCTCAAAACAATCTTTTGAAGAAAACCCATATCACAGCTTTTTTCAAGAAAATTTTAAATTTTAGGGTTGGCTGCTTTTTCAATCAGCCCTTAGTGTTTTTCAAATCTGATCAACTGGGTCCATTTCTAATTACATTCTGAACAAAACCCAAGTGCCAACTTTTTTCGTGAAAAATTGAAGAAATTAGGGTTTGATGCTTTTTCAGTCTAAATTCAAAATTTTCAAAAACGGACGATCTGGGTTGTCTTGTAACGAAATTCTGAGCAAAACCCATATTTTAGAAAATTTTCAAAAAATTTGTCTGTTGGAGGAAGAAAAACCAGCATTCTAAAAATAGAAAGTTGCTCAAAACTTGTCTAAACCTAGGTGAGTTTACAGTCATTCTTCAAGGTTTTCGAAATGGAATACAATCCCAATGATTTCAAGACCAAATCAGCTCTCTACCATGATTTCATCAAAACAGCTAAGACGGACTTGCATCACATCAAGCTGGTGTTTGATCTACATGCTTTGGAGAGCGCAGGCAACATTTCAATCAGAAACTTGGGACACTCTGGACTCCTCGCAGCAGCGTCTAATCCTATATCAGTTCAGAGCCTCGAGTTTGTAATCGTTTACATCAAGCACTACAATCCGGCTACAAGGGAGATTCAATCAGTTGATGGCAGATTGATCTGCAATTTGAAACCTGATATGATCGAGAAATGTTTCTCCATTCCCCCTTGGCCTGAAAGTGTCACTATCTCAAAGGGCGAATGCGAGAGGATGTGGGAAATGCACAAAGACAAATATAACAAGAAGATTGCTCAAAGGTGGATGAAGGAGAAGCATAAGACTTTGCCTAAGAACATTGGGCAAGGCAAGTTCAAAGATAAGATTGCTATCATAATCACCTTGCTCAACAGGGTCATTGGACAAGAAGATGCTACCAAGTTTCAGCCTTGGATGTTCTACGCTATACCCCATATCATGAAGAAGACCGAGTTTTATGATTGGCCCACCTTGATCAGTGACAGGCTTCATCAGCAGATAACGAAATATTTCCAGATTCACGAGTTCTATATGGTTTCTTACCTAGTCTACCTAGTGGCCTACCAAGGTCAATTCAAAGGGTTGAACACTGAGGGATCATTGAGCGTACAACATATCTACAACTACTATCCTCAGTTGGAATTCACGAAGTCACTGTGTCACTGCAAGAGGGTGAATGAGGTTTTTTTTATGTACATAGTGCGGGACTTGGACAATGAATTGCACGTTTGTATCTCTTCAGTCGCCGGGGCAGCGATGGCGGAGTGGGCAGATTGGTTCATACAATTTCCTACTTTCACCTATCTTAGAGTCTATGGCTATTCCGGTGCTCCGCTCATGCTACCAAGGTACCCATCAAACGAAGTGGTCTTCATGGAATTCTTAAGGTAGGCACATGATGTCCACGCATTCTTGAGGAATAGAAAGAAACCCACCCTCAATTTTCCATTGGGGTTGGGAATTTATACATACAGGACAGCGGCAGATGCTAAAACCATGGGGGATGAGTTAGATAAACTTGGTCTCAAGCCTTACAGCAAGAGACGATCTTATGACCCTCATGGCGTCTACGCTGGCCGACTTGAGAGAAACTATGCTCACATATCCGCCCTTGAAGATTTTTGGGCCAATTATACAGATGAGTTTAAGGTGCGGAAGCGCAGTTACAGTAGGCTCACTCTTCACCAGATGAAAGATTGCCTATCAGAGGATATCGAAGGATTGTCAGATGATGATGAGGATGTGTTACTCCCAATGTATGCTCGGAAGCGAATTGATGATCAGCCCCTTCCTCAAGTCAATTGGGCTAATAAGGAATCCCTCTCAGTCGAAGAAAGGACGAGGCAAGTCCTCGAACATAGCAAGGTCTTCCTAGTTCTCAAAAGGAAGAAGTCCATACCGGCAGCAGAGCCGCCAAGGGTACAGTCATCACTTCCCTCCTCTTCCAGAGCACAATCAAAAGGGAAAGGCGTAAGTTAGTCTCAAGATGGTGTGAAGGGCAGCAGGTCAACCAAAAATGTAAGGAGGCTAAACTTCTTAGGTATAGTCATACAGGAGCCATCAATGGTTGAAGCAAAAGATCCTCCAAAAGAGCCTATACCTCAGAAGGAGATAGAAGAAGCGCTCTTAGCACATGATTCTATACCACTGGTAGGGTCTTCACCAATCCATATTAACCTAGATATTGAAGATGATGAAGAAATTGCAATTGTACCTCCTAAGGAAGTTAGTAAAGATACTACTGTGTCTTGGCTTGAGAGCTCCTTGGGAAGGGTAAGAAGAAGACCTTCATATCAGGTGAATTTTGATGACCTTGATAGCATCTATCAGGAACCTCCTAAGAAGAAAGCAAAGAAGCAAGTTCACTTTGATAGGAATCCTGATGGTGAGATAGTCATGGAGACTGCATTACCCCTAGAGGACAAGAACATAGATGAGGTGGATATGGAGGACTTCATGATGGTTAAGGCTAACCTTGGTAAAAACACCAGACATGCAGATGTTAGTCTATTCAGAGTTGTGTCTGAGAGCCTTCAGGAAAGAGTGCTTAAGGATGGGGAAGACAAAATAGCCCTCAAGGCTGAAATACAACAGCTCAGGCTTTATATTTCAAACCTCGTCCACGGCTCATCACAGGTGACCCAGCTACTGCACCAGGTTTTAGACACACCAGCTGATCATCATCAGTTGAGACAATTGGTTATTTGTGGGAAGGAAACTCAAGAGTGGATCGAGAGTTTCATTATCAGAGGAAAGGAGATCTTGACACGGATGTTCTAGTTGAGAGAAAATGCTCATGAGCTACGTCAAGGTATTCAAGGGTTTGAACAATCAATGGCTGAAGTAAAACCAAGGCATGAAATCATCATTGCTGATTTGGATACAGCCTATGGTTCAGCGGCTGCAAAAGAACACAAGAGGCAGATCCTTGCTTGGAGAGAGCATCATGTCTTCAAGGTTAAAACTTACGAGAGGATATCCGAGGAGTTTATTGCCTACAGACAAAGGGTGATTGAAGCTCTTCTTTTCATCAATGAGTTTGTCACAGAGATTCCTTCTCGGTACAGTCTTGAAGATGGTTCTTACGTCGGGCTTGATGAAGTGCAAGCTCAATTTCAGAGTGTTGTTCGCAGCTGTGATAGCAGCAATACACTTGGTGGCAGAATGAATCACCTTGCCATGATGTCAGCAAGATTTGAAAAAGTGGCCAATGAGGTCAAAGATTTCTTGAGATCAATTGCAAATGGAGAAGATATCTTGGAAAAACGCAACTTTGCTATTGATGGGATAGATGCACCAAACCGGGACACAGTTTCTTGCTTTTTAGCGGATGTGATTGAGATTTGAAATGGCTTTCATCTAGAAGCTTTCTTTCCGCTTTCTTTCTATTCTTGGAGCAATTCTTATCCATTCTTTGAAGAAGAGAAAGAAGATAAATGTAATAGTTGGCAATCCCTGCTTTTTCTGCTTTCTTAGGTGTTAGATGTTATCTTCTTTCTAGATTTAGAAATAAAGCTTGCTTTGAGCAAGCCCTAGATTGTAAAAAAAAAGGGAGATTTTTAGGTTCTCACTCCTCTACTATAAATGAGCTTGCTCGCTAGTTTTTAAACTTTAACTAGCTGTAACAAAAAAACGCTGAGCCTAAGTGCCTTCTATTTGTTATTCAGTGTTGTTCAATTGTTTTATGATAGCGAATTGTTGAGTCTCTTTTAGCCAACAAGTAGTTATTGTAATTGTTGTTCCTATTGTGTAAGAACAAGTTTTGCAAGCCTCTTTAGCTGCAAGCTCTTGTTCTAGGCATGTGTTTAGTTATTTTGTTCCGAAGTTTGAGAAATAAAATCATGAGCCTCCTTTGCTTGGTATAACGTCCCGTGATTCCGTTATTTGTGTTATGCTTTTGTGATCTTAATTTCAGCTTACATTGAAGTGTGTAGATGTATGTTGAGAAAGAGTTTATTGAAGCACTTTGTCAGAGAATCAACCTTGTTGATTTCTAATTTCTCTTGCTCTGCGTATTACTTGAGAAGTTAGAAACGTCTTTAGCTTAAGTTAGTCGTAGTTGAAGTTCTTAATTAGAAAATCTCAGCTGCGGCGTTTGTGTTTTATAAACCTTGTGCTCTAGCTGATCAAAAAGATAGGCAACTTAGTTTTTAGTTTACTTTCTTTCAACACCATCAGCAAGAGGGAGCTTCCCCTCCTAATTTGAAGAGCAGTTTTACTGTGCATAGCTGTCCATTTCAAATATGCATTCCAGAGGTGCGAATTTAAACGCCAACAGGCTACAAAGCCCAATCAGACTGGTCTACTTTGGGCAAATGTGAATCTAATTCTTCCAACTTAGAGGGGACACCATCAGAAAATTTCATGGACCCCAATTTAAGCCAATTACATAGAGCCAATTTCCTGTTTCCTTTTCTTTTTGCAAATCCTTTAGTTGTTCACCATTGAATGCATCATTAAATTCCTTTGAGAAAAGAACACTTTTCAGATTTTCCATTGTCTTCATTTTATTTACTGGACCCTGTAATGACCCTTGCCTGATTATGTAAATTTGCTCTAAATCTTTCAATTTGAGTTGTTGGACATTTCGTCAAACACTTAGTATGGAAACTGATTTCTTGAGCCTTTGGCAAGATATAATATGATGTGCAACAAGGATGCAAGACTGGTTATATCAACAGTAGTGCAAATGGACTGAATGTAAAGACAGAGACTGATTTTAAAGCCTTGATGGCACAATATATAAGATTTCAGATCGCTTTTAATATTACAACACTTTTAAAAAATCCTGATTACAAACTCATGCATTCCAATAAACCTCAGATTTCAAGATAGATTAGAGCTGAGAGCCTGTTGTTAAAGAATTTGCAAGCTAAGACTTAACAGCAAAGGTTTATTGATTCCATCACAAAGTAATTACAATTCTCATATCACTATTCTGAGTTCGAAGAATTGAAATACATAATCAAAATTTTATTATATTCACCATGCACCAGACAATACAGGAAATACCTGAATATTAAACCCAACTTGGTCGACCTCACTCAATAAGCAAGCAATTTATGAGTTGAGAACATTTGACCTGTCCTATAGCTGAGTTTCCTAAGTTGTGAGGGCGCCCAACTTGCTTCAGATTGTCCCATTTTAGCTCCCAGCAGCCACATTTTTACTTGGATATGTCTGGCGTCCCTCCTAATGGCCACAATCTCCTTCTTACAATCTTGTATTGACTTCTAATCGTCCCATCTTGACTTCTAAAAGTTTATTAATTGACTTGCCATAATCATCCCATCTTGATATCACCGTTCTTGTCCCAACTTGCTTGAAGATGAAATCCGAGCCTTGACACTGACGAATTCTAATATAGCAATGTTGTGCCTGAAGAACACGTCTCCTTTAAGGTAAACAAAAGTCTCCAAGAAGCGTATTGTAATATGTTTTCCCACAATGAGACAATCGACAATTTTGTCTCCACCCAACTCCTTAATAAAAATCGGACTTTATTAGTAGCGCTAGAATTTCTATGATGTCGCAACAAGCATGAGCCGATGATATGACGACCTCCTTCTTTGTCTCATGCAATTAGCATTACTTCAATAGAAGTCGTGATTTCCTCCTGTTTGTCTTTAACGGCTTTTGAAGGCTCCAATATAAGTGAGTACCTGTGAATAATATTGGCCCGATATTTGATCACTATTTGTCTTCACCTAACATCGAACTCCAGTAGGACCCGACTCTTAAAAACTCAAGAAGCACACAGTAAGGTAGGACTCGATAATGAACTCACTCCCTTGTTGTTTGTATCTTTCTTTGTCTTTTCCGACTACTAAGAGAGCAGCTCCAGATTTTGTCTCTTCTAGTTTTGTCTGCTAATGCAGATCTGGCACTTCATTGTCTCGACCTATCTCCAGATGCGTAGACTTCAAGCAGGTCCCGATAATTTCTCTTTCTGTCTTCTTTTACAATTCCCGTCCAGCTATGAATCTCTAATCATGCCTGAACTCTTCCTTGTATTCTATCGACACTTGTCTTTGTTCTAAGCAGGACCTGATAGAAAGATTCAAATCATCCTTTCCATATATGGCGCTGACTATGTAATTCGTCTTGGCCTGAAGATGATGTGGTTTCAGCAACTATCAAAATTTTATGATAAAAACTCTTTCAGATTAAACTTGACAAGCAGTTTGGCCTTAGCAGCAGAGCCAACTATATCGACCTCCTTTGTCCTCTCTTGCTGACTCAAAATTGGACTTTATTCAATAGTTTGTCTTATCTGTAAATATTCGTCCTTGAGCCAATGTTATTTATTTATTTTCTATCTAATCTGCCTGTGCAATACTCTACTAGATGCGAATATCCTTTGATGACAAATTGTTGCACTGGCATATATTTTGTCAGATTATTTTGTCTGCATTTCCCCAATAAAATCGCCCCCTAGAAAATATGATTTGCTTTCCAGTAGGACTGGCTGTAATTTTATTTTCACAGAATCTCAACTGCTGCAAGTAAATTTCTCCCAAATTTTGTCACTCATAAAGACCTCACAAGCTAGTAGAATTTTTGGCTCTGATACCACTGTAATGAGCCAACTTACATCTGACTCAAAAACCCTCAATTTCCTGCCCTAAATTTTCAGATTTTTAATTTAAAATAAAAACTTCTGTAAAATCTATTCTGAAGATATGAAATTCCAGCACAATAATAACTGCAAAAATAATCCAGCTTTTGCATTTAATCAGAAATAGTTGCAATAATACATCAGCTATGGCAACTTACAGATACAAATATATTTTGCAGCAATACAACAGCTACTACAAATTTGATAAACCCTCAAAAATAGCTTGAATCTGAAGCACAAAGTGAGACACCTGAATGATATCTCCAACAAACAATGGGTTTCCGTCCACTGCCTCCAAGCTCGAGGGATTTCCGTCCTCAAACCTGCTGAAAGCCAAAGCTTCCCAGAATTCTCCAAGAGAAAATAATAACCAAGCATAAACTAAGTTGAAAATGAGCCCTTGCAACACTTTTTATAAGCTTCTCATAAGAGCTCATTCACACTTTTGACCAATGTGGGATAAAACATAAACTTCCTTTTTTCCTTTTTGATGTCTCATGTATTTTAAAATAAGGGGCCCCTTTTACTATTCATTTTCCCACTTAGCTTTAGGCTCACATTAATAAAGTTAAATGATTGGCTTTAACTTTATAATTTAAAATTTATTAATGCAGAGACAAATTAAACCAATGGAACTAAAATCATCTGACGATAATAACCAATCTTCCATTGAAAAGGCACTGTCACTGGAGACCCTGGGCCCGTCTGATGAATTACTATTCACAGCATTAATGACTTACTAAAAATAGTAAGTATGCCAAAACTACCTCCAGATGCCCCGAATTGACCTGCAACGAAAATTGTCTAGGCCAACAATCCTCAAGATTCCTCAAAAGCCCTGGTTAGCCTACGGAACCAAGGAGAAATAGGCTAACGACAACATCATACAATGCGAGCTAGAAAAGGGGACATTACATTTACTCAAAGATAAAGTTAAATTGTTGCTTCTTCTTTTTCAAAGAAAAAATCATGACTTTGATCTTGCTTGTGTTCACCTGCAAAAAAGTTCAAGAGCCCTCAAATGCTCCCTCAAACCATGGGCAGTTCTTGCAATAAGAATAAGATCATCCGCATACAAGAGTAACTTCACCACATACCTCCCCAACTGGATCCCTTCTCCAATAGATTTGTTTAACCATTCTTTGAGTTTATCAATATATGAACCAAACAAAGTGGGGAATAAAGGACAGCCCTGCTTGACCCCATTGTCACTACCAAAGCACTCAGACATACCTCCTTTAGTTTTGATTTTATCTCTAACCTGCTCATATAGCTTATGAACAACTGCTCTACACATCGTAGGAATCCCTAGCTCCTCCATTTTGTTCCAAAGTTTATCCCTAGGGACAGTGTCAAAGACTTTTTTGAAATCTACAAAGCAACAAAAGGCCTCTCCACCCTGGGTGTCCCAAACCTTCTCAATGAAGTGCCTAAGAGTGATGTAGTGATCAATGGTAGAATGCCTCAGCCTAAAACCAGCCTGCCCCTATGCTCTTTTTCCTTCTTTTTCTGCCCACCCGCTGATTTTGTGCCCTACCAAGCTCCCAAAAAGCTTTCCAAGAAAAGGATTGACCATAATAGTACGATAATTGGTATTGATATCACCACTTTTGTAAAGTGTGATAACGGCACTAGTGGTCCACTCATTTGGAAAATTGCCTTGACTTACGTTGTTAAAGATACCTTTGATGTGCGGAGCAAGTAAATTAACTCTCCATTTGAAAAATCTTGCTTGCAGCCCATCAATGTCTTGAGCTTTACCACTTGCCAAATTATTTATGCCTTGTTTGATATCTTCCACTGAAAAGAGCTTTGTCGATGTGCCAATTATCGGAGGATATCTTTTCTCATCCACCCACTCATATAAGAGCTTTGCATAATCTAACCATTGGGTATCCGTGATATTGTTTTCTATTTGCTTTCTTTTTTCTTGAAGCTCCCTCCAAAATCCTTTGGGGTTGTGTTTTCTCAAAAAAATTAATTATTTTCTTCTTGAGACCACAACTTTCTTTTTTAGATTTTAGCAATTGCTTATAATTTTTTCTGCTCTCTTTGTTTGGCTTATTCTCTTTAGATGTTCTTTTAGCAGCCTTGCACTCTTCATCATACCAAGTTTGAAACCTTCTTCATAGGAGGAGACCTCTTACACACCTTTAAAGCCTTGTAGATTATAGGGATCAACATATTGTTGCATATAACCCCACTTTCTTTATTGTTTTCTTTGTCCTTAGTATATTTTTTTGCTAGCTGAAGGTGCTGACCAAGAGCAGCAACAAGGAGCTCTTGATTTTCTTGATTCACAAGAATTTTACCTTGGGCATGACCTTTCTTGTGTGTGTGTTGGGTTTTCTCTTCATGGAAGTTGTGAGTGTTGATGCCAAGTTTAACAAAGAGAGGCATGTGATCAGATTTCAACCCAAGAGGACAAACCCCAATGTTGAATTCCAACAACCCAGAAATAGAATTCTGATAGCAAATTACATAATCCACCACACTTTGCCCATTGTGAGTTTTACAAGTGACACCACCATAACTTGGCCATGTTCTCATGCCATTATAAATAACCACGCCATGCAAGCTACATAGGCCCAACAATTCCGCACCAAAGTGTGGCACATTTCCATCCTGCGAGTTTCTTTCCCACAGCTGGTCTCCATTTTCCTCTAACCATAGAGGATTGCTATCCTCACCTTCTTCCCTGCCTAACTGAATAGACTGATTGTTTGCTGTCCTAGCATTAAAAATCCCCCATTAGCACTATCTCACCCATTGTGCTGAAAGCAGAAATATCTTTTTTTAAAGCAGCATATGGATCTTCACTATCCAAGTTTCTCATCTTGTAGAACTTCGAGCTTTTTGGAGCAAAATAACAAGTAACCAACTTGATTGTTACCTCATTAATTGTTATTTTCAGCCATATAAATTGCTTATTAGGATCCTCTTTTTCTACTTTTACTATTCCACCCCACAATTTTTTTATTAGGACCGTGATACCCCCATGTCCTTTACCTGTCATAGTTCTTTCATTCCAAACTGAGATTTTATTGTATCCTTCAAAGTCAAAGACTTTGCATCCCTCATGTTCATGCATTTCTGTAAGAATAATAATGTCTTTCTACTCTGTTATGGGCCCCAATCCCGGTCCTCTCCTCCACGGGTAACCTTTGCAATTCCAACTTACCATGTGGAACCCTGATGGTTCTCTGTTTCAAACCCTAATTGATTTTTGGTCGTTTTTGCAATTTTTGGTTTTTTTTGTGATTTTGAAGTTTTTTGACAAAATAATGAATGCTGCGATTTTACTAAGAAATTGCTAAAAAATTCAAATGGAATCTAAAATTCATGAAGTATACTCAGAAATGCTCAGATAACAGGGGCGCACCAAAATATGTATTTTCCAGAGTTTTTTAAATACAAGAATCTGAGTAATAAATGCAAAACAATGAATATTTATTAAAGAACCTGGGTGGCGGCTGCAATAAATACAAGATGGTACGGCCAGTAAAAGAAAGGAATCTCCAGACTCTGAATACAATGCCAGATCTCCAGTAAATGCTCAAGACAAAGCCAACGCCCTAAACTGAGAGCCAGAATCTGAGAACAGGAGAATAATCTCTGAAGAAATAAAGTACGGCCTGCAGGTACAGTAGTACGGCCAGTCTGCAGCAGCAATAATAATGGTACGGACTCCAAGAAAAGATGCCTGATCTCTGAATGAAACCTTGTGATGAAATCGCCTTAACAATCTGATGATTTCCTCTGTAAATCTCTGAATAAATAACTCAATAATCCCAAACTGTGATCTCTGGATGAAATCACCAAGTGCCAGCTTCAACTGATATTTCACAGCCTCAGTCTGCCTGATCTCTGAAGAGTTTTCGTTCTCCAGAAACGATCGTCTGCCAGAAACCCTAAGGTTTGCAAACTCCAATGCTTAGAGCACGAAAGACAAATTAGAATAACATTTCATAATGGTTCGATTTGTCCTTGCTGAGAATATATATCCCCTTTGAAAAGTTCGACCCAACTCCTTTAAAATAATCATTTAAATTAAATGATTTAATTCTCACTTTAGAACTTAGGAGAAATAATCAATAATTAATTGGCGTCCTTTTAAGTGAATTATAATTTATTCACTTATCAAATATTAACTCAATATTATAAAGTATAAGAAATACTTTATAATTTGCCAAATTAATTAAATATTTAAATATTTCAATAAAGTGACTTTATTATAAAGTCAAAATATTAAATATTTAATAAATCATTAAATACTCCTTATTTCTTCGTCTGACCAACAACTGCTGAACTGGGTCGACTCTGAGTTGAATGGCTGAACCAGGTGCCCTGCCTGAAATAGCAGCTTCCGCCTGACCTAACTTTCTAAAAATAGAAAGTTCCTAAAAAAGCTCTCTGGAAGATTCTGCGAAGGCCCAACCTGACACAACTGCAAACTGGAGCTACCAAACACCGAGTAACTGCCTCCGATGATCCTCTGCACACCCTGTCAGCCTACGAGGATCGAAATTATAGGCTAACTCCTCGACAAACAGTGTCAGCTAAAATGGGGACATGACAGTCCGCCCTCCCTGAAATTGCTTGTCCTCAAGCAATCTCTGCAAATACAGCTGCACTGCACCACCTGGATCCCATGGGAAGTACCGGACAATGTTCCTGCTGGTCACCACTGACTCCTGCAACTCCCACAACTGATCAGCAAGAATAAAATACCATTCCCTATTAACCTCAGTGCGGTCCGGCATAGGATCAAGAAACTCAGAAGGAGGCAAGTCAAACGACAAGCAACACTTACCCCCTAAAACTGCACGAGATATACTATCATCCAACATATCAAGCACGTGCATACCACCACTGTGCACCTGAAACAAATCGTGTACATGCGGATTAATCATGAAGCTATATGCACTCTGCACCATATACACACTGTGATACTCCTCCGTGAGCTGAGTCTGAAATCCCAGTGCACTAGTAGGATCCCAAACGCTATCATCACTCTGCTCAAGACCAGGATCAGGTGTACTCATATCAAACTCAAAGAGCGGATTGTCGTATGTAGATATAACATCTGTCTCAAACAATGGATTGGTCACAAACGGAACCAAACCACTAGGCTGATCCCAAACGACTGCCTCAGAACCCCCGGGGTACTGAGCATAACCATGCCTGGTCTGCACAAAATCCTCCTCTACCTTCTCGCTCTTCCCACTAACGAGAGAGATAGAACGAAGGCTGCCATCTGTAATACCCCTCAACACATATTTCTTGCCCTGTACCTCAAATCTCATCTCCATTTTAGGCAAGTTGAGGGTGAACACACTAATGTCCTGCAGCCATCTCATACCCAGCACAAAATCCATCCCACCCAAGTTGACTACATAAAAGTCTGCCTGCAACTCATAATCAGTCAGCATGAGAGTGAGATTACAAATCCGTCGAGTGCAAGTGAGTGTATATCCATCTGCCACCCGAACTCTGAATCCAGCGAAATCCTCTGTCTGGAGTCTACATCTGCTGACGAAGCCCTCATCAATGAAATTGTGTGTGGCTCCAGTGTCGAGCATAGCAATACATCGCTGTCCTTCCACTAATCCCCTGAACCTGAATGAGTCATCCCGTACACTAGTAGATAATACCAACGGGGATAAGTTGGCATCGGGCCCAAACTCTGTAGAGGCATTCCCGGCCTCTGCATGTTCTGAAACAACCTGCTGGTCTGAATCATCAGACTCGTCATCATCATAGTAAACCCACATGGCGCGGTTGGCTCTGCCCTTCGGTCTCAAAGGACAATCATGCTCCTTGCTGTAGGGTGCTTTGCACCAATAACAGAGTTGTTTCTTCCTGCATTCCTCCCGAGTTGCATCATCAATTCTCGCAACTGGTTTCTGACTCTCCTCGACAGGTAAGTTGTTTGCTTTAGGCTGAAATTGTTTCTTCGGAGCAGCAAGCTCCATACTCCTTGCCTTCCGCATCGCCTCCTGAAGTGTAGTAGGATCAAACGCCTTGACCCAGCCTCTCATGGGTTCTGCCAAACCCTCAACGAATAGTATGATAAGTCTCCGCTCCGAAATCCCTGTCACCATGACTGCCACTCTCTGAAACTCGCCAATGTATGCATCCAGACTACCCGTCTGTCTGAGCTGAGCCAACTCTCTGAAATACAATTCTGGATCCTTCTTATCGAATCTCTCTATCAGTCTGCTGGTGAACTCCTGATAGGTATTGACTGCATGATGGCCTAGCGTGTACATGCCATGGTGCCACCAATCGTGTGCTACTCCGTCAAGATGTAAAGTAGCAAATTTAATTGCCTCATCCTCCTGCATAGGCCTAAGTGACAAGTAATTGTCCAATTTCTGGACCCAAGACCTCGCTGATGTCTTTTCAGACCCATCAAAATATGGCAATGTAATCTTACTCACCGCATACTGCAAATCCCTATTCACCTGTGGCTGCGGCTGCTGATGCTGTGGGGGTCTACGGTCAAATATGCCTCCTCCTCTGGGTTTATAAACATCTATAAACTCATGGAATGTAAGTGCCTGCCGGATCTCAGGTGCTAGTGACATGTACTCACCATGAAGTCTCGTCAAGTCTGCCACTGACATGCCATTGTGTGGCTGAAACTCCTGATGCTGCCCCTGATGCTCGGCCTCGAGTCTGAGAGGTGGTGAGTCTCTAGGTAAGAAAGTATCGGGTTCACTATTCTCGGTAGATCGGTGGACGGGTTGTCTAGGCACCGATGCCAATGGTATTGACCCATCGGGTGCAGTCCCGCCGTCCGCCCAATTCAATGTGGTGTGTGGCCGTATGCGATACCCTGCCTAATGGTGTTCCAAATACCGGTGACATCATATCATCATATTATCGTGTCTGCCTAACCTCTCCTCGTGATAATAATTTTCAGTCAGCTGGATCCTGCGAAGCCCTCGAGGAAGTCTCATGTTCTGCCATTAGGGTTGCAACATTGTTTTCACTACCGTCAGAACTGGATCTGTGAATACCAAGCACCCCTGACACTGTCTGACCTTCTGGGATAGGTGGACCTGTCCAATCCTCGTCTTTGCCTGTCCCTACACCTTTAATGTAGTGAATGGTATCTCTGTTCATGAAAAAGCGCTAAAAAGCACACTGTATTCTGAAAAAGCACTGAAAAAGCACAGGATGGCAGGAGATCTGTGCTCTGATACCACTGTCAGAACCCTGGTGGTTCTCAAATCGAAACCCAACTGAAGTTTTTGTATTTTTGCGAAATTTGGTTTTTTTGTGATTTTTGAGGTTTTTTGCATTAATCATGAAAGCTGCGATTTTCTTAAATAATTGCCTAAAAATCCAGAATAAATCTAAAGACAAGAATAAGACTTGGAAAATGCTTGGAAGAGATAGGCGCTTGATATTATTTAGTTTCCAGGGCATTTACATTGAGTAAAATGAGCATATGAAAGAAAATACAATTTTTTATTAATGGAACCTGATTTATTTGCAGCCTTCAGAAGGTAGAAAGAAGTGTTCGGCCCAAGCCAGATGATGAACTCCAGTGTCCAGAAACCCCGCCTTAAGCTTCAAATTGTGAAGGCGCCCCAATAGCAACAAACTGGAAACCCCAAAGAAGAAGTCGTACTCTCAGATGAAAAAGTACGGCCTTGCTGGTCTGAAACTGTACGGCCTAGCAGCAGCTCACAATATTGTACGGCCTCAAGAATATACTGCCAGTTCTCTGTCCCACAATCCCAAATGGTGCGCCACTACTGACTGGTGAAAGAAACTCTGTAAATCTCTGCCTGGAAAGATGAATAAGCCCAAACTGTGACCTCTGTGTGAAATCACCAAGTGCCAGCTTCAACTGATATTTCACAGCCTCAGTCTGCCTGATCTCTGAAGAGGTTACGTTCTCCAGAAACGATCGTCTGCCAGAAACCCTAGGGTTTGCAAACTCCAAAGTTCAGATGCAAGTTCAAGACAAAATTGAATAATAACATGATAGTTCGATTTTGCCTGTGAAAGGTATATATTGCCTTGAGGAAAAATTCGACCCATTCTCCTTTTTAATAAATCATTTAAATTAATGATTTAATTTGCACTTTTGACTTAGGAAAAATAATTAATCATTGGCGTCCCCCTTTTAATGAATATAAATACTCATTAAGTCACCTTTTAATAATATATTATAAAGTACAATTAAATACTTTATAATTAAGCCAAATAATTAAATATTTCAATATTTCAATAAAGTGACTTTAATATAAAGTCAAATTATTAAATATTTAATAACTCATTAATTACTCCTTATTTCTCCGTCAAATCAACCAAATCAAATCAATAGTCAGACACTCATTTAATGGTCAACTAGGTGCCCGCCCAAATAGTAAATTACCGACTCCAACTCTTCTAAAACAGAAAGTTTCCAAATGCTCATCGGAAGATTCTCAAGGCTCCAACTCATACAACCGCAAATTGGAGCTACCAAAACATTGAGTAATCAGCCCGGCTTTGATCCTCGCACACCTGGCCTTCACGAGGATCGAAATTATCAGGCTAACCCCTCTAATAAAATGTCGCCTAAAAAAAACGGGACATGACATCCCTCGGATTGTATCATTCAAGAGGATGGCGAAGTTGATCCGTCATGATCAAGTGGAATGGGCTGCTGAGTGCATGATTCTTCCAGCAAGTCCAGCTGAAACTAAAGTAGAGCATCCTCCTGATATCCAATCTTTACTCACCAAAACAAACCAAAGGATCACAAGTCCACGTATCCTGGCTAGACAAAAGGATGAGATTGAGAGGAATATTCGGGAACTTTTGAAGATGGGTTTCATACGCCCAAGCAAGAGCCCTTTTGCATCTGCAGTGGTTCTTGTGAAAAAGAAGGATGGTACCATGCGCATGTGCGTGGACTATCGTGCTTTGAACCAAAGCACTATCAAGAATAGATACCCCATTCCCAGAATAGATGAGCTCATTGATGAGCTACATGGGGCTAAGTTCTTCTCAAAGATTGATCTAAGATCAGGATACCATCAGATAAGGATGAGGGGATCAGATGTGGAAAAGACAGCTTTCAGATGTCACTATGGCCACTTCGAATTCTTAGTCATGCCATTTGGTTTGACTAATGCACCGGCCACCTTTCAGTCTTGCATGAACCGTGTGTTTCAGAATCAGTTAAGGCGGTTTGTGCTGATATTTTTTGACGACATTCTGATCTACAACAAGACTTGGGAAGATCACCTCAAGCACTTGGAGGAAGTGCTTAGTATCATGGAATCTGAGAGTTTGTTCGCAAAGGCTTCCAAATGTGAATTTGGAATGGTGGAGTTATTATACCTTGGCCACATAATCAGTGCTGAGGGAGTAAAGGTGGATCCGGAGAAGATCAAAGCAGTGGTTGATTGGCCACCACCAGAAAGTTTGACTCAGTTGAAAGGCTTTTTGGGCCTTTGTGGTTTCTATCGGAGGTTTGTTAAGGGGTATTCTCAGAATGCGGCTCCCCTTACTGATCTCACCAAAAAGGGAGCCTTTGTTTGGTCAGAAAAGGCTCAAGTTGTTTTTGACAAATTTAAGAAGATCATGAGCTCGTGCCCAGTTTTGGCTATCCCTGATTTCTCCAAGCCATTCGAGCTGCAGTGTGATGCATCGGGTGAAGGAGTTGGTGCTCTCCTGATGCAAGACAAACACCCTATTGTGTTTGAAAGCCGGAAATTAAGGGGTGTGGAAAGGTCATATTCAATTTATGACAAAGAAATGCTTGCCATTATGCATGCATTAGCCAAGTTCCGACAGTACTTGGTGGGGAATAAGTTCGTGGTTAAAACAAACCACAATAGCCTCAAGCATTTTATGCATCAGAAGGATCTAAATGAGAGGCAACAGAAATGGGTGAGTAAGCTTCAAGCTTACGACTTTGACATTGAATATGTCAAAGGGAAAAATAATGTAGTGGCCGATGCTCTCTCCAGAAGGCCTCATCTTAGCTCATTGTGTGAGCTTACTGCAGATTGGAGAGACATGTTGCTTGCTGATTATGCAAAAAATCAGTTTGCAACCAGCATTTTGGAAGGTACTTTCCATGATGAAAAGTACCAGGTGGTTGAGGGTTTGATTCAGTATAAGGGAAGAATCTTTCTGGTGGCTGATTCTAAGCTCAAGAAGAAGATTCTTTTGAATTTTCATGACATTCCAGTTGCTGGTCACCAAGGGTTTTTCAAGACCTATAGGCAGATCCGAGAAAGGTTTTTTTGGAAAGGTTTGAAGAGGGAGGTTCAACGTTACATTCAGGAATGTCCTGTTTGTCAAGCAAATAAAAATGAGCACACATTGCCAGCCGGTTTGCTGCAACCACTTCCAATTCCCAATCAAAAATGGGAAAGCATTTCGATGGATTTCATCACTGGGTTGCCCAAGGCTCAAGGGAAGGATTGCATTTACGTGGTAGTTGACAGATTAACCAAGTTTGCTCATTTCTTTGCCATTACCAGCACTTTTTCTGCAGCCCAAGTTGCCGATTTGTTTTTTCGAGAAGTGTTTGAGCTGCATGGGTTGCCAAAGAATATTGTAAGTGATAGGGACAGCAAGTTCCTAAGTACCTTTTGGCAGGAAGTTTTCAGAATGAGTGGTACTGTGCTCACTCCAAGCACGAGTTATCACCCTCAAACTGATGGGCAAACAGAAGTGGTGAACAAGTGGTTGGAAGGCTACTTGAGAAATTATGTGTCCGAACAGCAGAAAGCGTGGGTTAAGTGGCTGCATATAGGCGAGTACTGCTACAACTCTACCTTCCATATGTCAATCAAAATGTCTCCTTTCTTGGCACTTTATGGATATTAAGCACCCAGCTTTGCAGATTTGGTGTTTGGTGACAGCAAAGCACCATTAGCCAAGGATTTGTTGCAGCATAGTCAGGACATAATGAGATCCTTGAAGGATAATTTGCAGATTGCACAAAATCAGCAGAAGTTGTATGCTGATCAGAAGCGTGTAGAGCGTTCTTTTGAGGTTGGGAATATGGTTTATCTTCGACTGCAACCTTACAGACAGTCTTCTCTCAAGAAGAGTGGAGCTGAGAAGCTCAAACCTTGCTTCTATGGGCCATTCCAAGTTATCAGAAAGGTTGGAGCAGTAGCTTATGAGTTGGAGCTACCTTCGAGCAGAGTGCATAACGCCTTCCACGGTCTCTCGCCCCTGGGCAGCGGCACTTGGACATTGAATAAAGTTGTTTCTTCTCGCTTGCCGCACCAGCTGGACCTAAGAAGGATGCTTGGTTCCGTTCCCCAGTCGAGCCTCTTGACTCCCCCGTGAGAACGCCTTGAGGAACGACTATCAGAGAATGTTTGGTAAAGTGGAAGAACCTGCCGATGGAGGATGCAACTTGGGAAAGTGAGGAGATAATGCAGCATCCTAGTTTGCAATTGCTTGAGGACAAGCAATCTTGGGGAGGGCGGACTGTAATGTCCCCTTTTCAGGCCTGACAGTTTCTGTGACCGTTAGCCTTTCCTTGGAAACCCGGAGGCTAGTCGGAAGTTAAAATTAGGGTTTCCTAATTTTGAGGAGGTCATTGTTCGGAGATGATAGTTGTAATGGCGGATTCCTTCTGGGTTTTCAGAGGGCTTCGCAGTGGTATGTTCGTCTCAGCATTCAGAGGACTTTTTGGAATTTACTATTTTTAGTAAATTCTATTTTTGGCAGCTTGTCAGATGATGTTCAGCTCGGTTGACTTCCTGTTTCTGTGGTCAGATGTTTGACTCAGTTTTGGCTTCAGTGCATCTCCGGAGGAATAAGCTAAGTTATTTCATAAAAAGGCACATTTAAATATTATATTTTAATGTTGACCTTGGGCCTAGACTTAATAACTTAATGTTGTGTTTAAAAGGTGGGTCCTTGAGGGTGGCGCCCTCATTGAGAAATGATCTAATATTTCCTAAGTCAAAATAAAAGTTGAGTGGCGCTTATTTCAAAAAAGATGATATTTAATTAAATTATCAATTCTTAATGCCTGGAAGAGAAAGTACGCCTTCTTGAGGAGATGAAGGATTTGACCTAAAAGAAGATTTTAGGGTTTCGTGAAGTCAAACGAAACTTATAAAAAGAGGGCTTGTGCATCAGTTTTGGTTATCTTGGAAATTACACCGTTATGCTGCCGGATTGATTCTGGATTGTTCGAGGGATGAAGACCTCCTAGTTTGGGCATCTCTTCTCGCTTGAAAGACAACGACTAGTGATGATTATTAGTCTACTTGTGAGTGCATCTTAGCTATTTCATTTGTGTTCAGTTTTGCATTGGAAAATCTGTTTTGAGTATTTTAGTGTTTCAGCTTATTGCATTTTTACACACAGCAGATTGCATGTTTCACTCATATATTGGAAAATACAAAAATAGTCTTTCTGGGTATTAGCTCATTCCTTTTGTTTGTCGGAAGCCATCATATTCTCCAATTTTCATATTTTATAGAGCTTGCATCATTTTTAAAAAGAAAATCGCCTTTTTCCTTAAGGCCGTACCTTTTAGAGTTCTTGGGATTTGTGCATTGTTATTTCATTGCATTTGGAGTCGGGGTTAAGGTTCTAAATTGGGCGCATTCATCATATTGGTCTATTGCATCTTGGTTTGGGTCATTTGAGTGAGTTGTGAGGGAGCTACAAGTATTTGTATCTATTCACAGGCTGCTGTTTTTAACCAGCAATATACAGATTTGTGGAAACAGAAAAAAACAGATTGTCATTTGTAAAAGTTGTAATGCTTCTTATGGCTTATTGAACTCAGCCAAGAAGAGATTGTAATGTATTGCATGAATCATATATCCGGTTCTAACATCTTGACAGGCATATGATCTTATATTGTAAACTGACCAGTAGTACTGGCAGTCATTCTTCCGCTTGTTGCTTTGAATTGGTATTGTTCAATTTTCATTTGAAGTTGTAATAGACAGATCTCCGCCCTATGGTCGCTACTATCCCACTCCGGGCTAGAAAGCACATTTTGGGTGTTGAGGGTTTTCAGTTTTCGGCAATTTCCTTCAAGCAGTAGATTTTGTATTCAGCATTTTCTTTCAAGCAGTAGATCTTGTAATCACTCCGTCATATGGTCGCCCCTCACTCCGCATTGGATTGGGTAGCACATACTTGACGTTGAGTTCCTTTCTGCAAGTAGAGTAGAAGACCCTCTGACCAATGCTCATCCTCAGCGGTGCCATTCTGGTTAGAGTTGTTTCCTATACGTTTTGGTTTTCTCATCTAACCTTAACGGGTGCACTGTTGTAATTTGTTAATTGTAAAAATCAAAAAAAAGTTGGCTCGGAATATTTCATGACCCCCTACCGAGCAATATATGGATATGATGCCCCAAGTTTTCTAGATATGTTACTGAGTGACAGTAGAGTACCTAGTGCTGGTAATCTATTACAGGAGAACCAGGATATTATGTGAAATATTCCCCATTAATTTTTTTTCCAAAATTAACATTCAAATCAGCAACCAAACACTAATTAGCGTTAGCTCCAAAATGTAAACCAGCAAAGAAGATAACTCTAACCAAGAATGTTCACCAAGATCCCAATGTGGGCGAGGTGATAGCATATGGTCAGAGGATCGTTAGGCATAAACAGAGCTGAAAGTACAATTCATCTGTTGGTGCAGGCATCCACAAGCGGTGGGAATACTCCACTTATTCAGTGGGTGAGTTTACAACAATTATTAGGCGGCAAGCCAGCCTTTAAATCCACTCTTCCACTTATTAACGTGGGGGGAATACTGTCCACACAACCACTTATAACGTGGGGGGAAATTACAAACAAGATATAAGTTTATTCTAAAACTCAACCACTCAATTGTGGGAGTGTAAAACAGATATAAAATTGCAGCAAGTAAAGGAAGAGCTGTTAGTACTACTAACTAGCTTTACAAAGAATAAGAACAGCTGCAAATAGAATAGATAATCTTCCAAGAACATTAAACAGTTAGAGTATCACTTCCTCTAACATTTACAATGATATAAGATGAAGAATTGAAGCCCAAACCAGCATTATATCAAAAACTAACAAGTCTGATATAAAAATCTGCAATCTGGAAATGTCTATCAGCAAACAGCAAACTCATAAAAATGATCACAACTCCTTCAATATACCTCTGAATTGAATGAAACGAAATGCAAAGTCTCTTTGGAGGATAGGAGCCCAAACTCAAACCACAAAACTGCATCAAAACTCAAGATATTATTTTGCACGAATCCCAAAGAACTCTCAAGATGGTACGACCCTCAAGAGGGGTGATTTCTCTTGCTAAAAATCAAATACTTGGAATTAAATTCTGAAATTCTCCAAATATGATCGCCATTAGCATAGAATTGCAAGGATCAAATACCCATAACCAAAATAAATTCACATGAAAAGTTGTAAATGAAAAACACCTTCAGCTGTGTATACACCAGCAACATTAAAACTGAAATTCTCACCAAAATTCACCAACTTTGAAGCACAATTTGCTAGTCTGATTGAGAAGTAGCAAAAAGACCAACTAGGTGTTGTCTTTCAAACACGAAATTGGATTGGAACTAGGAGGTAAGCATCCCCCGAAGTATTAAACAAGTTGTCATTTTGACAGCATAACATTAGCATAAACATTCGCTGATCAACTCTTCAAACAGCAGCAATATATAAGCTTCAATTGGCAAATGAAGCAACAAGAACTCTTCAAATTCCAAGAAGTTGAATCACTTCAACTTCCAAAAGGGACGCCACCTTTTTTGCCTTTTACTTTTTGAAATAATAAAATATTACTCAACCTCCTTTAGGCGTCCAACTTCACTTTGCAACAATAAAGCATTTAATAAATCATTAAATGCACAAATTGACCCCTTAATGGCCTCCTCTTTTAAAACAACATTAAGTTATTACTCCTAGGCATGGGGTACAACTGAGAAACATGAAATTTGACTAAGTGTAAACTCAACTCATGAAGAAAACCAAACCCAAAGCCAAACTGAGACTGATGGATAACAAGATGACTTGAGTTGAACTGCTGATGATGCCACTGCCAAAATTAGATTTACTAAAAATAGCCACTGCCAAAAATAGTAAGTTTACCTCAAAACCAACAGAAAGCAGAACTGAGCTGGAAGCAAGACTTAATGAAAGTGGAAACCCAAGCAACTGCTCCAACTAAAATGACTTAATGAAGGCTGACAACTGAACCACTGCCAAAATTAGTATTTACTAAAAATAGTAAATACCTAGAAATGCCACAAACCTCCAAGCAAGGAAACCCTAATTTCACTTTTGATCAACCTACAGATTTCCGGAAATAGGCTATCAGTCAAAGAAGAGTGTATGGCCAAAATGGGGACATTACATTATGAGGACACTTAGAGAGAATATACAAAAAACTCAAAATCAGCAAAAGCAATATGCTGATCAGAGACGAGTGGAGCGATCTTTCGAGATCGATGATTTGGTGTATTTGATGCTCCAGCCTTATAGGCAGTCCACCCTTCGTAAGAAGGGCGCAGAGAAAATTAAGCCACGATACTATGGACCATTCAGAGTTGTTAGACGGGTCGATGAAGTGGCTTATGAGCTAGATCTTCCGATGGACAGCAAGGTTCACAATGTGTTCCATGTTTCACGCCTCAAAAAGGCATTGGGACCACATGTGACTCCTATTGATTTACCACCCCTGGATGATGAGGGGAAGTTGATATTGATTCTTGAGGCCATTATGGATTCCAGAGAGTGTCATCTTCGGAGGCGGGTTATCAAGGAATACTTGGTAAAGTGGAAAGATCTACCAGCAGAGGATGCGACTTGGGAGGGTGACAGTGTTTTATAGCATCCAACTTTGTGTTTGCTTGCGGACAAGCAAATTCGGGGAGGGCGGACTGTGATGTCCCCACTCTAGTCAGTCACCTGATGTAGTGTGTTAGCCCTTTTCTTGGACCCTTGTGGGCTAATTGGATTGGTTAGAGGGTCAGTGGTACCTTCTGGAGAATTCGGTCGATTTCATTTTCTGAGATCATGGATTGGCTCATTGCAGGCTTTGGCAATATAGGAGTTTGTTTGCTTCTGACGGCACTGAATTCTGTGGAGAATTGAGGGAGATAGGCTTACTTAAGTGATTTAAGTTATATTTTAACTTAAAGTCTTTTTATAAAGTCAAATTGACTTTATAATTTTTATATCACTTAAATAAGTCTAAAGTGAGTGTTTTAAAGTATTTTATTTAATCACTTAAAGGAGGCGCCAAAAATCAAAGTTAGAACTATGGAAAGTGACTTGAGTTTATTTCCAAAAATTTAAATGATCTAAAACCCTAAAATGTACGGCCTCCTTGAGTTTTCACCTCCTTTGTTATATAAGGGTTGAGGGCAATGAGAAACTCATCTATTTGAATATTTCAACTTTGCCTTGGAGGTTTTCCCTTTGCTTTCATCCTGTGATCAGGTTTGCAGCAATCCACCATTGGAGAACGAAATCTCTTCAGTGTGAGCACTTGTGAGGCTGTGAGAGATCAGCTGAATTGGTGCAAATTGAGAGAGCTTCATTCAGAAGTTCTGCAGTGCTTTAACAGATTTTTGTAAGTGTTCTTCATCAGAAACAGAGGGTTTGAATAGATGGTGTTCTTCCTTCTTCATGGTAGGCATCATAGCTACTTGGGTGCACCTTCTAAGATGTGTTTCTGGTCTTTTTGCTTGAAAGGCGTGGTTGTTTGAGCTAGGGCGCACTTGCTGGTTGACGAAACGCCTATCTTCTTGAGGGTTTCTCTTCACTATCTTCAGCACTTGGCATTCCCTCTTCTATTGCTCAAGTTTCACAGCTGGATTCAGACTTTGTTTCATCCTATTCTGAATATAGTCAGATTTTCATGTATAGACTGGCAAACTGGCTTCGTTTCTTAATTAAAAAATCTGGAGGCTTACGGGTATGTTTATATGTTTTAAATCCATTGTTGATGATAATAAACACCTTCTACAATTTCAGTTTGATTAGATTTGCTCAAGTTTTCATTCTGTGAGCTTTTATATGATGCGCCCCTTCTCTTCTGTCTACAAAATTTCTCTAAAAAACTAAAAAACACAAATAGACTTAAGAAAAAGACAGGGGTTTGAGTAGTGAGCTAGCAAGGCTCTTCACATGCAATATCTCTTTAACCCATTCAAGTTTCCCAATGTCCTCAAGAGTTAGATCAAGGCAATGTGCTGCACATGGGGTGAAAAGTATAGAGGGGTATTTGTCTGTCAAGAGTCTCCTAGCAACAACACAAGCAACAACATTGTCTGTAATAAATTGAACCATATTTTTTGACCCTACATCTTTGACCACTAGGTCAAACATCTCGAACAATGCAGCTGCAAATTTGATTGTATTTGATGCATCCACAGATTTCAAAAATATAGTGCCAATATCACAAGAGACGAGGAAGTTGATGAGGGTTCAATTCCTTCTGTCTACCCATCCATCTTACATTATGGTGCAACCAGTCTTAACACACTCTAGTCGATGCTCATTAACAACATCATTAACATCTTGTACTGCATCATTGAGCATACCAACCCTCTATGTCTCATAAGATGGGGCTTTGAACTCAGGATCCGCAGCTGCAATATGAAATATTCTGAGCCAATTTTTTTTCAAATTTTCAATTGCAACAAGCAGAGCAATCCACAGTCGTTAGGGTTAAGCTCTAAACCAGAACAATACTGAAACAACTCTAACCAGAATGTACACCAGGATCCCGATGAGGGCAAGGTGTGAGCATTGGTCAGAGGATCTGAATGCAAAAACAGAACTGGAAGGAACTCTAACCAAGAATGGCGCCGATAATGGCGAGCATATGGTCAGAGGATCTTCTACCACTACAAGTACTGAAAGGGAACTCAACACCAAGTATGTGCTACCCAATCCAGTATGGAGTTGAGGCGACCATATGGCGGAGTGCTAAGAATTACAATGCTTTGAAGGGAAATAAGCTAGAATGCTGAAGTAACTCGACACCCAGAATGTGCTTTCTAACCCGGAGGAGGAAAGGAGCTACCATAGGGCGGAGATGTAAGATATTACAAAGCAATTACAGAATTTAAAGCATGAGTGTTACAAAACATAAAAAAGCAGGATTAAAGAACTGCTGTCAGTACTACTGCCAGCTTACAATAATTATGAATCCCTGCAAGATCAATATTAGAGCTCTTCAAAATTGTTGCAACAACAAGGAACCTTTTACAAAGCCTTTAATGATTTCTTAACTCCGATACAAGGAAGAAAATGCAGATTTCTTAAATCTGGTTATGACAGACCTGCACTTAAAATAAATAACCAGCAACACAAAAATTCAATGAATAGCTCAAAACTCCCTCAACTCTCACTCAAATTGTCTCAAATCTGATGCACTAGACCCTCAAAATGATGGTGCCTAACTTAGTAATAAGAAATGGCATCTAAAAATGGTTATTAATTACTGACACGAATCCCAAGGCACTCCAGAAAGTACGGCCTTCAAGGAATGACGAATTTGCATTATAAAATCATAAACTTCGTATTAAAATCTGCAAATATTCATGAAGGGGCGCCTCCAACAGGGAAACACAATGAGACAATACCCAAAATGAGAATGTTTAAGATTTGAGACTTGTGAGCAGAAATATACATTCAGCAGTCATGACCAGCAACTCTGGAATTGACAGGAAATGATAAAACTCAACTACGAAGGATAGGAAACCAACTATAACTGAAAAGACAAATCAATAACACTCAAACCTCTCAACTAGTTGCTATCTTTCAAGCAAGAAGAAGAGCCAAGCTAGGAGGCCTTCATTCCTCGAAACAATCCCAGAGCCAATCTGGCGGCATAACATTCCTGTAGAAAAAAGATAATCTCAATGATAACCAATGGCCTCCTTTTATAATTTTCAGATGATCTTTCTCAAAACCCTAAACTTCCTTTTCGAACCAAACCCTAATCCTCCAATAGAAGGCGTCCCACTTTTCCAAGCAAACTTTGACTTTTTAATAATACTTTATTTCCTTCTTGAAATTGGCGTCCAATTTGAGCTTGGGTTAATCTTTACTTTATAAGAAATATAATTAATTTCTTTCAATGAGGCGTCCACCCATAAAGACATCTTTTAAAACAACTTAAAGTGACGAGCTAGGCCAAGGGGGTCAATGTTAAAATATAACATTAAAACATGACTTTAATTAAATAATTCGACTTATCTCTCCAATTGTGCCCCAAAGC
This sequence comes from Sequoia sempervirens, assembly GCA_007258455.2. Classification (NCBI taxonomy): domain Eukaryota; kingdom Viridiplantae; phylum Streptophyta; class Pinopsida; order Cupressales; family Cupressaceae; genus Sequoia; species Sequoia sempervirens. The sequence goes on from VDFB02271358.1 coordinate 1,268,182,959, forward strand.
CATAAATGAGCAAGCCAACTGATCAGTCTGAAGTAGAAATTCAACCATGCCGAAACCAACAGGAACACTACCAGAAATAGAATTTACTAAAAATAGTAAATTCCTGAAGATGCTCAGAATGCCAAGAAGAACATATCACTGCGAAGCTCTCTGAAAACCCAAAAAGAATCCGCCATTGAATCAACCAACCTCGAGCAAGAGCATCCTTCAAAACAAGAAATCCTAATTTTACCTTCTGAGTAGCCTACGGGTCTCCGGAATAGGCCAACGGTCACTGGAAAGATCATGCTCGAGAAGGGGACATTACACAATAGCATCTACCATACCTTGCCAATATGGTGACCTAACAACATGAAATGGCAAGCTAGAGTAGTATTAGAAGTTTCCAATCGCCTTCTTTGCTTGTTCATGGACATTTTTCCTCCATCCTATATTCTCCAAAGTGATCTGTGATCCTGGTGTAGTACGAGGTGCAAAGAAAGCATTAATGTTTCCTCCACCTGTGTTTGGGTCACGTGTGTACGAGGTGCAAAGAAAGTATTTGAGCCTTGTTATACCAATGCAATGTAAACCACCTCTTTCATTCATCTATGTATAAATGTAATGTCCCATTTTCATGAGCATCAGTTTTCCGAGGGATTAGCCTATTCCTGACCTTCGTAGGCTAATGGGCTTGGTTAGAGGGTCGTTTGGTGGCAGTTTCTGAGTCAGTGGTTGGCTTTTTCTCCTGGATTCAGTAGTTATAAGGGGGTTTCCTAAGTTATGCTGATTGTTGGAAAACATAACATGTTGGAAAACATATTGTTGGAAAACATAATGTTGTTATCCGGATGTTGGAGAACATGTTGTGTTATCTAAATGAAACCAAATGTTTGCTAACATGTTTGCACTTTATGTATTCTAAAGTTATATTTTAATATTATAATAAAGTGCAAATTAAAAAATAAAATAATTAATGATTTTTTAGAAGCTTCTAGAGTGGGCCGACCTCAAGAGGAGAAAAGTATATTAAGAGGGGGTGGGCTTGGCTTCTAATCATCCAAGAATTGATATTTGTTTGATGTTATTGTTTGGTGAGGGAGCCATCTAGGGTTTCAGCCATTTCCAGCCATTGGGAACAATAACTCTCATTGGTTATGCAATTTTGGGGTTGCGAAATATCCGCTGGATTATTGCTATTTGAGTGGGCTTTATTTTAGAAGTCCAATTTGTGCTACATTGGAGGATTTACAAATTTTTCATTAGAGCTCATTTTCAGTCGTTGGAGGGTTTCAATTTGCATAGTCATACTCAGATTCGGCTCATATTGGCACATCCTTGCATCCGAATTTTGTGGGCATTAGCTCAAACTCTTCGCAGCTGCTTGGAAATCATTTTAGGAACAAATTGGAGGTGTTTCCAGGTTGCTGTTATTTATTTCTGAAGTCTGATACAAAGCAGCAAGGGCACCATTGGCATGATATTTTTGCTCATATCTCATCATTGAAGCATCCTATGGTTCTGGGCATTGTTGCATTTTGTTCCTTTAGTCCTACCGATCATTTCAAGTGCTAAGAAGTGGAGTTTTATTGCTGCATTTATTTATCTAAAATATTGCCAGGCAAGGGTAGGGCAGCTTTACCAAGGAGGGGCGATTTCATGCTTGGAAGGCTTCAAAAATTCCAAGAAAAATCAGAGATCTTCTTCATTCATTTTGCTGATCATTCATACTTCAAAAATTAGGTTCTTTGATGTTATTTGAACTTGTATTGCATAATTTTCTGAGTACAAAAGTCAAAAGTTGTTGGCAACCATGAGAGCACTTTGTTGAAGTCTTTTGGTATTTGAAATTCAGTCATTGTATCATCTTTGCAAATTGAAATTGTAATCAGACTTTCATATCAACAATATTCAAATTTTAGACTTTAATACATTGAAGTATGTTTGCCAAGTGTTTGTGAAAATGCTTCTTGGCTGTAGGTATGCGTTTTGCCTTAGGAACTCATGTATTTGCATATGAAAAGAATTAAACAAGTGCATTTCATTCTCAGCTTATTGCTAGACCTTTTTGACATTCATTTCAAAGCATTTGCATCATTTCTACTTGATTGTAAGAGGATACACAGCAAAATGAAACACCAATCAGCAAGCAAGGAGGTTGTATGCGAAGTGTTTGACAATATTCTTTGAGGCCTAAATCAGCAAACTAAGGTCAAATATTACAAGGAATATTATAAGTGGTATCAAGACATTTTAAGTGTTAACATTGCCATTTTAGTCTATTCCTCTCCCTTTAGGGTGAAAAACCCTAGACGTGTTAGAGGGCTCTTAGCTACTAAAATCTTTGTTTACATTTTGGTGAACCTGACCATATTCCTTGAGTGCGAATTCAACAAGTTAAGGCCAAAATCAGTTACTTGAAGTCATATTGAGCAAGGAATATTACAATAAAGGAATAAGGTATATGAGAGAAGATAGGCAAGGATCTTGTACAAGCTTGCAGATTTGAAGATATACTCCACCTTGTGCCCTTGTAGATAGGTTGAAAGATATTATTGAGATAGCCCTTGTAGTACGAGGTGCAAAGAAAGCATTAATGGAGATAGCTTGCCAACATCTTGAGGCCAAATGGAATATGAACAAGAATAAACTGTATTCTTGTCAATTATGATTCAATGTTGTTGTGTGATGTACAATGTAGTAGAGACCCCTTGGTTATATAGCCAAGGTGAAATACAAGATGTCATAAGATTATGACAAGTGTCTTAATCATATGACATAAGACAATTTATCACTACTACCTAGGTTCACATGTGTTACAAGTCAAAAGATAAGATAACAACTAATGACAACTAACACCTAGAAAGATTCTTAGGAGCTAAGTAAACTTAACATGTAAATAAGTCCCTATGTTCCTAGAAATGAATTAACTAGGTACAAGACTTTATTTACACCAACAACCCCCTTAAGTGCAACTTAGGGAGTAGCAGATTATTATGCAAATGACACAAAGATGGGTCCTAGCTACGAGCCATGTTAGATACCCATGTACAATGCAAAGAAATCTCTTACAAACGGAGAAAACGAGAAAACCCAGTGGGACAAAACTCCTCCCCAAAAGAGAGATCAAATACAAAAAAGAAATGCTCTCAATGATGTATGAGAAGGCCCAAAACCCCATGTGAGAAAAAAGAACCCCACCATAAGAGAGAAGAAGATGAGAGACAATGCAGCCCCCCCTCAATGTTGAGTCTCTTGCAATGATGGTAGAAGCTCGACATTGAATGCTGAAGATGATCCAATCTCATCGAACAACGTTCTTCCTCTTAGGAAGAAACAAAACCATGATAGTATGTAGGATGTCAGGAAGATGGATGATGTATTTGAAGCATGCTCAAGTGTCTCCATATCGACGTCAAACGCTGACACACTCCAAACGGGCTTTCTAGGCCACACTGCTGAAGAAGACAATTCAAAATTTAGTAGAGATGAATGTAGAACATGATCCAAAGAGAAAGATATCCCCTTTGAAGTCAAAGAAGCCTCCTCCAATTGCTGTCCAAAAGTATCCACAGTCACGTCAAATTGTAAAGAATGATCATGTAGTGATTGAACAAAAGGGTCAAAGTGTTCTCTCACAACAATTGAAGAAGGATCTTCTCCATCAAAGAGAAGATGAATGTCATCAATGATGTCTCCCAAATCTGAAATGCAGGACTCACAAAACAAACCAACAATGTCTGTCAAGTACTCATCCCAAGTAGCCAAATCTGAAAGACAATGTATGTCTTCCTGCATCGAATCACAAGGAACCAAAACTGTGGAATCGCAAGCATCCTCAGGTACAACAGTAGATGATTCTTCCAATGCTGGATTACAAGAGTCCTTAGCCTCAAGATGTTGACTCATAGATGAAGAAGATGAACCCTCTAAATCTAGATTAGGAGCCATAAAAACTAAAGTCTCAATAGACATCTCTGTAGGAGAAGGAGAAGGTTCTGTCATCAAGATTACCATAACTTTCCCAATCAATAAGTGTTTTGGCCGTTTTATCATGAATAGGTCAAAATCCTACAAGTGGAACAAGACAATCCACAATACGATCCTCTGGGAATGGAGGTTCATTCAAGTCTCCATACATCTCCCAAAGTTTGGTCATAACGTCACGAGGGATCTCAATACCATCAGTGGCCATTTGTGTATCAATATCACAACTACAACCAATTACTCTAAGGATATGTTCTATTTTTATGTCCCACACAACTCTCTTCCATTTTGATGAAGGTTTAGGAACTAGTCCATAAAGATATGGCAAAAGATTAAGCCACCTACAATGTGTTAGGATTCCATCTCGCCAAGACTTAAAGTTCCATTGATTTAACCTTATTACAACAGGATGTGTTTTTATGCCCATACTAAGATCCTCAATTTTAGTCCTACAATAGACCAATCAAGAGACACAAGCCAACAAAGGCAAAAGATTACCCCCCCAAATTACTCAATCATGAAACCCCCCATTGTGGCACTTTATACTTAGTGTGTTTACAGTTGCCACTTGCCAAAAACAACAAAGTGGTCTTGATCTTGGTACATGCAAATGCCAAAAAGAGGCCACAAGCTCAAAGTAAATTTTTTACAGCATATGACATCAAACTGATTACACCACTAGATAGTACACGAAAAAATATGCACTTTCAAAAACAATTTCACCCAAAAATGTTACTGTAGGAGCAAGATATGAGCTCCCAAAGTTCTCAAAATGAGGGCAAAGCAACAACACCTGTGAGAATCTACAAATTCTGGAAAATTCAGACACTAAAACCAAAATTCGATTGCACCACCACGAAGAGCACTAAATTCTACCCCAAATAAAAAAAATTGCTTGAAAAAAGGAGTTAAAATGAGTGAGATATGAAACTTCAAATTTCGTCTTCAAAAATGAAAATGCAAATGGTGAGGGGAAAAATTATTTTAGGAGTGCTAACATGTCGCTGACGTCAGCCAACCATGGGGTTAAATTTGACATCCTCGTGGTGTTCAAAAAAAGAATATGCTCTCTGCAAATGGTATATTCTGCCACCAAGTACCGTGCAAAATATGCTGTTGATATCGCTGAAATATTCTCATTTCTCCCATGACTCAAAGAATCTCTACGAAATCTTTGAATGAATCAGAATCTTTGATTTGACTACCAGATTGGATTTGACGTTGGTTTATAATATTCGTTGGATTTTAAAATGTCAACCGTCTTTTTTGAAATTGAGCCCGCCGCTAGATGTATGTGGTGGGGCTGGGTAGGCCACGTGGAGGCCTGTGTGGCGGGCGGTACGCTGCTAGAGTACGTAGAGTACCTACTCTTTGCGCAAAGCCTTTATAATATTTTTGATTTTTAAACCAAAATATTTAGAATGAAATTTTTTTTGAAACCTATTAAATTTTTAGTGTATATTTTTTTCAAAAAAAAAATGCTGATTAAAATTTTCATATTGACTGCGAATATTTTTTCGACTTGGTACGATTTTTCTACGACAACGGTATGACCCGTATTTATGATGTCCTTGGGGGCCATATTGCTTCCTGGGCAAATTTTTTTTTCCTCAGTTGACAACTGTTCTGAATTTGACGAATTGACAGTTGATCTTAGGGTTTTTGGCCCTTTTGGATGTGATGGTAGGTTCGGATTTGACTCAAAATGCTCCAAAAATGCAGCTACCGTGTGGATCTAGCAACCACTCTTTAGCTTCAAACCCTTATAGATTTGGCCTCATATGTCCAATTTGGACGAAACAAAAGGCGAAATCGACTTTTTCGAACCTTCCAGACGCAATGGTGACCTCAGATTTGTACCAACAAGCTCCAATTTAAACCTGCAATAAAGAGCCACAAAAAGGAATCCCCCCAAATCTGGTACTTCTATCAATTTTTTCTGACTCTCCAGATCATCATACGATGCAAGAGAAGAGCATACTCAAATTTTCAAGATTTACCATCTCTCTTCAAAAAAAGACTATCCAATGGCACCCAACCTACTCTGATACCTTGTTAGAATTGGCTATGGAGATAGCCTGCCAAGATCTCGAGGCCAAATGGAAAGCACAAAGAGAGAATATGAATATGACGAGAATAAACTGTATTCTTATCAATTATGATTCAATGTTGTTGTGTGATGTATAATGTAGTAGAGATCCCTTGGTTATATAGCCAAGGTGAGATACAAGATGTCATAAGATTATGACAAGTGTCTTAATCATATGACATGAGACAACTTATCACTACTACCTAGGTTCACATGTGTTACAAGTCAAAAGATAAGATAACAACTAATGACAACTAACACCTTCTAGAAAGATTCCTAGAACCTAAGTAAACTTAGTAATGAATTAACTAGGCACAAGATTTTATTTCCACCAACAATTCTATCATAGAGATTATATATATATATATTCAATCAATAGGGTTTCATCAAATAAAACTTCACCAAAGTTTAAGCAAGCTCATTCAAAATAAGAAATAACCTAAGTTCATTCAAGCAAGCTCAACATGCATATAAACCATCTTTTCTCAAACACTTGCATTCATAAACAATTATGATTTCAACATAAAAAGAATATAGTAGTAAAATCAGTATGTCTGGAATTGTAGCTCCCCACGAAAATACTACTTCCTAAGCTTAGTTCCTACAGTCACGCTTGCTGCTCCTTGTTGACGTGGTTTTTGAGACCGCACCAACACAGAATAAAGTCTCCCAACGGATGCTCTATCCTCTCTTGAACAAAGTATTCAGCATGCTAAGATTGCGAGTAAGATCATGCTTTCAACTCCAAGGTTCCTTGAGTGCGAATAGGCTCAGTTTGGCTCGATGTGATATTGCTGGTATGTCAAGGGGACTTACACAATTGTTCGGCGGCTAACAACAAACGGTAGACTAAGGGCTTTCGTGTGATTCGAATGATTTTATGCGTATGATTTGGCAATATAGCTTGTTCTCCTAAAACTAATCGGAAATGTGCGGAAAGTAAAGGGGTATAAGGCCTAAGGAATTTATATGCTACTCTAAATGCAGGATATGTGGGGCTTCGTTTCGATAGACTTCAACCGGATTTCACCTAGCCTCCGTCGGACAGCCTCGGTAAAATCGGTGCAATCTTCAAAGGGGATAGCAAAAGATATTCAAGTTATAGTTTAACATGCATACACCATCACAATGACGCATATAAGCATATAAACCATAACCGAAGTTAGACTTAATGTAATGTCCAGTTGACCACGCAAGGCAGACTTATCATCAACAAGCCGCTAGTGGTATGGAATAAAGCGAAGCTATCTCAATAAAACACCACACACCAAAGTAAGCTACTTGCATGAATTTAAGCTACTTGGATACGAAAGGAAGAAGAAACTTTGCTAGCATTTCATGACAAGACGAATTCCATCATCAATGAAAAGATCTATTATCATAAAATGTGTTACACAACAATTTCTTCAAAAGTTTTCAAAGGGAAAACTTTCTCTCTTCTCCAAATTATGCAAAATGCTCTACTCTAAGCTCTCTCAATGTCTACTCTGATTCTAACTTTCTAATCTTCTAATTCTAATCTGATGATTTTCAAATGAGGGGGACTCCCCCTTTTATAGCTAGCCAAGTCCCAAAAGACGGCTAGGGTTACAATCAATAGAGTGGCTAAAATCGTGCCACCTCAGCCCTAAATAATATTGCCCTAAAAACCGCCACAGAAGAGAGTGGGGTAATAAATGCGCCATAATGTCCACCATCATCCTTCTAGAAGATTCCATTTGTAGACGCGTTCACACTGCTCTCGATCTTCTTTCTTGGCATTGTTCTTTGATTTCTTCCACTTGAGGGTCTTCATCTTCTTTTCATCTTGAGCCTTGAAAATGTTTCTTCAACACTTAGCCATTTTCTTGCAAATTTTCCTCCTTCGAGATTGAAACTCATCTTCATCGTGCTTCCACTTCAAGTCACCATCGCTTGATCTCGACGTTCCTCCTGCAAAACAAGCAAGGAGAAGAGTATTAGAGTACTTCATGATATAAACTTAACTCACTTACCTGATTTTCATGCTTTGATCTCCGAGCGTTCATCGCCAACTTTATGTTCAAGTTCATGCCTTCTTCATGATTCTTCATGCCTTAGCCAAATTTTCAATCCATCTTCTTCAAGGGCGTATCATCTTTGAGAAACTCATTTCACCTGCTGGAGCTCAGACAACTTTGATTTTATTCATCTTCGACTCCAGAAAACTATCCTCGCGAAGAATTCGAGCAAAATCACCTAGGCAGTTCCTTTCAAATTCATCGTCCGGAGAATTTCACCTTGAAAACACATTTTCTTCATTTTTGCCTTAGAAAATTTTCAAATTTTCCCTTAGGAAAATTCATCAACCTGGTGCCCATCCGAAAATCCTCATCCCAGAATCCTCGACAAGCCGTGGAAGACCTTAAAATTCATTCCTCATCGATAATCTTCGATACCCAGAAGAAAATTTTCTCCAGAACGCATCGAACCCATGGGTCCCAACGAACGGGTTCATTTAATTTTCTTGAATTTTGAACCTTAGAAAATATTCTTTCATCAAATTTATTCTCGTTCTTCGATCCCCTCTGAGAATTTTGCTCTGACTTGGAAAATTTGTATCAATTATGTGTAGCTGGCAATCACTGACTTCACCTCCGGCAACTCTGCTCATGCTTCAAGAAAATTCTACCACTTCTCCAGACTTAGGCATTTTTCATAAGGGAGAAAATATTTTGTGCCTTAGAAATTTTTGAAATCATCTCTTTGGAAAATTTTTCCATAAAAATTTTGTATCCAGCTCGATCCATTTTGCTTAGCACTTTTGAAGAAAATCACGCCTTATCATTTATCTTCGCCACCACACACTCTAGACTTGAAGAGGAAAATCACACCTTAGAAAATATCCTCAACACCTTTTAGCATTCACACTTTTGGCGCATCTAACACTTGAAAAGGCATAACGCCTAGTATCTACCAAGCTCTCACCACGCCTTTGGAGTATTTACTATCCTTTTACTACGCTTTAATCACATTTCACCCTATTCACTACCCTCTATTCACTTATTACACCTCAAACTAGGCGCATTTCCATGTAGGCAAAGGATGGGCGCATTTTGCTTGTGTAGAAGGAATCTCTTCAACGCCTTGACCTTGTGACTCTTGAGCTTCTCCACGTTTGTCTTCACATGCCCTCTTTTGGGCGCATTTGATGCCTTGTGAAGGATAAAACTTGGCGCATTCTTCCTATGGAGGTGGATGAACTTTCAACCGCCACCCAACAAGTGGCTCTTCACCTTCTCAGTTTTCGTCTCTACATGGCTCATTTTGGGCGCATTTTACCCATGCAAGAGGATGTAAATCTTTGACCTGTTTGACTTTCTCAAGACTTGGCGCATTTCCACCTAGGAGGAGGACGAGTTTGCCTTAGATTTTTTTTTATGCTTCTTGCTTGAGGGGTGGGCGCATTTCACAAGGGGTGGAGGATATAACTTGTTGACTGCTTTGACCAATTTGCTTTTGGGCGCATTTTGGCCTAGGAGGTGAATTTTTTATACTTAGAATTTTTTTTTGAATGTCTCCAGCTTGCTTGTGGGCGCACTTTACCCCTGGTGAAGGACGAGGTCTCAGACTTAGAAAATTTTCAACTTTTTCCTCTTCAAGTTTGGGCGCATTTTGCCCCTGGAGGTGGATGAACACTAATATTTAGAATTTTTTTTTTTTTTCAATCTTCCTGAGCTCTCTTGGGCGCATTTTGTTAGGCCTGCAGGATAAAAAGTGTTGACTTTTCTTTGACTTTCTTCAAACTTGGCGAATTTAGGCCTGTGTACTGGACGAACTTCAAACTTGGAATTTTTTTTATGCCTCCTCATCAACTGGGCGCATTTTGCCATGGCTGCAGGACAGAGTTCCAGACTTAGACAAATTTTCATCATCTTTCGCCAGCTTATGTGCATGCTATTTATAGTAAGTCCTCTCAATTTTGCACTTCTGAAGCTCAGAATGACTTGAAATTTTGAACGTAGCATCCTCATAGCTTCGTTGTCCTGTCTACACTGCCACTTTAGCTGACTTACTAAAAATAGCACATTTTGGGAAGTGTTTTGCTATTTATAGTAACCTCTCGCTTCTGGTACCTCCACAAACCGGGATTTGAATGAAATTTGAATGAGGCGATCCTCAACTTAATGCGCGACTCCTCGGCCGGGTCAATAATCGGCGCATGCAAACATTTACTATTTTTAGCATGTTTCAAATTGACTTCCTTACTATAAATAGTAAGTGCTCTGCTTGGACCCGGAATTCTTCACCAGCCAGATAGCTTGAAGAACGCCATCGAGGTGGTTTTATACCTGGATTTCTCAAGATTTTGACTTTTGATGCCTATTTTAGGCCCGGCCGAAACTCCCAATTTGTACGTATGACAAAAGACTTCCGCTTGCCTTCAAGCCGCTGACACTGCGGATCGCCTCGCGGAATCAATCGCTGGTATACCGCCGGACATACCTTAAAATAGCAAAGTTCTCATCGAAAGTGAGAATCCTCGCTTGCATGTCACACCATCGCTAAGCCTTTAAAACCCATCGTGAATCAATTCACATGCAAAGAAGAGCTCGACATGCAAACCTCAAAACACTCTGCTACCGAATCCCCGAAGTGGTCGCCAATTTGCATGTTACTATCAGTGAAGGTCTCAAAACCTGTAGCGAATATCCTGCATACAAAAGAAAACGACTGACTCTCAACTCGGAAGTTTGTGGGATCGCTAAAATAGTAAGTTGTCCGCTGCCACCCCCTGGCATGCAAGCACCGATATACCCTAATGCCGTAGGATGATCGGAATCTCAAAATAGTCGACAAATTGCTCGAATTGCACTTACTAAAAATAGTAAGTACCTTTGGAATTTGATGAAACTTACCGAGTCACTGAAGCAATAATCACAACAATGTTAAGCTTGGTTTTCAATTTATTCAATTTATCAACCCCGAATCAATCTAAAAGACACAAACTCCTAATTCCGCACTGCCACCCCATGTTTAAGCCCAATGACGGACACAACCCCCCCCGAAAGATGGACACCAGAAAAGAGACAGAGAGAGAGAGAGAGAGAAACCCAAGCCGAAAGACCGGAACGGAGCAAAAATTAGGGGGTCCCCATCTGAATGGGGCGATGTGTGAAAAGGTCACAACACTCCTATGTTCAGCCTATCTCCATTCCTAGCCTCTTTCAAAACTCTTAACAACTACAAATTCTCAAAGCAATCTCTCTTTTCTCACTAATGCACTTAGCAACTTATTTGCACAGAAAACTACAGCAGTGAATTTCAAAAGAATGAATGAAAAATGAATGCCAAAAGGTTAAGAAGCTGCCTCTACTTGTACTAAAAATTGAGAAACTTATTGCTACAAACAAGCTCTACAATTCGCCACCTTTTCTCTTCCAATTGCCACCACTTAACATCAAAAACCAACTTCTCCTCTAAATGAGTCAACTTAGTCAATTGAAGTGAAATGTGGCTACTCAAACAATTAATATGCAAACACATATACAGTCCTTGCATTTTCAACTTCTCTAATATGGCCGAGTCACCCTTTTAACTACCAGTAATTGCCATTTTACTAAGTCAAACATAGAAATGTTTACCTACAGGTTTCTTATTTGCATAGCAAGTCAACTTCTTCCTAGCTTTAGACAGCGCATGGCTTGACCAAGTCTTCATGCTCTTATTTAGTTGTGCATGGCTTTCCAACGCAACACTTGACTTTTATTTGCATTCTAACTCTTACATGGTGATGAATACTACACGTCATTATGTTGTGTGTTGGGTTTTAACGTAAGCAACAACTTTAAATAAAATGCATCACTTCACTTTAGCGCAGATTTAAGTGCTTTATATGCTTCAATAAATATCATTCACTTTGCATACAAAACAATACATTATATACTATGTGCTTTGCATTAAACTTCCTCTCATATGCATAGCATATAATTATCATGTTGCTGGCTTTTATACAAGACATTCACCAATATATGGTCTGCATTATATATGTACAAAAGTTTACTTTATAAAATTTGAAATGTATATAAACATTATATATATATATGTATGTATGTATGTATATATACATATTAAAATCATTGTTCGATATTTAAATATATTAACAATTATATATATATATATATATATATTAATATGTATGTATACGTATATCGATTAACGTACTCATATATATGTATATTAAATACATATATCATTATTTTAGTATCCATAATTAACACATATATTTACATATTCATTGATCGGAATATATACATATATATGTCATATATGTACAATTGATATTCTCATGCATATGATATATCCGCACATGAATATGCGTAAGTATGTCTACCAACGTATACACATGCACGTATATACTCACCTATATGAGTTATCGCAATCACACACACACACACATATATATATATACACAAAGAACTTATACTTAACACAAAGATTTAGTCATGTAATCCAAACTAAGAAACAATCAAGAAATCAAAGACGAACAAAAACTATTACAAATCATCCTCAAACTATGACCGAAGGTTTACTTACTAATTCCTGGACTAACTTGACTCAACTTGACCAAACTAGGATGTGAGTGTGTGATAGCTCAAATAGGCTCATTAAAGGTTAACAAACCAAACTCTTCTCCTGAGTGATACTCCCCCTCTCTTACCTAAGAGTTCGATTCTTTCTTGCATCCAACTTAGTGCATCATAAAGGTAGTTAGCCGATCACATGAAATTCATTTGCATCATCAAAGCATTAAAGTAATTGTATTCCAATACATATTCATTCATCACATTTTCCATCAGAATATACAAAACATAATCATGCATTAAAACATCTGGTAATCCCACAATGGAGTGTAACTTATCAAAGTCATGATTTGCATTTAATATCATATTTACTCATAAAGGTAAAAGTAACTTGGTAACTAAGAAACAAGGTGTAACATTTCGCGCCAATAAGGTGATCTAACAAGGTCAAAAGGAAGTCCATGCCATAAATGCAATGAGCAATGCTCTGATCTGCAATCTCCCTTGCTTCATTTTTGAAGGCATTCTCCAATGGGCCTCTTTTTTCGTGTAATCAAAACTTATCTCCTTCAGAAGATGGTGGCATTTGCACGAAAGTATATGGGCCAGCTGGTTGTGATAAGCCACTAGGATGTCTTTGCAAGCTTCTCTTGGCAAGAGGATGTGCCATAGACTTTGATTTGTTACATGCCATGTCAGCCTCCTCTTTATCTTTAATATAAGCTAATATTTGGTGTTTTGGCAACCCTTTTTTACGGCTCGGGGAAAACTATTATTCCTTGTAAAGGAATAGCGCACAAATGAGCTTTCACTCAAAAGTATGAGCTCTTATATTGAGTTCCACATTGACTACAACGCCAAACATTATCCCCACCATTGAGAATTTTTTTAATCATTGTCATATGTCACCAAAGAGGTGATGATGCATCATATTTCAATTGACTCTTTGCATTTAAGCCAATTGAACTAGAACTAGTAGCCATTTTGTATGAACCTAAAATTAAAAATAAAGAATTACATATTAACAACTAATTTTTTATAGAAAAAAATGGCATTACAAGCCCTTATTATGAATAAAAAGTTGTTAAAAAAATTGAAAACTTTAAAAAAAAGAAAAACTTGAAAAATCTTCATAAAAATTATTGAAATTTTGAAAAAAAGGAAAGATTCACTCACCTTTGATGGTTAGATCTTCTTTCTGTAGCTATTTCTCCCTTGTTTCTGTAGATTGAACTCCTTTGTAGCTCTCACCTTCGAAAAAAAGATAAAACCTTCAAAAACCAACAATGGCAGCTTAGAGGCAAAAAATGGTGTTTTTGGCCTTTTGTGTTTTTGAAATAACTTAGATTAGGTCGGCCAAGGCATAGTTGCACTTTTTTAAGGTTTGAAAATTGTTATTTTATTTGTTCTAGGCACTTTTATGAGGCCCCTACCCTGCGGGTCCTCCTGGGTACACCCATGGTTTCATCCGGGCGCCTTGGGTACTCTGTGGGTCATTTATTGGGTCCTTCTGCAAAGGACCCATAGAGTACCTAGGGTGCCCAATGGAACCTTGGGCGTACCCGGGTCATACCTAGACCCAAATCAAACCCAGTCGGTTACGAGGGGGGCTAACAAAAGAATTCAGTAACATAGCTTAGAACTGCCTTGGGGGTATGAGGGCCTAGACCCAAATCCAAACCCATCATCATATCTAGCTACTGCCTTTAATTATTTTATCTCCTTGATACTTGAAATCACAAAAAAAAATTGAATCTTAGTCAAAAGCAAAGGTGCTTATAAGATTCACTCATACTTGATTTTTCTAAACTCGCTTTATTTCAGAATTGACAACCACTCCTCTTGTTCCTACTGAAACAACCCCTATGGTGTTTGAATCTGACTTCCTGTGTTTTTGTTTGTCTTTCTGTTTTTTTGTATTTTTGCAATATATGACTAGAAATTGAACAATTAAGGAAAATGTGAAATGGAAAGGAATATGCATAAACTATTGAAAACCCAAAAACTTTATTTGATTTCAATTACAAATCCAACATACCCATTTTCTAGATTTCACTGTCAGAATTTTGTTTTCTGGAAAACAACAACCTGGTGGATCAAACTGCTCAATGTTCAACCCATAAATGTTGCAGATCTTTTAGTTAATGTTGGACGCTCAAGAAGAGTGAAGAATCTGGCCAAGAATCAAGTTGTTTAGCCTCGCAGCCAAACACGTCCCTCAAAAGGAGTACGACTTGTCCTCAAACTCACACATGCCAAATCTGGAGATGTCTATACTGATTTGATATTCTGAAAATCACTGGCAAAGAGGTCGCCCAAACCCCAGGCAGATAAATATAATGGTACAGCTTAAATTCTAAACCCATGTGCTAGGAAGGAAGCAATATCACAATCCAACGTGCTGGTTTATTACTAAGTAATCTACAATTTATTCAGTCATCATAACCTTATTCAGATCTGAAATCAAACTGTCCATAATTTGATTATTCTTCAATGCTAAACTCAGAAATTAAGCTCAATTGTTGATCCCTGAATGAGACAAATCATGAAGGAACCTTGCACGATCTTGCAGAACCTGTTCTAAGAGAGGGTATCCATCCTCAATCAGCCTAAAAAAGAAAACTTGCAGCAGCAGCTCCAAAAATGATATAATATTCTTCAATAATTGAATAATGAGCCAAACCCTTGCCTTGTGGAAAAGGACGCCACTTTTAGGTTTTCAGCCTTTGACAAGTCAAACACAAATATCTTCTCTTGAAAAGCAACGCCACTTTTGACAAGCTCATATAATTTAATATTAAAACATTTGTCAAAGTGACTTTTCACTTAAATACTTCATAAAGTGACTTTTCACTTAAATACTCTATAAAGTGACTTATATTCTTTTAATAAAGTCACTTTCACTTTATAACATTAAATCATGAAATCACCTAATAATAGAATATTATTAAATGACGTGACTTAATAAATCAATAACTCTTGGCCCGAATATAAAAATGACCCCTTGAGAGTGTCCCATGACCAAGATCAACTGCAAGTGTGCCTTCACTGACCCAAAATGTCACTAAAAATAGTAAGTAACAAGGACAAGTCTTGAAACCCCTCAGAAAGATTCCCTAATCATCTCGTTAGCCTATGGAAACCGTAGTAATAGGCTAACCCTATTCCTCAAGCCACTGGTTAGGAAGGGGACACTACAGTACGCCCTCCGCAAAATTGCTTGTCCTCAAGCAATCTCATCATAGGATGCTGCAATGTATCCTCATTCTCCCAAGTTGCATCCTCATTTGGCAAGTCCTTTCACTTAACCAAATATTCCCTGATTACTCTACGCCTCAAATGACGCTCCCTAGTATCGATGATAGCCTCAGGAATCAAAATCAATTTCCCCTCCTCATCTAGGGGTGGTAACGCTGTAGGTGTCACATTATGTCCCAACGCCTTTTTGAGGCGAGATTGTAATGTCCCCATTTTCGCGAGCATCAAAGTTTGGAGGATTAGCCTATCATTTGGCCCTTGTAGGCTAATGGGGTTGTTCAGAGGGTTCTGTTTGGCAGTTATCTGGTTGCCTTCTCCTTTAGAGCAGAGTTTGGTTCATGTTGGCCTTCGTTTCGTGATTTAGGACTCAATTTCACACACTATTTATAGTAAGTCAACAAGTCAGGAGAGTCCAATATTTCTATTTATAGTAAGGCACCTGGACGTGTGGTGAGTTCAGTGTTGATCCCAATTTTTCAATTGGCCAGGCAAAATAAGGAGTAATGTGCAAGTTATATTATTTAATTATTATTAAGGGTGGCTTTAATAATAATTAATCATGAAAAGCATATTATAAAGTTATACTATAACTTTATGTCTAAAGGGGCCACTTAATGACTAAAAGCACATTAAATAATTTATTAAATGAGCGCCTACTTTGAGAAAATATTTTATAAAAGTTATAAAGGGAACATTTAATATTATTTTAAATGATTAAAAGAGAAGATTCTACATGGTCGGCCTCTTCTTGGAGAAATTATATAAAGGGATCAACCAAGCTATTGTGATTTTATCTAGGATTTTGATATTTGGCTTTGAAGTGTTTTTACTGTGGAGAGGAGGAAACCTAGGGTTTCTGCAATTTCTGCATATTTGGCATTGGAGAGCGTAGCTTCTTCATTGTAATAGCTACCTGAGGGTGTGAGACTATCATTTGAAGGCTGCTTTGTGGATTGGCTTCATCTAGGAGTCAACATTGTGCTTCATCAGATTTATAGGAGAGATTCAGAATAAGGGTTTCATCATCTTTTCAAGATCAGAAGATTGTTATTTGGGTATGATCAATCTTTGTAAATTCAAAGCAATAATAATTAATCAAGTTGATCATTTGATATTGTAGTTTTAGCATTTCTCCCTTTGCATTTGCTTTGCAAGTTTATGCATTTCTTGGTAAATATTTCAAAACTTCAAAAAACAGAAAAACCAAATTAGCAGTTGCAAAGAAATTTATATTTAGGAGAACTAGGGTTCTTACAGAGATACATGAAACATGTTGTGAACCCTACTCTCTGCTGGTAACTCTAGCTCATAAGCCACTTCACCAATACATCTAGAAACTTGGAATGGGCCATAGTACCATGGCTTGAGCTTCTCTGAACCACTCTTCCTCAAAGTGGATTGCCTGTATGGCTGCAACATAAGATACACCATATCCTCCTCCTCGAAGGAACGCTCCACTCTGTGCTGATCTGCGTTTTTCTTTTGTTGATTTTGTTCCTTCTGAATGTTCTCCTTCAGAGAACTCATGATATCCTGGCTGTCCTATAACAAACCCTTCGCACTCGACATTCTACTATCTCTGAATAGAAAATCCAAAAAATTTGGAGCATCATACCCATAAAGTGCCATGAATGGCGACATCTATATAGACATATGGTGCATAGTATTATAACAGTACTCGCATAAATGCAACCACCTGACCCATGCCTTCTGTTGCCCCGCAATGTAGTTCCTCAAGTAGCCCTCCACCCATTTATTAACTATCTTGGTCTGTCCATTTGTTTGTGGATGGTAGCTCGTGCTCGGAGTGAGTTCCGTGCCACTAAGCTTGAAGAGCTCCTGCCAAAAATGAATCATAAATCTGCTATCCCGATCACTCACTATATTCCGAGGCAATGTGTGCAATCGAAATATCTCTTTGAAAAACAAATCAGCAACCTACACTACTGTGAAAGTAGCTGAAATCGGGAAAAAGTGTGCAAACTTCGTGAGACTATCAACCACAACGTATATGCAATCCCTGCCTTGGGTTTTGAGTAAACTCGTGATGAAATCCATGGATATGCATTGCCGTTTCTGACTAGGAATGGGTAGAGGCTGTAGTAGTCCTGCCTGGAAAGTGTGCTCCTACTTGTTTTATTGACAAGTGGGACACTCTCTAACATACTTGAGAACCTCCGATCTGAGCCCCTTCTAAGCGAACCACTCCCTAACTTGCTTGTAGGTTTTAAAGTAACCTGGGTGGCTTGCCATAGGTGCGTCATGAAGAGCTCTCAAAATCCTCTTTTTCATAGAGGATCCTGGTGCAAGGAAAATCCTCCCTTTGTAAATGATGAGGTCATTCACAAGGGTGTACTTGTCCTCTGCAATTGTACCATCAATGAACTCGGAAGCCCACTTATCCTTCGCATACTTAGCTACAATAAGATTCCTCCAATCCTCTATTACTTCACCTAGAGAACACAAGTAGGGTCTCCTCGAAAGGGCATCGACAACTATATTTCTCGAACCTTTGACATATTCTATGTCAAAATCATAAGCCTACAACTTGCTAACCCATTTTTGTTGCCGATCATTGAGGTCACATTGACTTAGGAAATGTTTTAGACTGTTGTGATCCGTCTTCACCAAAAATTTTCTGCCCACCAAGTATTGCTTGAATTTAGCCAACGCATGCATGATGGCTAACATCTCCTTGTCTTAAATGTTGTAACCTCACTCAGGACCCCGAAGTTTCTTGCTCTCAACAGCGATGGGGTGCTTATCCTGCATCAAGACATCACTAATGCCCTCTCTCGAGGCATCACACTGTAGTTCAAACAACCATGTAAAATCTGGAATAATGAGAACCAGACACGAAGTCATCAACCGTTTGAACTTCTCAAAGCACTCTTGTGCTCCTGGGTTCCAATCAAAAGCCCCCTTCTTCATCAAGTCTGTAAGTGGGGTGACCTGCTGTGAAAAGCCCTAGACAAAGCGCTGGTAGAAACCACATAACCCAAAGAACCCCTTTAGTTGAGTGAGATTCGTGGGTGGAGACCAATCGACTATAGACTTCACCTTCTCAGGATCCATCTTAACCCCCTCAACATTGATGATATGCCCCAAGTACAATAACTCCCTCATACCAAAGTCACATTTTGATTCCTTGGCGAAAAGAGATTCACTCTCCAATATGCCCAACACTAAATCCAAATGTGCCAAATGATCCTCCCAAGTCTTGCTGAAGATTAGTATATCATCGAAAAAGGTGAGGACTACCTTCCTCAGCTGATCTCTGAAGATCCGGTTCATACAAAACTGAAAGGTAGCCAGTGCATTGGTTAGGCCGAAAGGCATAACCAAGAACTCATAGTGACCATAGTGGCATCGAAATGCTGTTTTTTCCACATCCCCTTCTTTAACCTGGATTTGATGGTAACCGGATTGAAGATCAATCTTGGAGAAGAAACAGGCTCCATGCAATTCATCTATCAACTCATCGATGTGCGGAATGGGGTACCTTTTCTTAATGGCCTTTTTATTTAGGGCTCTATAGTCAATACACATTCATAAGGTGCCATCTTTCTTCTTCACTAGGACAATGGAAGATGCAAAGGGACTTTTACTTAGTCTGATGTGACCCATATCCAAAAATTCCTTTATCGTTTTCTCGATCTCGTCCTTCATCCTCATGGGATGCCTGTAGGGAGTAATGATGACTGATTTATTGCCATCCTCAAGCTCTATAATATGCTCAAACCCTCTGTCGGGTGGTCTCCCATAAGGTGAACTCTCAAACACCTTACCTTGTTATTTCTCAAAGCCTGTATGTTGGGAGGATACTCATGCTTCAGCTACTCACCCTGTGATGGAAAAGTATGTATGTTGGGAGGATACTCATCCTTAAGCTACTCACCCTGTGATGGCAAAGTATAACACTCTGCTGCCCACTCCACTTGATCATGCCTGATCAATCTCTCTGTTCTCCGGAGTGAGATAACTCGAAGACTCCCATCTGACATTCCCCTCAAAACATGCCTCTTTCCATTGGCTTCAAATTTCATCTCCATCACCTGCAAGGTGAGGGTAAACTCCCCAATAGCATGAAGCCACTTCATGCCAAGTACAACATCCAACTCTCCCATGCCAACTACATAAAAATCTGCCTGGAACTCATAATCGTTTAGTTGCAATGTGAGGTTTGGAATCATTCGGCTACAACTAAGTGTAAACCCATCAGCTACTCACACTTTGAATCCATCAAACTCATCTGTCTTAAGTCCATGCTTTGCTACCAAGCCCTCATCTATGAAATTATGAGTAGCTCCAGTATCAAGCAAGGTAATCACACGTTTCCCACCTAAGACTCCTCTAATCCTGAAGTATCCTTCTCTTTGAATGCTTGAGAGTTGTGTTGTAGGTAGAACTTCTTCCCTTCCCTTTTTCGACACTTCAGAGGAAATATCTTCATCCTTCCCTTCCTCATCAACCTGCTGTTCTGAATTTTCAGAATCTGATTCATCTGCATAGTAGTACTCTAACTGATTCATTTTTCTCTTAAGAGGACACACATGCCCTTTGTAGGTCAAGCATAATTTTTTCCTTCTTGAAGGGTCTCGCCACTGAGTTTTTGGAAAGGCTTCCTTTGCTGGTCTGAAAATGTATTTGGTGCTTTATGCTTTGATGAAGAAAATGGTTTTTGCGGAAATCTTGTTTTTGGGGCAGCAAGCTCCATATCTCTCGCCTTCTTCATAACATCATGTAAGGAAGGTGGATCAAAGGCTTTGATCCAACCGTGTAAGGGTTCTAAGAGACCCTCACTGAAAAGCACTACCAACCTCCTCTCTGATATTCCTGTGACCATCACGGATATCCTCTAAAACTCTGAAATAAAGGCCTCTAATGTCCCAACTTGCTTAAGCTGTGCAAGTTCTCTGAAAGAAACCTCAGGATCTCTTCTGTCAAATTGCTCAATGAGTTTGTTAGTAAACTCATCATAAGAAACAATTGACTTGTGATCCAATGTAATCAAACCATGGTACCACCACTCATGAGCTACGCCATCTAGGCGAAGTGTGGCGAACCTGATTGCCTCTTCTTCAAGCATGGGCCTCAAGGAAAGGAATTATCTAACTTTTGAACCCAATCACGTGTGGTACAATGATGCCCTCCATCAAAATGTTCCAAATTAATCTTACCCACCGCCTGCTAGAGATCTCTAGTGCCCTGTGGTGCTCTAGTCTCAAGTCTGCCAACCACCATTTCCCTCTGTCTCCTCTGGTTTAGGAATTGGTTAAATGTCAACATATTCCTGATGTCAACAGGTAATGAAGTGTACTCAGTATGGTTGGTCCTAACCTCATCGACCATGTTGGTCGGCTGCTCCGGAGGTCGTTCCTGCTGAACAGGGGTCTCAAACCTCCGTGTAAAAGTAGGTTGCAAAGGCCTAGATGTGGCGTTGATAGAAATCCTTGGCTTCACTTCAGGCTGAGCATTAGAACCACTGGAATTGTCAGGTTGTCCTGTATGACCAAGATTAGGATCTTGGTTCATCTTATGCAAAAAATCAGCTAACATGTCCATCATAGTGTCAAACTTCTGCTCTCTCCTAGCATCTGGGCTAATGGAATGTGAATGCGCTTTGTCTCTATCTCCCATGGTGCCTACAATACTCTCATTGTCACTGGATAAAGTTCTTGTTATTTCCGGTGAATTGTGAATGCCTAAAACCTCCGATATGGTTTCTCCCTCTGACACGTGTGGAGGATGCCACAGCCGTGAACCCCTGTGATAAGTCTGTTCTTTATTACTCATGAAATAACCTCACAAGATGGTAGGATATTAAGCGCTTTGATACCACTGGAACAACCCCTGTGGTGTTTGAATCTGACTTCCTATGTTTTCGTTTTTCTTTCTATTTTTTTTGTATTTTTGCAATATATGACTAGAAATTGAACAATTAAGGAAAATGTGAAATGGAAAGGAATATGCATAAACTATTGAAAACCCATAAAATTTATTTGATTTCAATTACAAATCCAACATACCCATTTTCTAGATTTGACTATCAAAATTTTGTTTTCTGGAAAACAACCTAGTGGATCAAAACTTAGTCGCCTCGCTTCAATCTGTTCAATGTTCAACCCAGAAATGTTGCAGATCCTTTAGTTAATGTTGGATGCCCAAGAAGAGTGAAGAATCTGACCAAGAATCAAGTCGTTCAACCTTGCAGCCAAAGACGTCCCTCAAAAGGAGTACGGCCTGTCCTTAAACTCACACGTGCCAAATCTCGAGATGTCTATACTGATTTGATATTCTGAAAATCACTAGCAAAGAGGTCACCCATGTAAGTTTTTATGATCAGATTTAAAGCACAGAATTTAAATTCAAAATCAGACACAATAACATAGTAGATACCCTGGGAAAACCCTCCACTTGAGGGAGAAAAACCCAGCAACAATATATCACTTATATATTGATTAACAATAGAGTCTCTTTTACAATGGAGGCCGATATGAAGGCCTATTACATGCACCCCAGTCTGATGCAATATAATAACAGATAGAGACAATCTAATAATGATAATCTCAGCCAATAATATGTTGATCTCCTCTCAATGATGAACTCTATCTGCCTTATAGAGAACTTCGCTCTTAGGCTAAAATGAATGATATCGAACTTAACTTGAATGAGTGAACAATGAGAATGCCATAGAATATATATACAATCTGGAGGAGAGGACGTGACTCTACAAAGCATCATGTCGGCTAGTAGTGCATCTCAACAAGAAGACGTCTCTCTTGACATTCGCGCCTCTTGAATCAAGGTCGGCCTTAATAAAAATCGCACCTCTTTATTATGATTTGTTTGCTTAACAAATAGATGTGACTTTACAAGAATCATGCCACATGAATGTTAATAAATTAAATAGCCTGGGGCTATATTTAATTTATTGCAAATAAACAAGTCGCTAGAAAAAGCAGCCCGACGCTGCTTATAACATCAACACTCCCTCTTAGCTAGGGATGATATGTAATGTCCCCTTCTCAGCAGTGATCGTTTCTGTTGACCGTTGGCCTATTCCGGAGACCCGTAGGCTGTGCGGAGGGTGAAATTAGGGTTTCCTAGTTTTGAGGAGGTTGTTGCTTGGAGTTGGGGTTTCTGACTGCGGATTCTTTCTGGGTTTTCAGAGAGCTTCGCAGTGGTGTGTTCAGTTCGGCATTCCGGGCTACTTCGTGAATTTACTATTTTTAGTAAATTCTATTTCTGGCAGTGGACAGTTTGGGTTCAGTTCAGTTGGATCACCTCTTCTGTTGTTTCAGCTGGCACTTCAATTCTTGGCCTTGGGCGCATTTTTTAGTGGAGAGATAAGTATTTTATTATAATATTATTATTTTAATATTATACCCCTTGGTCTAGCAGTGCAACTTTAAGTTGTTTTTAAAAAGGGGACTTTTGAGGGTCAAGGCGTCATAAGGAGTTATATTATATTTTAAATGTCAAATTTGAGATTATTAAATGGGACGCCCTTTTGTGAGATGAAGTTTATTTTAAAAAATGAAATATTTTATGGAGGAAAAGGGACGCCTTCTTTTGGTGGGAAATGAGTAATTTGAAAATTAGGGTTTTTGGGCGCCCTCTGGAAGTTTCTAGATGTTTCTCTCATTTCTATTTAAGCAGGCCTCAGCTCTTCATTTGGTATCTTATGTCTACTACACCGTTATGCTGCTGGATTGTATTCAGGCACTCGCTTCGAGGAAAGCACACCTCCTAGCATTGGCTCATCTTCTTGCTTGAAAGATAGCAACTAGTTGAGAGGTTAGCTTGTATTAGGTTTGAATTGCATTTCTAGTTGAGTAATTGCATTGTTGGAGTTCTAGTTTACATTTTCTGTCATATTTTGATGTTGCTGAATGTCATTGAGGAATGTAAGAATCGCTCGTAGCTCATGAAATAAAAATGTTATCATTCTGGGTGTTGGATCTTTCAATCTGTTTATGAAGGGCGACCATGCTTGCCAATTTCCAGATTTTATTTATGTCTCTTTGATTTTATAAAGGAAATTCGCCCTTGCAGCTGGGCCGTACCATCTTGAGGTACATTGGAGTTTGTGCAAAAATAAATAAGGCTTGTTTTGAGTGGTTTAGGGATTGTATCTTGGGCGCCTGCATCAGTATAGCAATCTGCATTTGATCTTTCGTCAATAGGATGTGTTTAGAGTGAGTTATATGCATTTTGATGAGTTTTCATGCTGCTGTTCTGTATCATTTCTGTCAAAAACAGTCACATCAGATTTGAGAAAGTTCATTAGTGTGTGAGGAGTTGATATTCAGTGAGCTTGGGAGTGTGAAAGGGAGTTCTTAATTTGATATAGCTTTGAAAGGATTCTAATCTTAAGATATTGACAAACTCTCTAATTTATTGTAAGCTGAACAGTAGTACTGTCAGCAATTCTCTCCTCTCATTTGGTATTTACTTGTACTGCCCACTGAATAAGTGGAAGAGGCTGGCTTGCCGCCTTTTACTTTCTTGCAT
The DNA here is from genome assembly GCA_007258455.2 of Sequoia sempervirens. Taxonomy (NCBI): domain Eukaryota; kingdom Viridiplantae; phylum Streptophyta; class Pinopsida; order Cupressales; family Cupressaceae; genus Sequoia; species Sequoia sempervirens. The sequence continues at coordinate 1,268,207,331 of VDFB02271358.1, forward strand.
TGTAATTTCCTAAGTCTCCGCCATATGGTCGCCTCCTATCCTTCACGGATCGAGTAGCACATACTTGGTGTTGAGCTATTTTCAGTATTGCAATAGATAGGGATCCTCTGACCGAATGCTCGTCGTTCGCCGGCGCATCTCTGGTTAGAGTTCTTGTTCAGTATTTACTTTGAGATCCTCTGACCAATGCTCACACCTTGCCCGCATCGGGATCCTGGTGTACATTCTGGTTAGAGTTACTTTCTGCATCGTTTTGGTTTACGCTAACCTTAACGGGTGCATGTTGCATTGTAATCTTTTATGAAAAAACAAAAAAAAAATTGGTCCGGTTCATTACAGTGGTATCAGAGCCATGATTCTGCCAACCTGTGCCCAACAGTGATTCAGTGGTCAGATGAGTGACAGTGATTGCAGATACTTCACCAGAGGTCAGGCCAGAAGACAACAGATACAGCTTCCGTCAGTGCCAGAAGCAGATACTTTTTCAGAGGCTTTGAGAGAAACTGGAATAACAGTGGATACGGGTAAAACAGTTGAGAACATGTCAGATAATCTTAGGACAGCCATGGAAGAGAAGGATGCAAGGATGGAAAAGAAGTTTGATGGAATGATTGAGATGATGTCTCGATTACTTGCTAAAATGGATCAGCAAGCTACTCAGAACCATATTCCGAATCAAAACCATGCTACAGGAGAAAGCAGTGGTGTCAATGGAAACAACGGGCATAATGGAAACAATGGTAATGGAGGTAGTAGAACCATTGGACAGCATGATGCCATCTCTAGCGGATCAGCCTCTAGACCGCTCTTTCCTACATTCACTCCAAGAGAAGAACAACCAGTTGAAGCTCCCGTTCCCTTGGTAGACGATGCCCGACAAGCCTATATGGAGTATGCTACCCTACCCCCTGATCTTAGGAACCAATGGTCCTTTGATCAATTCTTGAATCAGAGGGACAGAAGACAAGGAAGAAGAGTTGATAACCGAGCTAATTGGGCTCCTAGAACTGATTTCCATCAAGCCTTAGGGAAGGTAACATTGGCTCACTTCGATGGAAGTGATACGTGTTCAGCAAGATCATGGGTTCAGAAGTTAGACAACTACCTTTCACTTCGTCCCATGCCAGAAGAAGATGCCATCAAGTTTGCAACACTCCATTTAGAAGGAGCTGCCCATGAGTGGTGGTACCATGGTTTGGTCACTCTTGGCCATAACCTTATTCGAACCTATGGAGAATTCACCAACAAGCTGATTGAAAGGTTCGACACTAAGGATCCTGAAGTAAGATTTCGCGAGCTTGCACAACTCAAACAGCATGGCTCCTTGGATTCTTACATTGCTGATTTCCAGAGGCTTTCCGTGATGGTGCCCAACATCACCGAAAGAAGATTGGTTGTTTTGTTTTCTGAAGGTTTGGTTGAACCCTTGAAAGGATGGGTTAAAGCTTTCGATCCACCAAGTCTTGATGAGGCAATCAAGAAGGCTCGTAGTATGGAGTTATCAGCTCCTAGGCCTAAATTTCCGCCTAAGCCTTTTGGCCACAAGAAGGATAAGGATAGAAGACATTCTTCTAATCAGCACAAGAAGTTCCCACCTAAATTGACTGAAGAGCAACGTGAACAGCTCAGAAAGGAGGGCAAATGTTACACATGTTTAGAGCCTTGGACTAAAGGCCATAGATGTCCTGGAAGAGGGCGTTATAATCAAATGGGAACCTATTCAGATTATGAATCAGCATCTGATATGTCTGATCAGCAGTCTTATTTTGGGGACAGCGAGGATGAAAGAGCCACAGAAGAGTCCGATCATGAACAAGGAGTTGGGGGCCCTATTGCCCAACTCTCTAGTTTCCAAAAGAACGAATCTTTCAAGGTTCGTGGTGGAGTTGGAGGCCATCGTATTGTTGCATTAATTGATACTGGTGCAACGCATAACTTCATTGATGAAGGTGTGGTTGCAAAGAGAGGTCTCAAAACTGAGAATTTGAAGGCTTCAAAGTCATGGTGGCTGATGGGTTTCACATTTCCTGCACACGAAGAGTTCCTAACATGTCTTTGCAGTTGGGAAACTATGAAGTCAAAGATGACTTCTATGTGGTTACTATTGGTGACACAGATGCAGTTTTGGGCATACAATGGTTACGCTCACTGGGTGAAATCTCTCTCAACCTACAAACAATGGAGCTCAAGTTCCAATCTGAGGGCAAGAGAGTTGTTTTGAGAGGAATGTCTAATGGTGGTCCTCGTATAGTTTCTTTCAAAAGGATGGAAAGGCTGATTAGACATGACCAAGTGGAGTGGGCTGCGGAATGCATGGTTCTTCCTGCCAGTCCAGTTGAGACCAAGAGGGAATATCCTCCTGATATTCAATCCATACTCACCAAAAGGAGTAAGGTGTTTGCTGATCTACCACCTGGGCCACCACCAGAAAGAGGTGCTGAGCATGTTATTGAACTTAAGGAAGGGGCCAAACCAGTCATTACAACACCGTATAGATATCCTAAGAAGCAGAAGGATGAAATTGAGAAGAACATAAGAGAACTCCTGGAGATGGGCTTCATTCGCCCTAGCAAAAGTCCTTTTGCTTCAGTTGTAGTTCTTGTGAAGAAGAAGGATGGCACCATCCGCATGTGTGTGGATTATCGTGCCTTGAATCAAAGCACAATAAAAAATCGGTATCCTATTCCTCGGATCGATGAGCTCATAGATGAGCTACATGGTGCTAAATTCTTCTCCAAAATTGATTTGAGATCGGGTTACTATCAAATCCGGATGAGGGGCTCAGATGTTGAGAAGACGGCATTCAGATGCCACTATGGTCACTTTGAGTTCCTAGTCATGCCCTTTGGCTTGACTAATGCTCCAGCAACCTTCCAGTCCTGCATGAACAAAGTTTTCCAGAAGCAGTTGAGGAAATTTGTGTTAATTTTCTTTGACGATATTCTCATCTTTAGCAAGACGTGGGAAGAACACCTCAAGCACTTGGAGGAAGTGCTTAGCATTCTTGAATCAGAGAGTTTGTTTGCAAAAGAGTCCAAATGTGAATTTGGAATGAAGGAGCTGCTCTACCTTGGCCATATCATCAGCGCTGAAGGGGTGAAGGTTGATCCAGAAAAGATCAAGGCTATAGTAGATTGGCCACCTCCAGAAAATCTGACTCATTTGAAGGGATTTTTGGGTCTCTGTGGCTTCTACAGAAGGTTTGTGAAAGGGTATTCTCAAAGTGCTGCTCCTCTTACTGACCTCACTAAAAAGGGAGCTTTTATGTGGTCAGAAAAAGCTCAAAGTGTGTTTGATAAATTCAAGAAAATCATGAGTTCTTGTCCTGTATTGGCCATACCAGATTTCTCCAAACCCTTCGAGTTACAGTGTGATGCATCAGGGGAAGGTATTGGGGCTGTTTTGATGCAAGAGAAGCATCCAATTGTATTTGAAAGCAGAAAATTAAGAGGGGTTGAAAGAACCTACTCTATCTATGACAAGGAAATGCTTGCAATCATGCATGCATTAGCCAAGTTCAGACAGTATCTAGTGGGGAGCAAATTCGTGGTCAAGACTGATCACAACAGTCTCAAGCACTTTATGCATCAGAAGGATTTGAATGAGAGACAGCAGAAGTGGGTGAGTAAGCTACAAGCTTACGATTTTGATATTGAGTATGTCAAAGGGAAGAATAACGTTGTGGCAGATGCTTTGTCTAGAAGGCCTCACTTGAGCTCATTGTGTGAGCTTAATGCTGATTGGAAGGAGTTGTTGCTTGCTGATTATGCCAAAAATCAGTTTGCAACCAGCGTTATTGAAGGTACTTTTCATGATGAAAGGTACAAGGTAGTTGATGGGTTGATCCACTACAAGGGAAGAATCTTCTTGGTGGCTGATTCTAAACTTAAGAAGAAGATTTTGGTGACTTTCCATGACAGTCCACTTGCTGGTCATCAAGGGTACTTCAAGACATATAAGCAGATTCGAGAGAGATTCTCTTGGAAGGGGTTGAAGGATGATGTTCAGCGTCACATCAAGGAGTGTAGTACTTGTCAAATGAATAAAAATGAGCACTCTCTTCCAGCTGGTCTACTGCAGCCACTTCCCATTCCAAATCAAAAATGGGAGAGTATCTCTATGGATTTCATCACCGGGTTGCCTAGGGCTCAAGGCAAAGACTGTATTTATGTTGTAGTGGACAGGTTGACCAAATTCTCTCATTTCTTTGCCATCACAAGCACATTTACAGCAGCTCAAGTTGCAGATTTGTTCTTCCATGAAGTGTTTAGACTGCATGGGTTGCCTAAAAATATTGTGAGTGATAGGGACAGCAAGTTCCTAAGCACCTTTTGGCAGGAAATCTTTAGGATGAGTGGTACAGTGCTTACTCCAAGCACTAGCTATCACCCACAAACAGATGGTCAAACGGAGATTGTGAACAAATGGTTGGAGGGCTATCTCAGAAATTATGTCTCAGAACAGCAAAGGGCATGGGTAAAATGGCTCCACTTGGGAGAATATTGCTACAATTCATCTTTCCACATGTCAATAAAGATGTCTCCATTCATGGCCCTCTATGGTTACGAGGCTCCAAGCTTTGCAGAATTGGTGTTTGGCGATAGCAAAGCTCCTCAAGCCAAGGATTGGTTGCAGCAGAACCAAGATGTTTTGAAATCCTTAAAGGACAACCTTCAAATGGCACAAAATCAGCAAAAGATGTACGCTGATCAGCAGCGTGTTGAGCGCTCATTTGATGTTGGTGACATGGTATATCTTCGGCTTCAGCCCTACAGACAGTCTACACTTAAGAAGAGTGGAGCTGAGAAGCTGAAACCACGCTTCTATGGACCATTCAAGGTTGTTAGGAAGGTTGGAGCGGTGGCCTATGAGTTGGAACTACCTTCGAGTAGTAAGGTCCACAATGTCTTCCATGTGTCTCGCCTCAAAAAGGCACTTGGACACAACGTTGTGGCTTCATCACAGTTACCTCCTTTGGATGAAGAAGGGCAGTTGACTTTGGTTCCAGAACAGATTATTGATTTCAGAGAGCGTTCCTTGAGGAGGAGAACAATCAAAGAGTATTTGGTAAAGTGGAAGAATTTACCATTGGAGGATGCTACTTGGGAGGATGAGGAGATTCTACAGCATCCAGACTTGCGATTGCTTGAGGGCAAGCAATCTTGGGGAGGGCGGACTGTAATGTCCCCTTCTCAGCAGTGATCGTTTCTGTTGACCGTTGGCCTATTCCGGAGACCCGTAGGCTGTGCGGAGGGTGAAATTAGGGTTTCCTAGTTTTGAGGAGGTTGTTGCTTGGAGTTGGGGTTTCTGACTGCGGATTCTTTCTGGGTTTTCAGAGAGCTTCGCAGTGGTGTGTTCAGTTCGGCATTCCGGGCTACTTCGTGAATTTACTATTTTTAGTAAATTCTATTTCTGGCAGTGGACAGTTTGGGTTCAGTTCAGTTGGATCACCTCTTCTGTTGTTTCAGCTGGCACTTCAATTCTTGGCCTTGGGCGCATTTTTTAGTGGAGAGATAAGTATTTTATTATAATATTATTATTTTAATATTATACCCCTTGGTCTAGCAGTGCAACTTTAAGTTGTTTTTAAAAAGGGGACTTTTGAGGGTCAAGGCGTCATAAGGAGTTATATTATATTTTAAATGTCAAATTTGAGATTATTAAATGGGACGCCCTTTTGTGAGATGAAGTTTATTTTAAAAAATGAAATATTTTATGGAGGAAAAGGGACGCCTTCTTTTGGTGGGAAATGAGTAATTTGAAAATTAGGGTTTTTGGGCGCCCTCTGGAAGTTTCTAGATGTTTCTCTCATTTCTATTTAAGCAGGCCTCAGCTCTTCATTTGGCATCTTCTGTCTACTACACCGTTATGCTGCTGGATTGTATTCAGGCACTCGCTTCGAGGAAAGCACACCTCCTAGCATTGGCTCATCTTCTTGCTTGAAAGATAGCAACTAGTTGAGAGGTTAGCTTGTATTAGGTTTGAATTGCATTTCTAGTTGAGTAATTGCATTGTTGGAGTTCTAGTTTACATTTTCTGTCATATTTTGATGTTGCTGAATGTCATTGAGGAATGTAAGAATCGCTCGTAGCTCATGAAATAAAAATGTTATCATTCTGGGTGTTGGATCTTTCAATCTGTTTATGAAGGGCGACCATGCTTGCCAATTTCCAGATTTTATTTATGTCTCTTTGATTTTATAAAGGAAATTCGCCCTTGCAGCTGGGCCGTACCATCTTGAGGTACATTGGAGTTTGTGCAAAAATAAATAAGGCTTGTTTTGAGTGGTTTAGGGATTGTATCTTGGGCGCCTGCATCAGTATAGCAATCTGCATTTGATCTTTCGTCAATAGGATGTGTTTAGAGTGAGTTATATGCATTTTGATGAGTTTTCATGCTGCTGTTCTGTATCATTTCTGTCAAAAACAGTCACATCAGATTTGAGAAAGTTCATTAGTGTGTGAGGAGTTGATATTCAGTGAGCTTGGGAGTGTGAAAGGGAGTTCTTAATTTGATATAGCTTTGAAAGGATTCTAATCTTAAGATATTGACAAACTCTCTAATTTATTGTAAGCTGAACAGTAGTACTGTCAGCAATTCTCTCCTCTCATTTGATATTTACTTGTACTGCCCACTGAATAAGTGGAAGAGGCTGGCTTGCCGCCTTTTACTTTCTTGCATTGTAATTTCCTAAGTCTCCGCCATATGGTCGCCTCCTATCCTTCACGGATCGAGTAGCACATACTTGGTGTTGAGCTATTTCAGTATTGCAATAGATAGGGATCCTCTGACCGAATGCTCGTCGTTCGCCGGCGCATCTCTGGTTAGAGTTCTTGTTCAGTATTTACTTTGAGATCCTCTGACCAATGCTCATACCTTTCCCGCATCGGGATCCTGGTGTACATTCTGGTTAGAGTTACTTTCTGCATCGTTTTGGGTTTACGCTAACCTTAACGGGTGCATGTTGCATTGTAATCTTTTATGAAAAAACAAAAAAAAATTGGTCCGGTTCATTACATGATACTTCCAGCTACACAAGACATATCACCTCATTGTGATGTCTACCACAATGGCTACAACCATGTGTGGGAAAAAAAGAATATCACCTCATCGTGATATCAGATATCACCTCAACATGATATGAACCATAATGGCTACAACCATGTATGGTAAGTACAACTGTTTATCACTTGCGTGATGTTGTCACCTCAACATGACTTTCACCATGGCTCTCCCAGAGGGTGAAAACACAAGTACAAGAAGATTATCATGGACTCTCTCACGTGATGCTGTCATGGAGTCGCACACATGACATCCACCATGGCTCTTGTAAGAGACCAGGTGTCTCTCAGCCCAAACCCTCAACTGAAAATGAAGATTTTTGTCTGTTTTGTATTTTTTTGTGTTTTGATGGTTTTTTTGCAAATAACAGTAAATGGCGATTTTGCTCTAAAATGCATTAAAAATTCATAATAAATCAAAGGACAATAAATGTGCTTCAATATTGTTCAGAAGATGTAGGCGCATATATTTATTGATGTTCTAGAGCACATACAATATCAAAATCGAACATATGAAGGAAAAACTACTTTTATTTTTAAGAACCTGAGTACTTGCAGCCACCAGATAACAGATGAAAATGTACAGCTGAGCAAGGAACACAATCTTCAGGCTCTGAAAACGATACTAGAGCTCTATAAACCCTAGGCGCACCAGATCCAGATGATGGAAGCTGAAGACAGGAGGCGTGGTTCCCTGTAGATGATGGTACGGCCTACTGGTACATAAATGTACGGCCCAGCAGTAGCAGCAGATAAAAAGGTACGGCCTCAAGAAATAAATGCCCACAGTCAAAACTCTGATCCTCTAGAAAAAGGTGATTTTCTCTTACAAGCAATAGAACCTGAATACTGAATATAAACTCCACTGTAAACATTGTATGACTTCTGGATGAAGCCACGCTGATGGACAATCTTCAACTGGTATTTCACAGCCTCAGTATGTCAGATCTTGAAGAGGTATCATTCTTCAAAATCGATATTCTGCTGAAACCCTAGGTTCGCAAACTTCAATGCTCAGAGCAAAAAGAAGACAAATTGAATAATCATAACATAAGAGTTCGATTTGTCTTTGGCAGTCAATATATAAGCCTCTTGAGAAATTCGACCAAACCCTTCATTTTAATAATCATTTAAATAAATGATTTAATTCGCCTGTTTGGACTTGGGAAAAATATTTAATAATAGGCGCCTTCTTCATTAATGAATAAATACTCATTCATTAAATTAATTATGCCACTTTATTATAAAGTATTAATAATATTTAAATACATTAATAAAGTGACTATAATATAAAGTCAAAATATTAATTATTTAATAAATCATTAAATACTCTGTTATTCTTCCATTTGACCAACAAACTGATGCACTGGGTCGAATCTGAGTAGACCAGCTGAACCAGGTGCCCTGCCAAAAATAGCAGCGTCCGCCTGCCTGACTTACTAAAAATAGTAAGTATCTGAAAAACCCCTCAGAACGACTCTGCGAAGGCCCAACTTGAATCAACTGAAAGAATGAAGCTCCCGAATACCAGGTAACTGTCTCAAATGATCCTCTGCACACATCTGTCAGCCTACGAGGATCAAAATAATAGGCTAACCACATATCCAGCTACGCTGACTAGGATGGGGACATCATAGCTCTCCCAGAGGGTGGAATCAAGGGATTACACCTCGAACTTCTCTCACAGAGAAGAACTCATTACCAAGGGATTTCACCTCGAATTCTCTCACAGAGAAGAACTCATTATCAAGGGATTTCACCTCGAACTTCTCTCACAGAGAAGAACTCATTACAGAATATCATTGATACTGAGACTCTTTCTCAGTTAAGGTTGGATTCTCCACCATACCAAGCTTATCTCGAAAGTACACAAACTTTATTTTGGAGAGAGGCTTGGTGAGAATGTCTGCCGTCTGCTCATCAGTGTTGATATACTTCAACTATATAGCCTTCCTCAATACCATGTCTCTAATATAGTGGTATTTGGTCTTAACATGTTTGGTTCTGTCATGAAACACAGGATTGACAGAAAGCTTCACATAGCTCTAGTTATCACAATGAATGATAGTAGGCTCCATTGATTGTCCAAACAATCCTGCAAGGAGCTTACGAAGCCACACTGCTTCTCGAGCTACCATACAAGCTGCAATATACTCTGCCTCTGCTGTATTCAATGCTACAGATGATTACTTCCTGGTGCACCAGGAAATCATAGCAAATCCCAAACTAAAGCAACATCTAGAGGTGCTCTTCCGATCTGTGACACACCCTGCCCAATTAGAATCAATATAGCCATGCAACTTCAGATCCACACCTGAAGAATATCTCAATCCATATCCAACAGTGCCACACAAGTATCTCAGGATATGCTTTGTTGCAACAAGATGTATTTGTCTCGGTTCACACATGAACTGACTAAGTGCACTCACAGAATAACAAATATCTGGTCAAGTGTTAACTAGATACATCAAGGATCCAATTAGCTGTCTGTACATCGTAGGATCCACCAAGTCTGAACTAGATACAACCTCTTTCAACTTATGCAAATTGGTCTCCATAGGTGTAGACATGGCTTTACAATCCATCATACCAAACCTCTTAAGTATATCAATAGTATACTTCCCTTGACTTGGAATCATCTCATCTGGCTTCTGCCAAACTTCTAAGCCAAGGAAGTAATGCATGAGCCCAAGGTCTTTCATCTCAAACTTAGAGGCCAACTCCTTACATTTGATGATTAAGTGCTCTTCTCCAGTAAGAATCAAATCATCAACATATAAAACCAAAATCAATGCTTCACCATTAATTACCTTGAAATAAAGATTAGAGTCAGCATCATTCTTCGAGAAGCCCAAGCTTAACAGGTAACGATCAATTCTTTCGTATCATGCACGAGGAGCCTGCTTAAGACCATACAAGGCCTTCTTCAACCTGCAAACATGAGACTCCTTCTCATGTACCTCAAATCCATCAGGTTGCTCGATATAAACTTCTTCCTCGATCACACCATTTAGAAAGGTTGTCTTCACATCCATCTGATGAATCTTCCATCCTCTAGATGCAGCAATGGCAATGATGGTTTTGATAGAAGTATAGTGAGCAACAGGAGCAAATGTTTCTTCATAATCAACTCCCTCTTTCTATGAAAAACCTCGAGCCATGAATCTTGCCTTGTACTTCTCAATGCTCCGATCAACAGCATGCTTGATCTTGAAGAGCCATTTCGAAGATACCACAGATTTGCCTTCGGGTCTAGGAACAATGTCCCAAACATCATTCTTGAGAATTGATTGGTACTCCTTTGACATAGCATCTCTCCAAACCTGTTGACTAGAAGCTTCTTCCACACTAGAATGCTCAGACTCAATAATTTGACTCATCAAGGCAACATAACTAGAGAACTTATGTGGCCTTTTACTTTCTTTGAATGTACCTCTAGGAGTTGCGAACCTTTCAGCCTCTTGCATGGTTTGCCTGGCCCATAGAGGTCTTTTTCTCCCAATTACAATGTCGGTAGGCCCATCAGTAGGTTCCAAGGGTTCAATAGGATCAAGATCTTCCTTCGGTTCTGAAGTCTCCCTCTGAATCTCAGGAGTATGGTCAACTTCCATATCCTGAGGAGACTCTTCATTGTCAATCTCCACATGAGTTCACTTCGATCTTCTGAATGCAACATCTTCCTCGAATGTGACATCCCTACTGATCTCGATCAATTTCTGCCCAGGAATGTATATCCTATAGGTTTTTGATGTCTCACTGTAGCCCACAAATATTCCCTTCTTGCCAGAAGGCTCCAACTTTGTTCTCTTTTCCTTTGGAACATGAACATAGACAGGACATCCAAAGATCCTTAAATGACTAACTTTTGGCTTCTTTCCTGTAAAGGCTTCTTCAGGAGTCATATTCTCCAAGACTTTGTGAGGACTTCTATTCTGAACATATATTGCAGTCCTAGAAGCTTCTTCCCATAAGAAGGTTTGCAGATCCTGGTCATGGATCAGGGGTTTTGCTGCTTCCACGATTGTCCTGTTCTTTCTCTCTGCAACACCATTCTGTTAAGGATTATAGGGGACACAAAACTCCCTCTTAATCCTAGCATCAACACAAAAATTCTGAAAGCTACCAGAGGTGTATTCTCCTCCATTATTAGATCTGAGGACTTTGATTCTTTTACGGGAAAGATTCTCTACCAGAGCTTTGAACTCCTTGAACCTTTCTAATACTTCCTCAGAGTCTTTAGTTTTCAAAAAATAAATCTAAGTCTTTTTAGAGTGATCATCAATAAAAAGAACATAATACAAGAAACCACTTGAAGAAGGAACATACATAGGTCCACATAAATCAGAATGAATAAGGTCTAAAATACACTTAGATCTACTTTCTCTACTATGGAATGGAGCTTTTGTATTCTTACCCATAGCACATCCTTTGCAAGTTCCTTCATGCTCCTGATTGAATTTAGGAAGTCTCATAACCATCTTCTCCATGATAGGTAAGGCTCGGAAGTGCAGGTGAGCCAATCTTCAATGCCAAAGATCACATAAGCTTGAAGAATTATAAACTAATGCCTGAAGTGGACACGTAGATAGCCTATAGAGGCTTTCATGTCTAACACCAATCACTTGAGCATCCTTGAAACTGGAATTCTGTCATGTCCCCTTCTAGTTGACATCTCTCAGAGCATATGATTAGCCTATTATGCGACCCTCCTAGGCTGATAGGATGGATAGAGGGTCTTGATGGAGCTTGGCTCAGCTTCAGTTGTCAGTATTTGATTAGTTGGCTTTCGTTCGGGCTCATTCGGACACTTTTAGCCTGAGTTGCTATTTTTAGCAGTATTTGGTAGTCAGCGAGGGACCCCTGCTATTTTTAGCAGTATGGATTGATCACAGGTAGAATCACTTCCTTATTTGTCAGCTTCAGACGGTTCGTGCATCGGGTAAATATTGAGAGAGCTATTAATATTTAATTGATTTAATTAAATATTAATTATTGGAGCTTATATTATAAAGTTATAATATTTTAAATATTATAACTAAAGCGATTCTGGCTGAAGGGGTCGCCCATCATGGAAGGGGCCATTTTAATTATATTTTATAATTAAAATTTGCTCAGAGACTATTGAAGAAATTAAACAAGAGAAGTCGAATTATTTTAATGATCCCTATTTTTAAGGAATTCGCACTTTTCAAGAGTATAAGGCATTTTCATTGAAAATCGAGCCATTATGTTTATTGTGTATTGAAAATTGTTCAAGTCTTGACTAGAGCACGGAAGCCAAGGGTTTCAGTCTCAGAGCATTGGGGAATGAGCCATCTCCAGTGAAAGCAATTCAGAGGGTGTGAAATATCATCCGATTTATTGCCAGGCAGAGAGATTTCTTCATTCAGGAGAGATCACAGAGCTTCATAGAGGATATATATTCAGGGTTTGGATTCATAAGTTGTTAGATAGTGCATTATTCAGGGGCGCATCTTCTATGTTCTTCATCTGGCAGCTCATTGAAGATTGTACGGATTTAATACTGCTGTTAAGAAGGCCGTACCATTCTGCTGTTAGGCCGTACCATTCAAGAGGGCCGTACTTTTCACACAGAGAATATCGCCTTCTCTTTTGGTCATCCAGCTTCACACAACTGGGCGCCTAGGCGCCTAGGTCATTGGATCACTTCTCAATCATTTGACAGAGGGAGGAATGCAAGTTTATGACAGCCGTACCATATCAAGCATTTATCAACTTGCTGCAATTTCCAGGTTTTCATTAAAATGTCGTTGCCTTTTTATTTGCATGTTAATGGATATTGCTTGTAATCATTCCAGAAGATAAATAGATAATCTGGCATCAGTATTTCTAATAGATTCTGTTATTTCCGGAGTTGTAAGAATTTATTTAGATTTTATATTATTTTATTGCAAAATCGCCACTTTCATTATTTATGCAAAAACACCAAAAAAACCAAAAATCACAAAAACAAACAAAAACGGTTAGTTTCAGAGAATAGGGGAAACAAGGGTTTCTACAAATTCTCCATCCACACAAGTACTTTGCCTTTGGAGAAGGTAACTTGATATCCTTTATCTTCTAGAGCTGAAATGGAGATAAGATTGCGCTTGATTCCTGGAACATAAAGAACATTGCTCAGTTGAAGTGTGATGCCGGAATCTCCAATAATGACTTGTTCCGAAGAATCTTTTTCCACCAAGCTTGATAAGTGCTCCTTAAAACCAATGATGTGACGATAAGCACCACTGTTGATCAGCCAAGTGTTGGTGTATGTGGGTACATTGCTTGATAATGCCGAATAGAACAAATATTCACATGAATCATTCTACGGAGATGCATTATCAATGTTTGCAACGGTGGCTTGTTGCTTAGGTCTAGATGGACAATGTTTAGCAAAGTGGCCAAACTTATCACACCTAAAGCATTGGATCTTGGACAAGTCTCTTTTTCTTGAATGTGGGAGCACCATCATTTCCCTTATCTCGATTCCTCTTGAAGAATCCTTTTCCTTTCTTCTTCGAAGCTTGGGAGGCGAGAACATGAATATCTTCATTGTTTGAACTTTGACCAACGCCTCTAGCCACCAACCTTGATTCTTCTTGAATGCAGTCTACCTTCAAACGATCAAACTTAGGAAGTTTGGATCTTGCACTGATTCCCTGAATGTAGGACTCCCATGATAAAGGAAGACCATTGAGAGCAAGCATGGTCAAGTCTTTGTCATCAACTACATGACCAATTGTTGAGAGCTGATCTCTCAATTCCGAAATCCTCATGAAGTAGGCCATCACTGATTCTCCTTTCGCCATCTTCACATGATTTAGTTGTTGCTTTAGTGCAAGAGCCCGGCTGGTATTGTTGATTTCGTACATTTCTTCCAATGTTTTGAACATGTCTCTTGCCATCTTCAACTTAGAGACAATAGGAACGATATGATCCTTAACGGAATCAACCAACATTTTCTTTGCCTTGATATCTTTCTTCCTCCACTGCAACTTCTCTTCTTCCTCCTTGGGTTCAGGGACTTTGGTCTCCACAAACTCATCCAAGTTATTCTCTTGCAAGGTGAGCATGATCCTGAACCTCCCTGATGTGTAGTTGGATGCTCCCTCGAGTCTATCCTCAATCTTAAGACCATTCACCATCTTGACTAAGGTAGGGATAGACAAAGAAATATAAAGAAGAGAATAGAGTATCGCTGTAAGAACAAATCTGATCGCGATCTTCTCAAACCCGCTCTGATACCATGTAAGTTTTTATGATCAGATTTAAAGCACAGAATTTAAATTCAAAATCAGACACAATAACACAGCAGATAGCCTAGGAAAACCCTCCACTTGAGGAGAAAAACCCAGCAACAATATATCACTTATATATTGATTAACAATAGAGTCTCTTTTACAATGGAGGCCGATATGAAGGCCTATTACATGCACCCCAGTCTGATGCAATATAATAACAGATAGAGACAATCTAATAATGATAATCTCAGCCAATAATATGTTGATTTCCTCTCAATGATAAACTCGATCTGCCTTATAGATAACTTCGCTCTTAGACTTCAATGAATGATATGGAACTTAATTTGAATGAGTGAACAATGAGAATGCCATCGAATATATATACAATTTGGAGGAGAGGACGTGACTTTACAAAGCATCATGTCGGCCAGCATCGCATCTCAACAAGAAGACGTCTCTCTTGAAATTCGTGCCTCTTGAATCAAGGTCGGCCTTAATAAAAATCGCGCCTCTTCATTATGATTTGTTTGCTTAACAAATAGATGTGACTTTACAAGAATCGTGTGACATGAATCTTAATAAATTAAATAGCCTGGGGCTATATTTAATTTATTGAAAATTCGTTGGAAGAAGCAGCCCGACGCTGCTTATAACATCAACAACCCAAACCCCAGGCAGATAAATAGAATGGTACAGCTTAAATTCTAACCCCACGTGCTAGGAAGGAAGCAATATCGCAATCTAACGTGCTGGTTTATTACTAAGCAATCTGCAATTTATTCAGTCATCATAACCTTATTCAGATCTGAAATCAAACTGTCCATGATCTGATTATTCTTCAATGCTAAACTCAAAAATTAAGCTCAATTGTTGATCCCTGAATGAGACCAATCATGAAGGAACCTTGGACAATCTTGCACACTTGCAGAACCAGTTCTAGGAGAGGGTATCCATCCTCAATCAGTCTATAAAAGACAACTTGCAGCAGTAGCTCCAAAAATGATATAATATTCTTCAATAATTGAATAATGACCCTTGCCTGATGGAGAAGGACGCCACTTTTAGGTTTTCAGCCTTTGACAAGTCAAACACAAATATCTTCTCTTGGAAAACAATGCCACTTTTCACAAGCTCATATAATTTAATAATAAAACATTTGTCAAAGTGACTTTTCACTTAAATACTTTATAAAGTGACTTAAGATATCCTTTTAATAAAGTCACTTTCACTTTATAACATTAAATCACGAAATCACTTAATAATAGAATATTATTAAATGACGTGACTTAATAAATCCATAACTCTTGGCTCGGATATCCAAATGACCCCTCGAGAGTGTCCCATGACTATGATCAACTGCAAGTGTGCCATCACTGACCCGGAATGTCACTTACTAAAAATAGTAAGTAAGAAGGACAAGTCCTGAAACCCCTCAGAAAAGATTCCCTAATCATCCCGTTAGCCTACGGGAATCGTAGTAATAGGCTAACCTTGTTCCTGGAGCCACTGGCTAGGAAGTGGACATTACACCTACCCTCCTCATGCTTTTATTTCATTCAATTATTTCAATGCTAAACAATAACTTCTATGTAATGCAATTATAGTATTAAATAACAATTAATCATCTAATATTTTCTAGCCACATGAATCTTTAGTCAAAGGCAAGCGATTAAATTTTAATTTGCATATGATAAATCACTCTTAATTTAATAGAACATCACAATTGAATAAATTAACTAATTTCATATATACTAAATTAAATTAGCTAATTAATTAAATTTCATGTCTAGTCAATTTAACTAGTTATCATTAAATTTATTTATTATTACTTGTAATCACTTAATTAATTTTTGTCAAAGTATGAAGTCCATTACACCCTGAGCACTTAAACTCCTCTACTAATGTCAGGTCCATTTGTATTTCCAAGACATCAAATCTATACCCAACAAGAAATTAGATATTTACTTTTTGAGACTTACATTAGAATAGACGTGTTAGCATTTATCAATTCCATTCGAGAGGATATTTCATAGGAGGGTAGTGCACCTTCAGCCTTTACTTTTGGAACCTAAATTTGAGGATTATTTGAGCTTACAATATTCTTTGAATTCCATTAGTGATTCCACTGCTTGTATAAAACTTGCAAGGTTCTTTGAGGCTTTCATTCTATATGAATATTAGATGTGTCTAGGCTTATATATTTGCAAGATGTTTCAAAATAGAAAACACAGTGCCAATTCCTTTCAAAGTGGAAGATTTACAAGAATGACCTCTTCCCAACCCTTTTTAATTTCTGTCAAGAGAGATCTTACTCTAGAAATGCATGTACAAGATTTGTGTTTAGGAATTACAGGATTTGGAGGCTTCATCTAGATACTAATGCCGACCTAATTCTTAAAGTTGGTGAAAGTCACTGATTAACTCTGCTTTAACATGTCTTCCTAGACATTAATGTTCTAGAGCATCTCTGTCCAATCACGCTTCAGAACTAGGGCTCTTAACATGTTTTTTTTCCTCTAATTGTCTTCTTTGACCTTCCTTTTGTACTTCCTGGTTTCTCTCTGTAGAAGATGCTCTAGCCAATCTGTTTGCTTTTATATTGTTGTTTTTACTGCAGTTCCTTGTGTCATTTTTGGTCTCTACTGGACCTTAAAGTAAAATTAAATTAAACATTAAATCATGGATAAATTGACAGATCCTAGGTAAATGTTATTCTTAAACAACCCAAATTCTTATCAATTGAAATGATGTTTTGTTCCTTAAGTAGTATGTTTTGAAATAATTCTGCATTTAAAATAAATCAATACATGTAAAGTACTTGAGCTGGCATTAACCAGCTAATCTAAATTCGAACTCCTTTTTTGTAGGACTTCGTTGTGAGGAATGACATGGGTTGTGGCTCTACGATTGGTCCAATATTGGCATCTGGAATTGGCATTCGCACTGTGGATTGTGGCATTCCTCAACTTTCCATGCATAGGTAATTCTTTGTTCCCCATTTTACCTTAATCTAGAAAGTCAATAAAGTTATCAAGGAGGTTCACTTGTTTTCTGTGTGTATAAAAGTGTGTATGTAGAGACTCTCATGGTTATTGTCCAAGCACCTTGGTGAACATGTATTTCCAAATTGCTAAGTTGCTGGTTCAGGTATGGGCCCAGGGTTTAGGCATGCTGGTATGGTGATTTTGTTTCCCCTGGGTTTGGTATGGCTGGATACAGGTATAAAGTTATCAAGGAGGTTCACTTGTTTTCATTGTGTGTATAAAAGTGTGTATGTAGAGACTCTCATGGTAATTGTTCAAGCACCTTGGTGAACATGTATTTCTAAATTGCTAAGTTGCTGGTTCAGGTATGAGCTCCGGGTTTAGGCATGCTGGTATCGTGATTTTGTTTCCCCTGGGTTTGGTATGGCTGGATATATATATTTAAAAAAAATATAGTAAAATATCCATAATTCGCCAAAAAGAAAAATAGAAAATTGACAACCTAGTTGATACTTGATACTATGATAGTGAAAAATATAATTGATAATTCAATGCTATATCATATATGTCAAATTATTACAAAATATTAAAATAGTAAATACAATAAAAAATTTGCATCTTGCTTTTCATTGAGGACATCAAAGTTATCATTTGGTTCAACTTCATTTGAACCACAAGCAATTGTAGTGCCACTCCTACTAGAGACATTATGTGTAGGAGCCTCATCATCTAAAGTGACTTTGGAAAGGTATTTCCCAATTCTTCAATGCCTTTTGCTTGTAGTCAACTTCCTTATGTGATAGGAGATGCAAATTGGAATTCATATTGATAAAATATTTTTCTTTTTCTTGCAGCCAACTGGTTGTGGTTAACTAAGTGAAGAAAGTCAATACAATATTTGTGATTATAAATTGTAAATGGTAATATATAGCTGCTAAATAATAGTAAGAACATTAAAAAAAATTCCTACTTATGATGGAATTTCAATTGCAAGAGGTTGGAGGTACATATAACCTTGCCTATGGAGGTATGACCATGTATGAACATTTTTCTTGTACTTGTCTCAAAGAGCACTGATGTTGTGGTTTATAATGAGATGAACTTGCCAAACTCATTTGTAACAATATCCTCCTCGTTTTTGGTCTAAGAATATTCTTTGGAATATATTTATGTACTCTTCAACAACATTAGTGTCTCTATATTGTGCCATCCTAGCCAAAGAAAGTATTTTCATGTTGTAATATTTGGGAGACAACGCAAACACAAGGAGATGCATGGGTGTGGTCATCTTGTTTGAGTGATCAACAATGAATTTTTTCACTATTCGGGAATGTGATGTCCCCATCCTTTTAAAGCCAAAACGATTGGAAATAATTAATTAAATATTTAAATAAGTCTTTATTTGCTCTTTAAGACTTATTAATTAATTAATTAATTATATTAATAAATAATATATTCTTAATAGGGCTTTTAATAATTCAGTTTACTAAAACTGAAAGTTGGCGGAATAAGATGGTGATCGAGGGGACTGAAAGATCATCACGGGAAATGAGTATTGCTTGGTCTTGATCGTTGAAGACTGAGAACAAAAACTCTTAGGTCCTAAGTCTTGCTTGGATGGAACCCCAACCAAGGCTTGTTTCGTAGAAGTTCTTAATCTTTGATAATGGCAGATTGCCTATCTTCTGAACGGTGGTTGGCTACATCTTGTCTTCATTTTAAGAAGTGAGCATATACATCGATATCCTGTTTTCATGGTGCGACTGTCACGTCGTTGAAACTCACATATTATAGCGACTCGAGAATTGGAGGCGGACATCATCTGAGGTTATACTAGGTTCAACTTGCAACAGTAAATCATCAATACGAGAGATGGCCGATATCAGGCATAAATATATATCCACAACTTGTGTTCATTCCTACTAGTGGTGATTTGCTATTATATGATGTTCACCAACCTAAGATTCGCATCTAACACTCGTATGTGATGGTTGACCATGGAAGGTGTTTGGGAATGTCGCGCATATATATATATGTGAAATCCCGATATTGGGATTGTCTCTATGTTCGAACATATTTTATCATTGGTGCATACTTATCATTGTTGCGACTTGGCGAATGCTTGTGAATATGGCTTGGGTCTGTTGATGGTGGGAGGAAATGCAACTATCCTAGGCGGATTGAGCACCTTTGTAGTGGATGTCTTATTTTGTTGCTGCTGGTGTTACTTTTTGTTGATGTCTATGGGCCGGCTAGACATGGGTATGTCATTAATTTTGTGAAATCAATTGTTTACATAGACTTTACAACATTCCTTGTATTTCTGTACATTTGAAATGAAGGGAAATATTTTGGAATGCATTCTGAGTTAGTTTAAACTGTATTGAATTGTCCTTATTTATAGTGTAATGTTTTGCAATTTATGTGCAATATTCAATTATTTTGGAAAGATTCCAATGCATTATATTTAGCCAAAACACCATACAAGTATAACTCAAACTATAATACCAGGCTGAAACAGTGGAACGACAAAGGGGACAAGGATAATAGTGTATACCCAGGTAGGGATCATCATAGTGGTATTAGAGCCAATATCCTGCCGGCCTGAGGGTTCATGAACACCGGTGATAGGGCTAGGAGATATTTTGGAAGAGAGCAAAGACAGAGGCAATTTCAAATTGCCGATCCTTTGTAGTATTCCCTTGTAATTTTATTTTTATTTTTATCAGCACCAAACACCATTGTTAGCGTTAGCTCCAAATAATAACCAGCTTGGAAAGTAATTCACCTTTCGATCACCAAGATCCCAATGTGGGAAAGGTGAGAGCATACAGTGTTGGGGATCGTTAGCAACTGGAAATGAATTACAAAGCTGCTAGGCGGCTAGCCGACCATGAAATGAAAGTAAATACAAGAGTAGGCGGATAACCAACCATAAGCTCAACCACTTATTCAGCAGGAGCAAACTAATTACTATTATTAATAGGCGGCAAGCCAACTATGAATCCGCTTTGCCACTTATTCAGTGGGGGGAATTTAAACAAGTGTTGAAAGTAAATTATTTAACTCAACCACTTTTTTAGTGGGAGTAATTACAAACATATAAAATGCAGCAATAAATTAAACAGCTGTTAGTACTACTAAACCGGCTTTACAATGATAAGAGTTTTCAGCTACAAAAAGATAAAGTTATTCTTCCAAAACCACAAGGAGTTAGAGTAAAACCTCTAACTATTACAATATGAGAATGATATAGAAATGGAGCTCTAAACAGCAGTATATCAAAATTTAAACAAGTCTGATCAGTAACAGTAAATACAGAAAATCAGACCAGCAAGAAGAGAATTCATCAATTTTCCCATATCTTCGCCAAACGGAGCCCAATTGACGTGAAACTGAATGCAGGTGAATCCTTGAAGCTAGGCATCCAAAACACAATAGAAAGACACCTTCAAAATCCGCACCTATCAGTGGCACAAATCCCAATGCTGCCAAGATGAATGGTACGGCCTCTTGGTGAGGTCGACCTCACCTTAAAAATCAGAAACTTAGTAATAAAATCTGAATTCTAGAGAATAGGGGTGCCTTCCGCAGTTGCACAACTGGCACCAATGCCTAGAACCAAATAACTTATGTTGTTGAAGCCACGAACAAAAATGTGCTTCAGCTAGCACTTCCAGCAGTAATATAAACAGATTATAAACCAACAATCTGCTTATAATAATCAGAAATAACAAATTATACAACATCAATCTGCTATCATGATCAAGATTAAGCTCTATCTGCATCTCTGTGTGAAGTACAGTCTTCAGTCACCATCTAGGAAGCCATTGTTTCAGGCTCGAAGAATAGCATAGAAAGCTAGAGGTACACAATCCTCGTAGCAAAGTCTGAACTCAATTCAGCAACGTAACATTATAAAATTTTCCAAAAGATCCTCAACACTTAGCAAAGCATCAATATATAGGAACAATTGGGCAATTGAAACAACCTGTAACTCCAACCAAGAAAGCTTTTCAACTTCTCCAAAGGACGTCCTCAAATGCATTTTAAAAAATAAATAAATTTAAAACTCTTTATACTCTTTCCCAAGTCGTTCCACTTTTGAGGAAACATTAAATGCATTAATAAGGCGTCCACTTTATGGCCCGAACTTAAAAACAACTTTGAAGTCATCGCCTAGGTTGAGTAAGTGTTGAATTTCAATCTAAAGGAAAGATAGAAGCCAATGCCAAAATCATCGCCCAAAGCTGATTCTACTAGACTTCCATAAATGGCATGATGATCTGAGCTGAGTTGCTGATGATGCCACTGCCAAAAATAGACTTACTAAAAAGAGCAAATGCTAAAAATAGTAAGTTCACTTCAAACTAAACAAAATGCCAAATTGAGCAGAACACATGACTTACTATAAATAGTAAGTGCTGGAAAGGTTGATGGATTTAGATGCATGTCACACCACCTTGGAAATCTCTAAAAACCCAGAAAAACCCAGAAACCTTTCCTGCATGCAAGGAACCAGAGAGAAATGCATGTCATTTTTTCAACATGCATGTTACCTTATCTTGAAGCTCTCCAAAAAAAGTGGAAACCCTAATTTGCTCAACTGATTGGCCTATGGGATTCCAGAATTAGGCTAATTCCAACTGAAGAGTGCAGGGCTAAATTTGGGACATTACATCCTTATCTTGAAGAGGATACATTTTCTACAGTTTTAGTAGCCCAACAATTTCTTGAGGTCTCATCGGAAATTGAAGCAATGGGAGACTCAGACAATGAGGGTTTTCAAAACAGGGGCAACAAGAGAGAGAATAACAGTGTTAAGAATATTCTGAACGATCTGGTCTGTGGACAACAACAAATGATGCAACAATTTATGCAAGTCCCAACAACAACTGATTACTACTATTGGACAGATGTCTCGAGAGATGAACAAATTGAGAGTGAGTCAGAATTCAAGAGATGGAAGTAATGCTGGAAACCACATGCCCAGGGGAACCAATTCAGGAGGAACAAGCTAACCTTTCCAGCCTACATTCACTCCTAGGAATGAGGAAGTGGCATAGCCGGAAACGAAGCAACCTTTGATCGATTAGGTGTTGGAAGTTTACGAGGAATATCATACTCTTCCTCATGCTATTAGACAAGAGATTACGTTGAATCAATATTTGAATTAGTGTAGGGATAGGAGGAGAGCACAATAGGAACAAAGGCCTCATGGCCCTCACAGAGACTACCAACATGCTCTAAGTAAACTATCACTTTCTAACTTTGATGGGAGCAGGAAAACTACAGCTTGTTCATAGTTTCACAAGCTGGATACTTTCCTAAATTTAAAACCAATGCTAGAGATAGAAGCAATTAAATTTGTGAAGTGTCCCACCCCAAATGGAACAATTCCTATTGCAACTTTTTGTCAGATTTTTCTGATTTGTCTCAGTTTGGCATATTGGACATTTCATCAAACAGTTTGCTTGCTTGCATATCTAAGTCGCTTACAATTGGTTTTGCATAGATAATCTCATATACTATCTCATCACATCAAACACTCAGCTCGTATCAACGAGTTAACATTGCATCATACATACATATGAAAATCATGCCAGCAAAACGTATGCAGATCTGAAATTGAATTTCCTCTTCACCAATCAATGCCAAGTAACTGATTTATAAGAGAGAATACAATGGATAAGCTACAGCCATCACTTTATCAGACTGAGCAGCAGTATTCATACTTTCTTCCATTACAGTTGACTGACTTTTCAATGATATTACAGGGAAATGAAGTAACAGCCTTTTTACAACCCCAGCTGAGTATGATATGAGCAGATTTACCAATAAATAATACTCAGAAATGTACAGCAGTACACATTCTCAGGTTTATATATATATTCAGCCTTAATATTTACAGCAAAATGATAACAGGCTTTTACAATTACAATATGAGCAACATGCTTCAGATTTGCAATGTACAGAAATGCCCCAGAATTAACACAGCAAGATAATAATTCAGATTTAAGCAGATTTTACAATGATAGATGATAATGCATGTATACTGAAAATCAGACCTTGTAATGAAGACGCCTAAGGCAGATTATGATTGGTGGTGACTTGCAAACTGCTCAGAAATGCTCTCAAATGACAGCTACTTCACCCTCAACCTCCCACGTTTTGCTTAGAATGATGGACGCCTTGGGAAATTCAGCAACAATGTCTCAGAGCTCTCCTAAATGCACAGATCGATACCCTCAGCCAGTCAAGTCATCTTCCAATAGAATGAACAAGATTCTTCAGCCAAGGCTCACGTTTTGGAGAAAGAACTGTAGCAAATCACTGTAGCGCGGGTACTGTTCACGAGGGTACTGTAGCTTGCTCTTAGTAATCTTAAAAACTACAAATCTTCAACCCCTTTCTGAACTGCAATCAAAATATGAACAGTCTGATTTATTCTTCAAACGCTAGCTCTGAAAATCCGAACAATCTATCTCCAAATAAGCACAATGTGACTTCTGGATTAAAGCCACCTAAAGCGACAACCCTTGGATGATATCTCACACCTGTAGGTTGCTCAAATCAGAGAGAATGGACGTTCTCCATGATCAGATTGAAGAAGAAACCTATTGATGTGATTTTTGTGACCGCACCAATCAGCAGAACAAAGTAATCCGAAGGCTACTCCATTCTCTCTTGATCAAAGAATTCCAGACGCTAAGATTGCCAGAAAGTTCGTATGTTCAACTCCAAGGTTCCGAAATGCTATGGAATACCCTCAGTAGGTTCGTTGTGATTTGTTGTTTTTTTTACAAGGGAACTTACACAATTGTTCAGAATGTTTGCAGTTGACAGCAGTTAATGATCGGAATGGAATTTTGTGCGAATGATTTAGCGTTGAGGTATGAATTTTCCTAAAACTAACGAGAAATATACTGAATGTAAATGAGTATGGAGATAAGGAGGTTCTACTCTAAGACGGGATGTGGGATTAATCTCAACAGACTTCAACCAAACTCTACTCCGCCTCGCATGGGACAACTTACACAAAGTTGGTGCAATCTTCAAGGGAGTGGCAAGAGGTTTTCAAGTCGCAATTCTGCATCAAGACACCATCAAGATGATGCATGCCGAGACATAAATCACAAATGAAGTTAAGCTTGTAAAATTTTCCAGTTGACCACACAAGGCAAACTTGCCGTCAGCAAGCTGCTAGTGGTATGGACTAAAACGAAGTTTCCTTGATTAACACCACAAATCCATAGCTAACATCTACTTGCATGAAATGAAAATTACGCTACTTTAAACTACTTGAAGTTGAAGGGCGAAGAAACCTCACTAACTGCTCATAACAAAAGACAAATTCACCATCAATGAAACTCTTTTATTATGATAGTCTTCATAACAATTCCTTACAAAATTCTCAAAGGGAGAACTTTCCTTCTCCTTCAAACTATGCTAAGCTATCAAACTAAGCTAAGCTACACAACTATCAATCTCTCTGCTCTAGTCTCTAGTCTGATGTCTAATCTAATTTCTACTGAAGTACAAATGAGGGGGGATGCCCCTTTTATAGATAGCCCAGTCCAGTGGATGGCTCAGATTACAATCAAATGACTAGCTTAGATTAAGCCACCTTAGCCCTAACCCTAAAAACAACCAGAATGGGGAGTGGTACAATAGATGAATCACAAGATTCCCACTCACTCCCAAAATAGTAAAGGCAATTAATGCCCACAATCAGTCTTCCAGAAGGTCATCATCCAGAAGTGCATTTCCTTTCTCCTTCTCCTTGGCTGCAAAATCAATGAACCTGGCAAGCACATCCTCAACCTTCTGAACTGAAATCGGTGGAATGTGATCAAGCTGAAATTCTAACACCGTAATTGATTGCCCATGTCGTGTGCAAGACTTTCTCCAAGCGGTCAAGGCATCCTAGGTATTCTGAATCAGGCTGGAGAAAGTCGAAATGTTTTCAAAGTCATCTTGCACAAAAGTCTTCACCTTCGAAAAGAAAGGTGGCAACCTACTCCTCAAGCCATCAGTAGTCACCTCATCAGAATTCAGCCTCCTAGCAAAGATAGCCTCCAAGGTGTTCAGGACTCCATCAATGATGTTCGTCATAGCCTTCTTGACTCTGGCCGAATCTACCTGTGCTGCATCAAAAAATCCACGGCCTGTGATAACTGAAGAGTACCAGCCGGTAAAATCGTACCTATCACCCTCCTAAATCACTCCTCCATCAATCAACATCTGCAAGGGAGTATGCATCAAGGCCTCCAGACGCTGAATAACCTTGCTCTGATAAACATGAGCATCACCCCAGGCCTGATCAACGGCCTCCATCCATGCCATAATGCCGGAAGCTTGCTAAAAAGCATGAGCAAGATCTTCCATGAACTTTTTTGTCTCGGCACGAACACCTGCAACCCATTTGTTTGCCTCTTGTGCCATCTTCCTCAAATCCTCTAGGCCATTAACTGATTCCCTAGATAACTCAGCTGGGAGCTCAAGTGTCGGAATCTCCTGCCCACAAGGACGAGACAAATGCTGCATGTAGCCAATCAAAGTCTTGTGCTCTTTCTTCAGTTTCTTGTACTTGCCTTCAGTCCTGAGCAATCTGTCCTTAAGCGCCTGATAGGAGTTATCACACTCAATAATCTGTGCTCCCGTGGGGAGACCTAATTCCAAAGTTGTGATCATATAATTCTCCGATACTGCTTCATCTCGATCACAATCAACCCTTGGCACAGCTACGTGAAGGGTGTGAGAGCCATCCTCATCTGTTGAGATTTTAAAAAATTTACTAGCTCTCTTCTTGGTTGGAGGCACGCTAATCCTACTCAAAAATTCCTCCATCTCTACTGCTGGATCAGCCTCTTCATTGGGGCTCCTTCTCATTCTATCTCTAAGCCAATCAGGTACTACTTGCTGAATAACAAATGGCTGCTCATCTCTTGCTTCCTCCTATTGGACTTCTTCTACTTCAATTTCATTATGGCGAGGCTCATTGGCCTCTAATGGCTGAGTATCTCCTAAAACTGCATCATCCTCTAGAGCTGCCTCAAGCTCATGCTTGAAGTGTGTGTCAGTAGCAGTTTCCTCATCTTCTTCCTATTGATCATCTCTAGTAGGTGCATTGACACTCTGGTCAACTGATTCTCTCCGTGGTGGCTGATTTTTCTCATGTAATTCTTGCTCCTGATTCAACAAATTTCTCTGATCAGCAAAAAGTGAAACCTCCTGTATACTTGGAGAACGTGTCTCCAATGGCCTAGGTGACTCAACCACAACTCTCGAAGGCTCCGATTGAACTGACTCCTTCCTTCGAGATTCTAGACCTCGGGTAATCTGTTTCTTCCTGCTGGTAGTCGGTGTCCTATGATCTCCCATCAAGTTGTAAGTCAAAGGAATTGACCTACTCTTCAATCTGCTCACATGCCTTTCGACCCATGCTCTGGTGAAAGTTAGGATTGTGTTGTACCCAAACCAAATTTTTTTTTTGCTTCATCAAGGCATTTTGCATAAAAAAGTCTAAACCTTGTTAAAATGTTGTAAAACACAGTTTTGGGCAATATCAAGCATGGAGTTTTTGTCAATAGTTTGTCAGTCAAAGTCAGTTATATTGAACAGAACCTGAAGCAGAGACTCAGAATGGAGTTTTTCACGATGGAGGAACATCTCACGACGACATTTCAAGTTGCATACGATCATTTCAGTGATCAAAACGGAGTTTTTAATGGTCAATTTATGAAGATTTTTCAAAGGGAAAGTCAGAAAGTGCAAGTATAGCCCAGGGGCGCCCAACTTGTTGGAGGTCAAGATCTTATTTAAAATGCTCAAGCATCCAGTCAATCTCTTCAGAATTAGCCTGGCTATCCGTCGAGCTATTCAGCGAAACATTCCGAGACTCACAGCTCCGGCAATCAGCAACAGAAGTTGAAATCCTCAAATTTCAAGATGCGAGAAACTTGTCCTTTTCAGGCAAAAGCGCGCCTCTAGCCTGAGGGCGCCCATCTTAAAGAGGGGGTAAATCTTGGTATTTCTGATAGCGGATACAGTCAATCTGTTCACAACTAGTCTGCTTATCCAACGAGATATCAAACGCAGTCATCCGAGTTTCAGAACTCCGGCAGCAGTCGTCTGAAGATCAGCTTATAATGGAGTTTTCACGTTTCTGAGCTTCTCCGTTGATTCCCAGTGCAAGTACAGCCCAGGGGCGCTGGTTTAAAGGACCCTTCAGATGCGTGAATTTGCAGACAGAGTCTTCCTAACATCAGTAATACTCTAGCTTAGCTCCGCAATGCACCATTCTGCTTGTCAATCCGACGTTCCAGGTGGTCGTGGCAGAGATTCTACCAAGCACGTAATTTTACGGGCGAACCAACAAATGATTTTCAGTGTATTTTCACAAATTGCAGGCTTCTAGCCTTTAGGCCTCGCCGCTGAGCCTGCTCGTCAAGTCTTCGTGACTATTGAGCTGCGAATAATCATTTTATCTATTCAACGGTTTCCAGCCACAAGATTCTCGGATTTGGCGGCCGTCAGACACGCATGTAGGTCTTTAGTGTAATAATCGCTAAAGAGTGATATCCGAAAATGGCAAAGTCCGAGCGGTAATTTTAAATAAAATACGCGATCGGAGTTTTTGAGGTCTTAGAAGCAGTTTTCTTGCTTCGTCACCTCCAGAGACTTCTCTTGTGGGCTCTTCTGGCTGTCCGTTAAAACAGATTGTGCCTGAATCGGGTCATCCCAGCTCCAGATATCAGAGGTCAAAGTAGGGTATTTTGGTGAAAGTTCGACTTTCGTCAAAATGACACCAGTGCAACCAAGAGCCAGGGGCGCTTTTACTTTTGAGGCCCTTAACACAGCTTTCAGGTGTCGTGCATACAGTCGTTGGATGCAGAATGTCTCTAGGCATGTAGTGAGCTTCGTTTCCTGTCAGCAGGGTTCACCATTCGCCGTCAGCAGCCGTTTGAAGTGTCAGATGGCAGTTTAGGAAAATGGCTAAGTCTGGAACCCGTAAAGCAATTTAATCAGGGGCGCCTAATTTTTCAAGGGATTAAATGATGGATTTTGCGGTTGTCTCCTAGCAGACATTTCTTCCTTGTTCAGTAGGCTTTCCGATGAATTTCTCAGATCAGTCTCAGCATCACCCGGTCATCCGGAAATCAGTGTCAAAGTTGGCCAGTCATGACAGTGTTGTCAGCTATAAAATAGGAAGTTAGTAAAAAGTGAAGTATCTTGAGCTAATGGACGCCTATAAGCTCGAATGATGACTTTTCAGAATCGGTGAAGTCCAACGGTGAAGCCTAAAGCTTCATTCAATTGTCAACTGGAGTTTCAAATATTTTGCATATTTTAGCATTGAGTGGCAATTTTCTATTTTTGGCGCCTTTGCTATTGCATAATAAATATTTTATTATTATTTATTTTTGAACTTCCAGTCAATGGCAGTTCAACTGAAGGGCGACCAATGGGAAGGCTTCTATTTTCATCAGGGTTTTAAATCTTGCAGTTGCCAGATTGATGCAAATTTCATCTTGTTTAAGTATGGCGCCATCTTCATTTATTATTCATAAAGCTAAAGAGAAATTCGTTTTTCTTAAGAGAAATTCATATTTTTGAAGTAAAATTCGTTTTTCTTCAAAGCAAAGCCGTATTTTTGAGCAAAATTCGTTTTTCTTCATTCACAAGGCGTATTTTTCAAGCAAAATTCATATTTCTTCAAGGCAAAGGCGTATCTTCAAGGCAAATTCGTTTTTCCAAGCAAAGGCGAATTTTAGCAAACCAAAGGCAAATTCTTCATCAACAATCATTGGCGAAGACATCAAAACATTTTCTCTGCAGGTACAAGTCAGAATTATCAGTAGACTTCAGACAAGATGGCGATTTTAGCGCATGTTGTTAACTAAAAACTTCTTTCTTTCTATCTTAAAATTCTATTTCTCGCCTTAAATTTCTCAAGATGTTTGAAGAATTGGCGACTTTGGCAAAACAAATCATCCTGGTTGATTCGTAATAGCTTCCTCGAGAAAACCCATGTGCCAGAATTTTTCAGGAAAATTTACTCTAGAGCATCAGTTCTCGAGGCTCTAATTTTCTCAACTGAAAATTCCTTGCATGGTCAAGTAGAAGTCAAATTTTCGCAAATCTGACATTCTGGGTTATCTTAGAATCTTTTTCTCGACAAAACCCATATCTCAGATTACCGAAAATTGCCCCTTCGAAAAGGCTATTTTAGCCTCAAAGAAGTTATTTTAGTTTTCCGTAGTGCCAAAATATAGCCGTGTTCATAGTCAATGGCGATTTTTCGTGAGTCTAAAGATACGTGACTGAATTCAAGACCAAATCGGTCTTAATTCATGATTTCGTTAGAAAAGCTGAGACCGATTTGTATCAAGCTGCAGAAGAGATGTTGGCTATCACTTCAGTTACGGAGCCGCCAAAATTGCTAGTCAGTGAAATGCTAGTTCGAGTGTGCAAAGATTGCCAAGATTGCTCAAGTTGCTGACATTCAGATGCTGATGCAGTTGACAGCCTCGTTGAGGGATTGATTTGCTCGAGATCACAGCTAGTAAACTTCAGTTCCCACCTCTCAGGATAGACATTACACACACGAGTTGAACTTGGTGTTACCCTTTCAAGTTAACTCGATGTTGTCATCACATGCATATCTATTAATTTGCCTTTATTTACTTGGAGTTTCTTTTAGGGTTTTAACCGATGGTAGTCTTCCAGTTAACATGCTTTCAATAAGGACGCACTACCGCACAATTGTCCATTTTAGATTAGATGTTTAGGTTAGCCGGATGGTAGTTTTCCAGTTAACTGTATAGTTTACTTAATTAGGGTTTACGCATGACTTGCATGCATTGCAAGAACTGATGACTCAAGGTGATTTTAGGGTTCCCTACACCTTGATGTATATAAATAAGAGCTTTGCTCATTTGTAAATAACTTTTGCTTGAGAGAGAAATATATGCTGCGCCTACCTTGCCCTCAATATTGCTCTTTGGTATTTGTTCATGTGTCTTCGCTATTACGATTAATTGTTATGCCACATAGGGTTTCATGCAATTGTAATGGTGAATTCTTTCTGTTTTGTGCAACTTTACCATTATGATCAAGTGTTATGCCACATAGGGTTTCGTGAGATTGCGATGATAAATATGTTTTGTGCATATTTACCATTGAGGTCAATTGTTATGCCACATAGGGTTTTAAGAGATTGAGATGATAAATTTGTTTTATGTATATTTACCATTGTGATCAATCGTTATGCCACACAGGGTTTCGAGAAATTACGGTGATAAATCTGTTTTGTGAATCTTTATCATTATAATCAAGGGTTATGCCACATAGGGTTTCGTGAGATTGTGGTGATAAAGCTGTTTGTGAAGTCTTTACTATTTCGATCAAGTGTTATGCCACATAGGGTTTCATAAGATTCTCATGGTAAATTCTTAAATCTGTTTGTGCCCAATAAGCTTGTTTAGATTGAGATGATAGATGCACCACCTTGCCTTCAAGTAGAGAATCTAAACTCGTTTATCGTCCGATAGTCAAACCCTGCTCCATTTCCTCATGCTCTGTTTTCTTGAGGAAACTGGATAGATTTAAAGTAGTTAGCTTAGTTGTAGTTAATGATCACAAAACCGGTAAATCCTTAGCTGCAACGTTCTTGGTTTTCTTAACCTTGTGCCTCTTCCAGCTGAGAACAAAAAGATAGGACTTAGATTACTTTTCTTTTCCATGCATTCCAGCACAACGAGGGAGCTTCCCCTCCTAATTTGAAGAGCACTCATTGCGTAGTGTACATAGCTGTCCGTACAAACCTGCACTCCAGAGGTGTTAGATTTTACGCCAACAGATTGGTATACAAAGTGTGTCCAAATCAGCAATCTCCGGCTCCAACCAATCTGGGAGTGGAAGTGGCGTCTCTTATTGCCTCATAATCTAGATGGAGAACGTTCATGTCCTCATCCACCTGGTCTGGTACTGGAATAATTTCACACTCCCTAATCATGCTCAACAGCAACCTCGAGAACATCCTTTTCTTGACCTCAGCCTCATCTGATGTATTAGCCTAGTAATCCTCAATATTTTCCTTGTGAATAAACTCCTCTGACAGTATCCATCTAATATTCCTGTGAGGATCGTAATACTGCCTGCCGGTGTGATAGGAAAGATGGAAGAATTGAAGCTCATTCTCAGCTTCCTTGGCTACCTGAAGTGAAGGACACACTTCATCTGAATTCCCCATGATAATGGGGAAGTCAATTCCTCCCTTCTTTCTCTTTTGAATCTTATCATAGGCAACAAGTTGCCTAGATATCTCTAACATCAAAATTCTATTTGTTGGGTACTTAGGCAATCTATATGGGTATGAAGAAAATCCTTGTAGCCTGATGTAAGAAAATTTTGGAAACTGAATAAACCAGCACCCATACCTTTCTATCAATTCCTGAGCTTCCTTCGAGATCCTGTGATGAGTCCTTTGCTGAAGTGATCTCGTTATATGCATGGTGAAGGCATCATTGACTCGCTCGTAATTGGTCGTGCTTGTCAGGTGTAGCTGCGGACAAGCCTCATGGATCTTGAACTGATGAGAGCCACATCCAATCGGCTCCTTGTATTTAGTCATACGAGCCAACATGTAAACAATGTATGAGCCCATGTAAAATGTTTTTGTCCTCTTCAAGCTCCGGAGCTGCTCATGCAAATTGTCACTAATCATCATCACCCAGTTGATATGCTCCTTTCCTTCTAGAACGAGGTTGATATAATAGAACATCCATGGCTCAAAGATAAATGCTTGAGGACAACCTCCAACCCTGCTGAGCATCATGATCAAGTCGCAGTACTCCTACTTCAAATCATCTGATATTATTTGTTTCGGCAACTTTGTGCGAGAGGGCTTGGGCTTGTTCATCCAACGAGCATTAATCATCTCCGCACATCTCTCGAACGTTGAAGCATACATTTGCTCAACATGTTCCCTTGTCTTATAAATCATCTTCTCGTGCGATGGGATTCCAAATGCTTCGTCGATAGCTGCAGGAGTGACATTGGCGAACAATCTAACCATCAGGTGAAACAATAGATCTGTGATCAGGATCGTAGTAGCTAGCACACTCCATCATCAGCTCCGGACACTGAATTGCTAGTGGAAAACCAGCAGCTGCATATAATCCACGTCGAACAATATTGTGCGAAGTGACTGAAGGACGATGAAGATTTTAAAATCCATTCCTTATCACAAACGCCCAATACCCAGAAGAAAATTCCCTTCAGAAAACGTTGAATTCATGGGTCTACAAACGAAGGGGTACATTTAATTTTTGAATTTTTAAACCTTAGAAAAATATTTCTCATCAAATTTATTCCAATTCTTCATCTCTGGGCGTAATTTTCCTGCTCTAACTTGAAAATTTTCACCATCCTTGTGAAGCTAGCGCCTTCTGACTCATCCATTTCCAATTTTAATCATGCCTCTGAAAATTTCATCACTCCTTGAACTTGGGCGTATTTTTCCTAGAAAGTGAAATTTAAATATTAACACTTAGGAAAAATATTCAATCAATATCATCAGTATTAGGCATCAAAGAGGAATTTTCCTTAGAAAATTTTCTCCATTTATCTTTCACATGGTGCATTCCACCTGTGGTGAGGAATTTCCATCAACACTTATATATTTTCATTTAGAAGGCCACCATCTCCAACATCTTTGGGGTGCAATTCATATATGGAGGAGGATTTAAGTCTAGGCGCCTTAATCATTTTTTTATTTTATGTCTCATCTTGCATTTTGGCGCATTTAGCACATTGAGAGGGAATAACTTCAACGCCTTAGACTTCTTCATCACTTAACAACTTTTCACCTCAATCTCATCCTAGACTTGGCGCATTCAAAGGGGGAAGAAGAAAGTCAACACTAGGAATATTCTTCTCTTGCACAACGCCTTGTCTTCACTTTTTCACTTGTCTTCACCCTCCCTTGGGCGCATTTCACATAGGTAGAAGGATGGGCGCATTTAGGGGTATGAAAAGGATTAACACTTTCAACGCCTTTGACCTCTTTGACCTCCCTTCAAGTATGGGCGCATTTTGGACCCCAATGAGGATTTAAAAATTTGTCTTTTCCTAGCTTGCATGGGCGCATTTAGCATGTCATGGAGGATATTTTTACTGCCTTAGAAACTTTTTAGCAACTCTTCCTTGCATGGGCGCATTTAGGGGTATGAGGCGGACTTATCTTATACTTAGAAAATTCTCCTAGCTTCTTCCTGTGAGGTGGGAGCATTTCACATGTGGTGAAGGATGAACGCCTTGACTTAGAATCTTCTAACACCTTGATATTGCATGAGGGCACATTTGGAGGGGGGAGGTGGATTTATCTCCGACACTTAGAATTTTTCAACACCTTCATCCCTCCTTGGGTGCATTTCAAGGGTCCTGCAGGACGAAATCCAGGCTTAGACAATTTTATCTCCATCAAACTTCATTTCTCTTTGAGGGCGCATTTAGGGGGTGGAGAAGGATTAAACTTCATCACTTAGCCATTTTTCCTTCCTTCCTTCTGCCAGCTCAATACTTACTATAAATAGTAAGTCCTTTGATTTTCACATCTCTGAAGCTCGGATTGATTTGAAATTTTAACCACTGGATCTTCATGACCTTGCTAGTCTGTTCACACTGCCATCTCGAGCTGACTTGCTATTTATAGTATGCTTCTAAAGGTGGTTTACTATTTATAGCAGCTGCCTGATTCTGACACTTCCCATATTCCGTTTGACTTGAAATTTGAATGTCGTGACCCTCATCAGTAGACTTGCCCGCTCACACTAGCGCCTATTGCTGATTTACTAGTGGATAGCTTGAAAGATGCTGATCGCAGTGGGATACACCGGTTTTCGAAAATTCTGGCATTTTACCCCTCATTTTGGGTCCCGAAGCTGGAAACCCTAATTTGACTTGCATGTATATCAAATGACCTCCGTTTGACCTGATTTCTATTGCACTTCGCCCTGTTTGTGATCCTGATGCGCTGGGCAGCTGTCGGGATGGACCTGCTAAAAATAGTAAGTCCCTGAAAAGTGATCATCTCGCTTTGCATGTCACACCACTGCGTAGCTCTTGAGAAACCGATAAAGAATCACTCGACATGCGTTGAAAACCTTGAGATGCAAACCCTAAAAATAGCCTGAGAAGACGGTTTCTGAAAAAGTCCTGATCCTGGTTTGCATGTTATATTGTTGCGAAGGTCTCGAAAAACCCACAAGGAATATGCAGACATGCAAAGAAAATCTCAACATGCAAACCTTAAAAATAGCCCATGAAGGCTGAACACTGAAAGTCATTTTGCATGTTATATCATTGCGTAGGTTTCAGAAAACCCAGAAAGAATCCCCAGACATGCATTGAAGAACTTCACATATAAACCCTAAAATCTGCTCCGGAAGTTGGACTTGCTAAAAATAGACAATTGTCTGTTTTGGCTCAAAATTTGCAAACAAGTAGCTTGACATGTTCTGAATGCAGTGTGACTGAGAGAACTTCAGTAGTGCTTTGAAAACGCCCCAAATTAGGTACTTACTAAAAATAGTAAGTTGTCAGAATTCACTGAAATTTAGCTAGAACCCTGTTGGAAGCATACTAACTGCAACATGAAGCTCAGATTCCAACTTATTTGCTCCGCTTGACATCAAATTGACTAGAAAAGTACAAACCCTAATTCTCAGACTTGGCCAAAATTTCACGTTTAAGCTCAATGGCAGGCACATATCCGGAAAGCGGACAGCAGAAAGAGACAGAAAGAGAGAGAGAGAGAGACAAAACCAAAGCCAAAAGACCAGAATGGAGTAAAAATTAGGGGGTCCCCATCTTGAATGGGGCGATGTGTGAAAAGGTCACAACAAAACCCTTGTTTTCTCCTCACAGCCAAAGCTTCACAAACTTCATAAGTGTTCAATCAACAATGAATGAATGAGTTTGCTTTTTGAGAGCCTTATATATCACCTCCAAAGTGGCACGACCTCCAAGGCATTTTAATCATTAAAGTTTATTAAAATATTTGCATTTGTTTCTTTTATAATATCCTTCACTTGGGCGCTCATATCAATGTCACTTTATAATTTGACTTTATGACATTAAATAAACCTTTATAATAAAGTCAATAAGTCATTTAATATTGTTCACTTTTGTAATTAATTAATTATTATTAAAGTACCACTTTAATAATAATTAAATACCATAACATGAGCAATAAACATCATTAATCAATTCCGTCAACACCAGGAGGGAGCCCAATGATTCCTCTGCTCACCAGGCGCCTTACTATAAATAGTAAGGTTGGCCCCCAACATCCAACTGACTTACTATAAATAGTTAGTGTTCATAAACAGAGCCCAAAACACTTGTAGAACACAAACCCCGAATACCACCATGAACTGGAGAAGAAAACACCATCAATTGCCATCTGGTGAACCCATTAACTCCCACATAAGGCCCTCTAAACACCATTATTAGCCTACGAGGATTTGGTGATTGGCTAATCCTCCAAACTCTGATGCTCACTAAAAAGGGGACATTACAATTTGCAACAATACATCTAGAGGGTGCAGCATATGATTGGTGGCATCATGGATTGGTGATGCAGAATCATGCTCTAATCCAATCCTACGAGGAGTTTAGCAGCAAATTAATTGCTCTTTTTGACAAGAAAGATGAGGAGGTTTATTTTAGGGAGTCGGCTTTGATTAGATAGCATGGATACGTTGATAGTTTCATCAACGAATTTCAGAAGGTGGTAGTCATGGTTCTTGATATATCCGAGAGGAGAGTGGTAATGTTATTCACAGAGGGGTTGCATCACAATTTGAGAGGGTTGGTGAAGGGTTTTAAGCTGAGGACCTTGCACGGTGCTATACAAATGGCACTAGACCTTGAAACTTCACATTCTAGTCTGTAGTTTCCGAAGAAGAGTTTCAAGAACAACAAGCCATTCACTAGAATTTTTAATCAGCTCAAACCAAATCCTCCTAAGATTTTGAGAGCAGGAATGAATTGCGCAGGAAGAAACTATGTTTCTCTTGCAAGGAGCCATGGGAGCTTGGTCATCTATGCCTTGGGAAAGGCAAGGCACATTATATAGAGGTCACTTTTGATGTTGAAGAAGAGATAGTTGATAAGTGAACATGAGCAACAAAGAGCATAACAATTCCACAGGAGATGAGACCCAGGGTGCTATTGCTACATTATTGGGTGTGCCTAAGTATCACCCTTGCCAAGTAAGGGGAGTTATTAATGGACAACGGGTGACTTGATTGATTGATAGTGGAGCCACACACAATTTTCGTGACGAAGGTTATGTAGCCAAGAGGAGATTATAGGTGGACTTATTTGGTTTCAGTGTCACAGTAGTAGATGGTTTCAAAATGGGATGCACTACAAAGGTCCCACAATTGAGCATTTAGATGGGAGATTATATAGACACAAACGATTTCAATGTGGTTGGAATTGGAGACATTGATATAGTGTTGGGAGTTCAGTGGCTGCACTTCTTTTCTGCAACTATGCAGATGGCCTCCTTAAGATAAGGAGAGTGGATTACAAGAAATAGAATACTATTGGCAAAAGAAGAATTTATCGATGACATCATCTACCTTATTTTTAGATCGTACATAGAATATATTTACCATTTGGTTTGGAGATGAATTTGTGGTCTTAGGTTCCCCCTTAGGCTCCACTTCAGTCGATGTAAAAAAAAAGAACTTGTGCATGCCGAGTATTAGTAATCCTATAAGGCATCAATTTCGAGGTAATAAAAGGTGTGGAGACCATCAAACAATGTCATTATCTGAATTATTTGTTGAAAGTGAGAGCTAACCACATACCCCAACCCCTTTATTAGTGATGTGTAGCAGGTGTCCATTCACTCTTGTAATGCTGCCATAGCATTCTAGGGCACAAAAACATCATTTCTATAGGTGAGGCCCCATGAATTAGCAGTTTTGTTGACATTTGTTGCAAATTGCTATGAAGGGGTCATTTTATTGAATACAATTGTACTAAACTTTTCCAACAATTTGGAAGGCCAATTGAAATTCACAGCACTTCCAACTTATCTAGTACTTTAAGTGCTCCCTTTGGGTGCCCTTTTCCTTCCCCTTTTTCATTGCCAATTTCTGGACGCCCCAACATATTAAACTCCTTCACTGTCACTTAAGCCAAAGGAACTCATACTAGGACTGCGAATAACAAATTAAAACTTACTTTTACTACGTGATAATACGACTCAAGACAGTGGTTTTCTTTCTGTTTTGACTACAGGTTGCTCAAGGTGCAGAAGCAAAGGATACACAGAAGTTGCAATCCTCCTTTGACTTGTTGAAGAATCCTACAACATTCTTTGATAAGTTCATTGTAACTAAATTTTAAAAACAAATTACTAGTTGTACGAACACAAGGATTTTCCTTATATTTTTCTTACTTTAGATAATGCGAGGTGCAGAAACAAAGGATACTGATATATACAGAAGTTGCAATCTTTCTGAGTTATCTAAGACTCCTAAAACATTATTTGATTAACCCATTGCAGCTAAACTTTGAAACAATCACTAGTTTTATAAATGCAAGGATTTTTATTTTGTTTTTCTTTCTTCAGATCACATGAGATGTTGGAGGACACGCTGAAGTTTCAATCCTTATTTATCTAAGACCCATTATACATTTGATTAACCAGTTGCAACTAAAAAATAGAAACAATCACTAGTTGCTACAAATACAAGGATTTTATTTTTATTTTTATTACTCCAGGTTGCTCAAGGAGTGAATGCATAGGATAAATAGAAATTGCAAATCCCATTTAGCAATTTTTTATATTTAGTATTTATGAAAATGAAGTACAGTTTCATTAATGATTTTCATTTAGCCTGAATTTTGAAGCAGAAACTTGGAAGTGTGAAAATGAATGACCTGTGGGAATTGGCAACATATCTTAAGGAGCTGGTGTTGGTTTTCTTCCTCTTACTCTTCCTCTTTTTCTTGTCTTTTCTTCTTTATTCATCCTCGTTTGGTGATTTCAAAAGAGCAAGGGCTAGGGTTTTTATGTTTAGATTTAGATTTAAAATTAAAAAAAAAAAAATGACTTTTAAATGATATGCAAGACACCTAGATGCCCCTGAGATGGCTGAGGGATGTCTAGACATTCCCAGGCCATTCCCAAAAGGGAAAATCCCCACTCTATGTGGGTGTCCCAATACAAATCTTGTTGGGGCTCGAGTATTGGGGACAACAGGGAGATGTTTTATTTCTATCCCTACTTCCCCGGGGATGTCCCCATTATGAGGAGTGCAATAAAAATCTTGGGGATGCGTTTAGGTTACATGGAGAAAAAGTTACTTTGAAACCCAAGATCTTCCTGTACAGCTATTCAATCTCTCTTAAGATACAAGTATAGTTTCAAAATGAAATTAGCCTTTCATGGTCAAGGGATATGAAAATTTATGTGTGATTGAGATCATCTAGGGGACCATATAAAGGACTACAATACAATACTTGAGCAAAATAACTAGCCATTTATGATATTTTTTTATGTTAACAAGTTGGTTTTGTATTCTACGCAAAGTTTAAAGAAAGTATCATAGGTTTTTGGATATGCAACTCATTCTCCAGCATTAGCATAAGACCTGTAAGTGTGCAAAAGTGTATATAGATGCACACATATATTTGCATATGTAAATATATGTATATATGTATCTATATATACTTCTATATATGCATATAAATATACATATGTATAAACACATTCATAAATAGAATTTCACATGCATATGAATACAAATAGAAAGGATTGTAGGTATTTCTTAATTTCCAATCTTTGAAATCTTTGCTATTTGAGGAATTTGCAAATTTTATGTCTATATAGGTGGTTTAGTTTAATTGCACTACAGAGATAAGTTAGTCTCATATTCTATTCTGACTAATTGAAGTTCTGGAACGACAACAATTGATCCCGTGCATCTTTCTAACGTTACAAAACTTGGTTGTAAGTTATGGTTCAAATGATTTCCATTTTAAGATATTTTAGAATTACATTACTTGGAAGATTTTATGTGACTTGAGAAAGAAAGGCACTGATAAAATAATTCATTTATTTGCAGCGTGCGGGAAATGTGTGGCAAAGAAGATATTGATATTGCGTACAAGCATTTCAAGGCATTCTATAACACCTTTACGGATGTAGATGATAGGTTGTCTGTTGATTGTTGATTACTTCCATGAATATCATTCACATTCACATTTGTTTGCTCAGAATTCTATCACAAGTAGAGATATTTTTTCTCCTTACAGTCGGGTAAGTCATTCCTTTTGTGATTGTATTGGAGGTTTGTTGGTCTTGATAGTGGTGGAAAATGGTAAAAAGATGAACATCCAATCAACACAATAACTTGAGTGTTGTCATTTAATGCTTATGATGCACATTAAACCAAGAGGTATTATTTCTTTCGTTTGGGGATCACCATTTAGTGCTTTAGTATATGAAAGATAAACTTTGTTCAAGAATTCTAGTGAAAATTTAGTTATTATTCCAATTTGGAATGTTCTGGAATTTTTTTTATTTTTTTTTCTGAAATCCAATATTTAATTTATTGTGTTCCCATGCAAGCTAGAAATTAACCTAATCTTGTGTGATATGGTCCCTATTAATAACATATTTGAAGTAGGATTTGTTAATGCATAAGCAATCATCTAGTATTGAAACATAGCATGTAACTACCTTTTCACAAGCAAAGAGTTTATGGTTGTATGGATGGCTATGTTATCAAACTTTTACCATGGATATGAAGTTAACTTGTAATGGAAGCTAAAATGTCTTTGAGAATTGAAAAAAATGAAAGATGATCTTTGGGAATGTGGCAATGCAACTTTTTGTAAAAATAACATGTGCAGTGATGCTAATGTGTGAGATGAATTTTAATTATAGGATTTTACTTAAGCAACTGCTTGTGTACTCGTGAATATCATATTACTAGATTTATGTTTATAGGATATTTTGTGCATAAGTTGATAATCTTAGAAGTTATTTATGTTATATTTTGAGTACTTTTGATTAATAAATGATTAATTTAAGGATTAATTAGAGTTTTCCCCTGTTGAGTGTATGATGGGAAAAATCGTAGATCAATTTTCCACTTTGATTTATTAATGTACTAAAGCAAGTTGCTCGTGTGTGATAACCCTTGTTGGTTTACAGCTAGATTTGCAAGTGCAATACATCTTAGGTGAGTAGGTGCTCCCATTTTCTTCAACTTAGGACCATCCCTAGTATCATAGATTTAACCAATTTTCATTCTTGTAAAATTTCAATGAGAGCTTGCTCAAGAAGTTAATTAAAGTTTGCGGTATAGGAAGAGTTGATAGGGTTGTTAATATATTCAAAAAAGAACATAAAAAAAGAGTTGATCTCTCAGACAAAGGTCAAAGGATTAAGATCCAAGGTTCTCAAACTATAGAAGTTAACCTTTAGAGCACGAGGAAAATGATTCAAACTCTTAGGGAGCCTCTAATCCACCCTAGATGAGGAAGAGGAGGTCGAAGATGATCCTCAAGGGCCCTCTTTTAACTTTTTGAGAATGTGG
Organism: Sequoia sempervirens; assembly: GCA_007258455.2. Classification (NCBI taxonomy): domain Eukaryota; kingdom Viridiplantae; phylum Streptophyta; class Pinopsida; order Cupressales; family Cupressaceae; genus Sequoia; species Sequoia sempervirens. Next base: position 1,268,248,256 of record VDFB02271358.1, read on the forward strand.
AAGATAATTCCTACTCTGTTGGGAGTCCCCAATTGTTCCTTAGATGAGGGAGAGGTGGAGGAAGGCCATCTTCTAATTTAAAAGTAAATCCCCCACATTGGAAAATTAGATGTAGACATGGTTAAATAAGGTTTGACTAGCTTTCAAGGTGCAAAGGATTAGCACTCAAGAAGATAAATGTTGTATTTTGAGCCCTTGGATAGGCAACTCATTTGTGGGGTGATAAATAGCTATCTAAAAGTCCTAGAGGGGCTTTTCTAGTTTGTTAATGCTTTAACACAAAGAGTAGATTCAAATTGGGATGAACCATAACAATCCAACTTATGTATGGTTTCCACCATAGCATGAAGTTGAAGAGTACATGGATAAATCCCAAGTTTAAGTCAAAGTCTTATTAAAGGCAAGGTTTTGTATAGTTACATTTTTAATTTGTGGCCAAAACTTTGGACAAAGGTAAATAAGTTCAAATATGAAACTCTTAAAGATGTTATCAATAGTCAGTAGATGAAATATCCATGTAGAAGGTACTCGAAGGAAGATCTTAAGTTTTGGGGAAAGAGCAAATGGAAAGTGAAGGGGAAATATTGAATCTTCATAGTTTAAAAAGCAAACCATTAATCAAATGCCAACTCCAACCTATATTTGCAAATCCATGTTGTATTTGCTACCAACCATGGAGCAAGGGCCATATTTACAGTCCAAAACATTTCTTCTATAGTTGAAGATGTGTCCTTAATGCTAGAGTTAGAGCTTCATAATGAAGATATGCTTGAGCAATTACATATTGAATGGATACCATTAAACCAACCCCTTTTGTAGTTTAACCAAGGGAATCATTAGTGTCCCTTTTAACAATAATATGGTTGTACTATCTTCACACTTCAAGTTTTATGCCCACATTTCAAAAGGCCCATTATTTGGTCATGAATGAGTTTGGTAGCTTACATAATATTTTGAATTTAAAAAACTTTTAAGTTGTCTTAATTTTGACACTCCTAAAAGGTTTTTTGACTTGTGCCTAATCCACCAAGACATTCAATGGCTAGGAATCCTACATAATGTGGATCTTGTAGTAGTTGATTAAATCATTAAGGATAAATTATATGGTTGATGTTGATTTGCATAAGAATCTAGATGGCGGTGCAAAGTACAACTTGCTAATATAGTTTCTGATCTATTTTTGGGATTAACATGTAACACAAAATAATGTTAAACTATTACACATTTAAAAGACAAAGATATAGGAAAATAATTGTCTTCTATGCAAAAAATTATTGAGTGTAGCACAACTGAATACAAGTATGTGAGATTGAGAAGGAATTTAGTTGGTAAAAAAACTAGAGGAATTTCTTTAGGTTGATTTCCTTGATTGGGTTGAAATTATGTATCAACCTTAGGTGTTGAGGACATATATTTACAAACACAAAAGAATGTTAGAAATGGGTTTAGTTATAGAGTTGTTTGATGTAGTCAATCATAAGGGAACTAGTGAAGCGTATGTTGGAAGTTGAATTACTTTGAGAGGGGGGGTGAATCAGAGTAATGTGCAAATTTAGCTTTTGAACTTGAAATGCAGATATAATTGATGACTTTGGAAACAACTAAGTGAACCCTCTTAACTTACAAAATGAATTTTAACACATCAAAGAACTTTTAAACAAAATGATTGTTTTGAGTGACTTTACAAACCATTTTCAAAGCATAATATAAATTGTTCAAATAAAAGTGATTGAACAATTATCTGTATAATGCTTTAGATTCACAAGATTCTATGCACTTTATGATAGATTGAAAATTCTTTTATAGCAGGTCGAACAACATACATTCATGACAAATTGAACTTTATACTTTGAACCCTTTCAGAATGAAACATTAAACATGTATTAGAGCATTGCATGAAATTCTTTTGACATATGACAAAATGAAAACTTAAACAGTTAAGCACATGAGCTGAAACACAATTGCACAAATTTCAACACACGACACATTGTTTTCCTAAGTGGAAAAACCCTCATGGGGTATAAAAAACCACTTGTAAAATGTTCCTTTTATTCATTCAAAGAGCACCAACTTAGTAACAATGGTGGAGCACCAACTCAACACCGAAAAGACTGAAGCACCAACTCCCAGTTTTTACAAATGACAACCAAGTATTCAACTATAAAACTACAATGCAATGAATTTGGCAAAGTAGCTTCATAATGGAGTACTTTTTATATTTTGCAATAAAGCTCAAAAGGGTTATTGTTTATGACAGTAACAAAAACTGATAATAAAAACTCAATACATCATCTCTTTGTTTCCTTCTAGTTTTGTATGAAAAATGTATATCATAATCTGTTGTCTCAACTAGAATCCCACACTTTAGTGAGAGACGCTCATGTTTAAATATATAATGAAAGGACTTCGTAACTGCAATTTTTGCAAGTGTAACCACGGTTCGAAGAGAAACACTAGAAATATGCAACTAAATCATGAGACCCACAATGGGTTCAAAAGAATAACCAAAGAAACTTGTTGAATAACCTCTGAACTGTGAAACCCTTGAGTAAAGAACTCGGGTTAAGCAAAACTGAAACTATTTTTCCACAAATCCTTAACCAAAATCAGTTATGCTTAAAAACAACACAAGATCTTTCCAAATTTGAAGACCAATACCTATCATGACGACCAAAAATATATTACCAACTAGCGAAGAGAATGGCAACAATTAGGGTTTCAAACCCTATGCAAAGAAAACTTCTTATCGCTTTGTTATTTCCTTTTCACCTTTTGTTCTCTAAGACTTTCGAGAACTTTTATGTTTTACACAATGATTTGAAATCCACAAATGATGTTTAATCATTATTTGAAATCTGCGACACAATGAAGCAAATGAAACACATAATCATTTTGAAATCCATGAGAACCGACAACATGATGATACAATCAATTGCCATTGTCCACGTGAGCTATGAAAACCTTTTGACTGTTCCAAGTCATCACCACATAATATGTAGGTGTTGTTGCCAAAGTGTTGTATATTACATGTCAACCTGATACATCATAAGCCAACTCTCCAATGCAAAGTGAAGTCTGACCACCTTTATTTAGCACTTACCAATGCCAAAGTATCAAAGCCCAATAGCACTTGTTTGAACCTTTTTAAAACACTTTCCATATGACACAATAAACCACAAAGAAGCTCGATAACATTGATAACCAAAATGAATGTATAGAACCTGAATTTTTTAGAGTATGCCTTGAGCCAAGGTGACCTTAATGAAATGTAAGTGAAGCCTTTATGAAGTTATATGAATAAGTCATGAATATAAATGCAACATGATAAATTGTCTGTGTATCAAGGATGATACGGCCATGTAAACCAAGCATGTAAAATTTGAATAAAGTGAATTTGCAATATAAGACTTCATGAAAACCGAAGCTTACCAAATTACCTTATTTCTGAGCAATGAAATATTATCACTTGTATGTGTCTCAGCAAAACCAAGTAGAGACTGAAAATAAACATGCCAATGTAAGTACCAACCAATATCATTGAACCAAACTAAGTGTCAGAACAATATGATATCACCTAATCATCAACCCCGTGTGATATATATATATATATCCTCTGCATATGAATCCAACATGATCAGTACGACAAAACAAAATTGAAAGTATCCAAAGCACTGTCCACAAAGTACTGAATATGCCAAGATTGATTACAACAATAACCAAATGCACCAAGTACCATAATGCCAATGCCAAACCAAGTGGCATTCAATCAGTTTTGACATCAAGGACAAATATGCCACAAAGAGAAAGTCAACAAACTCCCCCTTTGTCCTTGATGGCAAAAACTGAGCCATCTAAACCAAAACCACATATTCCCCCCCCTTTTTGTCACAAGGACAAAGGAGAACCTGTGAAATACCAAGAAAAGTAACTGAAACAGCTGCAGATGTAGCAATGGAGCAACAAATAAAGACCAAATGAAGCAACAAGAAGCTGCTCAAAGAGCTAAAAAGCTCCCCCTGAATCTATGATAGAGCATTAAGAGAGCAAAGATTGAGAGACAACTCCCAATCAAGAATGAAATCTTTCAAAGACTTCCTTAGCCAAAGGCTTTGTAAAAATATCTGCAACCTGTGCTTGAGTAGAGACATATTGCACATAAACTTCATTAGCAAGTACCTTTTCACGAAGAAAGTGAAATTTAATAGCAATGTGCTTTGTTCTAGAGTGCATAACTAGGTTTTTGGATAAATTTATAGCACTAGTATTGTCACAAAAGATAGAAACTTGTTTTTCAATAGCAATACTCATATCAGACAACGTTTGTGCCATCCAAAGTAGTTGAGTACAACAAGAAGTAGTGGCAATGTATTTTGCTTTTGCTGCAAAAAGTGACAAAATCTTGTTTCTTGCTATGCATGCAACCAAACAATCACCAAGAAAGAATGCAACACCACTAGTGCTTTTCCTGTCGTCTAAACAACCAGCGCAATCAGCATCAGTATAGGCCATCAAAGTGAAATCATTATTTCTAGGATACAAAAGACCATAGTCAAGAGTACTCTAAATGTATTTAAAAATCCTTTTTACAGCTGTAAGATGTGATTGTTTAGTAGAAGATTGAAAACGTGAAACCATACAAACTGCTTGCATTAAATAAGGTCTTGATGCAGTCAAGTAAAGAAAACTGCCAATCATAGACCTATACTCAGATTGATTCACATCAAGTGAATCATCAACCTTAGAAAGTTTACAACCTGTAATCATAGGAGTGCTTACTACACGACAGTCATCCATCTGAAATCTTTTAAGCATTTCTTTAGCATACTTAGTTTGAGAAAGAAAAATGCCATGTTCAAGTTGAGAAATTTGAAGTCCAAGAAAAAATGTTAGTTCACCTAACATGGACATTTCAAATCCTGATTCCATGATCGTAGAAAACTTTTTAGAAAGAGAATCATTATTGCAGCCAAAAATAATGTCATCAACATAAACTTCAACAACCAAGATATCATTACCTTCCATTTTAACATAAAGGTTGTTGTCAACACCACCTCTTGTGAAGCCATTTGCTGTCAAATGTGAATCCAACCTTGAGTACCAAGCTCTAGGAGCTTGTTGTAGACCATACAATTCCTTTTTCAACCTGTAAACATGAGTAGGCTTGTCTTGTGCAACAAATCCTTCAAGTTGTTCCATATAAACTTCCTCATCCAAATATCCATTTAAAAAAGCAGTTTTGACATCCATTTGATATACTTTAAAATTCTTTAAACAAGAATATGCCAAAAATATTCTAATGGATTCAATTCTAGCAACAGGTGCATAAGTTTCACCAAAATCAATACCTTCTTGTTGTGCATAGCCTTTGCACACAAATTGTGCCTTGTTTCTTACAACTTTGCCACATTCTTCAAGTTTATTTCTGAAAACCCACTTTCCACCAATGACATTTTTGTCATCAGGTCTTGGGACTAACTCCCAAGTCTTATTCTTTTCAATTTGGCTTATTTCTTCTTGCATTGCTTTCAACCAACATTCATCAGTTAGTGCTTCATTGCAAGTTTTAGGTTCAAAATCAGTCACCAAGAAAAAATGTTCTGAAAGCTAAGCTTGTTCTTCAAGTTTTGTTTTCCTTCTTGTCAAGACACCTGCACTTTTACCCCTAATTATATGATCTTGAGGATGATTCTTGAAAACAATCCTGGAGGGTGTTTTTGGAGGTGCTACTACTTTAGAGCTTGAGGCATCCTCCTATTGTGTATCATCTACTTTAGCAGATTTGGGAGATATGTCAAGACCTACCATAGGTTCTTATTCAACATCCTGCACATGATCATCATCTAGAAGCAGCTTTTCATCAAACTTGACATTAACAGATTCAACAATCTTATTCAGCCTCTTATTGAAACATTTATAAGCTTTGCTATGTGTAGAATATCCTAAAAAGACACCTTCATCAGATTTAGATTGAAAGCTTCCTAAGTTTTCATCATCTCTTTTGATAAAGCATTTACAACAAAATATTTTGAAGTATTTAATAGAGGCAGATTTACCATACCAAAGCTCATATGGAGTGAAATTGGATTTCACCTTTATTTGCACTCTATTTAGAATGTAAACAGCTATATGAATAGCTTCTTTCTAGTACATATTTGGTAGTTTGGCTTCATCTAGCATTGTTCTAGCCATTTCTTTCACTGTTTTGTTTTTCCTTTCCACAACCCCATTCTATTGAGGTGTCCTTGCAACAACATATTGCCTTTTTATGCCATGTTGCTCACAATATTCAATGAATTCTTGAGAGGTAAACTCACCTCCCTTGTCTGATCTCAAGCATTTAAGTTTCATATCAGATTCTTTCTCAACCATTTTACGAAAGATTTTAAATCTTTCAAAGGCTTCTGATTTATGTTTTAGAAAGGTTACCCAAACCATCCTTGTGTAGTCATCTACAAATAACATGAAGTACTTCTCACCATTTTTTGACCTTGTCCTAGTAGGACCACATAAATCAGTGTGTACAAGCTGCAAAGGTTTAGTTGAAGCATGTTCCTTGGATTTGAAACTAACCTTTTTTTGCTTACCTCTTAGACATTCTTTGCAAACTGCATTTTTTGGTTTGCTTAGAGCAAGCAAACCTCTCACATTTTGGTTTTTGTTCATCCTAACCAGATTGTCAAAGTTAACATGTCCTAACCATTTATGCCATAACCAGTTCTCTTCAACTTGAGCCATAAGGCACATGACTTCATTGCTTTCATGATTGGAAGAGTCAAGGAGATTGTAAACATTACCATGTGTCCTTAATCCAGTTGCAATTGTTTTACTAGATTTGTTCTTTATAGCACAACCTTGTGAATTGAATATAACAGTGTACCCATTGTCACAAATCTGACTAACACTTAAGAGATTGTGTTTAAGGCCTTTTACATAATACATATTATAAATGGGTGTGTCATCATTTAGAAGCAAAGAGCCTTTACCTTTAATCTGAATTCCTGTATTGTTACCAAACTTTACAAAACCTCTTGTATAATCTTCAAGTTTTAAAAACTTATCCTTATCTCAACAACCACTATCCAAAACCCACAATGCCTTCTTCTTGGAGAGAAAGGCAGTTTGCACAAGCATGGATTGTTCTATGCTTGGAACAAACTTGGGTCTCCAAACCTTTTCAGTGATTTGTTTACCTTGTTTGCATTGTTTGGATGTGTGACCAAAAGTGTTGCATTTGAAACATCTAATTGAATTTGGAAAGCCAAAGAACTGTTTGTGACCAAACCTTGGTGTTCTAGGCATCATAAGCCTACAATTGCTCACCATGTCCAATTTTATTACAAAAGAAGTAATAACCATGGAAAAATGCATTAAACCTAAAATTGGTTTGTTTTTTCTCAAATGACTGCTCCTTACCAGCTACATTAAAGTTCTGATTTAAAGTTTTTGAACATTCACCAGTGTGGAATCCAACACCAGTCATGTCTTTATGTTGCTTTTGTTTCCCAGGTATATCATTCAAGTGGATAGTGCTTTCATAGCCTTCAACTTGTTTTTTAAGAGTGACAACTTGTTCAAGTTTTTGAATCTCTTTATCTTTATCAACAAGAACTGATTTGAGATTATCCACAACTCTTTTAGAGTCATCAAGTTCTACTTGTAAGCATGTGATCATTTTGTTTGGACTATGCATTTGAGAAGCAATTTGTTTCTTTAATCTTTTAATTTCTCGAAGTTCACAAAGCAATTCACCTTCAAGATTAATTTCAACATTTTCTAAATCAGACTGATTATTTGATTCTTTATTTGAAGTCTTTTGTGAATCGACTTCAGCCATGAATAAAGTTTCATCTTCATCACCCAGTGAGTCATCTGTCTCAACATCCAAGTCTTCTTTGCTAAAGAGACTCTTTTTCTTTTTGAAGTTAAACTTCTTTTTAGGATTAAAAGCCTTTTTCTTATACTATTTTTCTGACTTTTCATCCTCATTGGTTTGATCACCATAAGGGCATTTAGCAACAAAGTGTCTAGACTTGCCACAAGTAAAACATTTAAAGGGCAGGTTACCCTTATATTTCTTTTTGAGTTTTTTGACAAGAAGAGCTTCTTTTGAATCTGATAAATCAGATTCAATATCATCTGATAGTTCTTTCTTTTCAGCCTTGAAGGCAGTTTCTTTTGATGTAGAACCAGTATTACCAATTCTCATTTCATATGCAGTTAGAATACCTTGTAGATCGTCCAAGGTAAGGTCATTAAAATGTTTCTTCTCTTCAAGAGTAGAAACCTTAGACTCAAATTTAGGTTGCAAAGTTCTGATCACTTTTCTAACTACATCAAATTCTTCAATTGTTTAACCTAAACCTCTTCTTGCATTTACAATTTCATCTACCCTTAGAAAATAATCTGCAATCTTTTCATCATCTTTCATTTTCAATTCTTGAAACTAATTTTTAAGAGTGAGTATCTTAGACTGTTTGACTTTGTCATTACCTTGATACACATTCTCAAGTTTTTGCCAAATTTCATAAGCTGATTTACAATGCATAACTTTAACAAACACTTCTTTTGTTAAACCACACAGAAGAGCAAGCTTAGCTCTAGCATTTGTTTCATATTTTCTTTTCTCATCAGAATCAGTGGGTATTGGTGCAGGTACATCATATTTGTTTTGCACAATACTCCAAACATCTATATCAATAGAAATTCAGATATGTTTCCATTCTAATTTTCTGGAAGACATAATCAGTGCCATCAAATAGAGGAGCTCTTGTAATAGATGAACCTTCTTGCACATGTGACATATTGACTTCCAAGACTAGAATCAATCCTAGGTATGAAACCTAATGCAAGACCCTACACTCTAATACCAATTGTTGGAAGCTGAATTACTCTGAGAGGGGGGGTGAATCAGAGTAATGTGAAAATTTGGATTTTGAACTTGAAATGCAGATATAATTGATGACTTTGAAAACAACTAAGTTAACCCTCTTAACTTACAAAGTGAACTTTAATACATCAAAGAACTTTTAAATAGAATGATTGTTTTGAGTGACTTTACAAACCATTTTCAAAGCATAATATAAATTGTTCATATAAAAGTGATTGAACAATTCTTTGTATAATGCTTTAGATTCACAAGATTCTATGCACTTTATGATAGATTGAACATTCTTTTATAATAGGTCGAACAACATACATTCAGGATAGATTGAACTTTATACTTTGAACCCTTTCAAAATGAAACATTAAACATGTATTAGAGCACTGCATGAAATTCTTTTGACATATGACATAATGAAAATTTAAATAGTTAAGCACATGAGCTGAAACACAATTACACAAATTTAAACACATGACACATTGTTTTCTTGAGTGGAAAAACCCTCATGGGGTATAAAAAACCACTCGTAAAATGTTCCTTTAATTCATTCAAAGAGCACCAACTCTGTAACAATGGTGGAGCACCAACTCAACATCGAAAAGACTGAAGCACCAACTCCCAGTTTTTACAAATGACAACCAAGTATTCAACTATAAAACTACAATGCAATGAATTTGGAAAAGTAGCTTCATAATGGAGTACTTTTCAAATTTTGCAATAAAGCTCAAAAGGGTTATTGTTTATGACAGTAACAAAAACTAATAATAAAAACTCAATACATCATCTCTTTGTTTCCTTCTAGATTTGTATGAAAAATGTATATCAAGAATCTGTTGTCTCAACTAGAATCCCACACTTTAGTGAGATCCGTGCATGTTTAAATATATAATGAAAGGACCTCAAGTAACTACAATTTTTGCAAGTGTAACCACGGTTCAAAGAGAAACACTAGAAATATGCAACTAAATCATGAGACCCATAATGGGTTCAAAAGAATAACCAAAGAAACTCGTTGAATAACCTCTGAACTGTGAAACCCTTGAGTAAAGAACTCGGGTTAAGCAAAACTAAAACTATTTTTCCACAAATCCTTAACCAAAATCAGTTATGCTTAAAAACAACACAAGATCTTTCCAGATTTGAAGACCAATACCTATCATGACGACCAAAAATATATTACCAACTGGCGAAGAGAAGATCATAACTGCCTCAGTGAAGCTTCCTAACTTCCAGCTCCAACTCGCAGACCAGTAGCAACCAAAATCCATGGCGGCAACAATTAGGGTTTCAAACCCTAAGCAAAGCAAACTTCTTATCGCTTTGTTATTTCCTTTTTACCTTTTGTTCTCTAAGACTTTCGAGAACTTTTATGTTTTACACAATGATTTGAAATCCACAAATGATGTTTAATCATTATTTAAAATCCGTGACACAATGAAGCAAATGAATCACATAATCATTTTGAAATCCATGAGAATGGACAACATGATGATAGAATCAATTGTCATTGTCCACGTGAGCTATGAAAACCTTTTGACTATTCCAAGTCATCACCACATAATGTGTAGGTGTCGTTGCCAAAGTGTTGTATATTACATGTCAACCCGATACATCATAAGCCAACTCTCCAATGCAAAGTGAAGCCTGACCAACTTTATTTAGCACTTACCAATGCCAAAGTATCAAAGCCCGATAACACTTGTTTGAACCTTTTTAAAACATTTGCCATATGACACAATAAACCACAAAGAAGCCCGATAACATTGATAACCAAAATGAATGTATAGAACTCGAATTTTATAGAGTATGCCTTGAGCCAAGGTGACCTTAATGAAATGTAAGTGAGGCCTTTATGAAGTTATATGAATAACTCATGAATATAAATGCAACATGATAAACTGTTTGTGTATCAAGGATGATACAACCATGTAAACCAAGCATGTAAAATCTGAATAAAGTGAATTTGCAATATAAGACTTCATGAAAACTAAAGCTTACCAAATTACCTTCAATCTAAGCAATGAAATGCTATCACCTATATGTGTTTAAGCAAAACCAAGTAGAGACTGAAAATAAACATGCCAATGTAAGTACCAACCAATATCAGAACTAAATTGAGTGTCAGAACAACATGATATCACCTAATCATCAACCCCATGTGATATATATATATCCTCTGCACATGAATCCAACACGATCAGTACCACAAAACAAAATTGAAAGTATCCAAAGCACTGTCCACAAAGTACTGAATATGCCAAGACTGATTACAACGATAACCAAATGCACCAAGTACCATAATGCCAATGCCAAACCAAGTGACATTCAATCAGTTTTCACATCAAGGACAAATATGCCACAAAGAGAAAGTCAACAGTGTAGCCTTCTCTTTGCAACAAGACCATGCAACACCACTTATAATGATCCACTAAGGTTCCTAAGACACCAAGGAACCCAAATTTGAAGACTCTCTAGAGAGATCTAGCTCTACATAAAGACTATTGAGTGCCCAATCTTAATAGATTTACATGGTAGACCCGATAACAAAAGATTCAACTCATGAGCCTATAGTTGTGGCCTACACAATGTACACATATTCTCTTTGATTTGGGGACCCTCCTTGATTTCAAATGGTCTACATTGTCCTTTGCTTTTGTTCATGGCCACAATGATAACAAAACTAAGTGGTTATATTATCAAGTGAACTTTCCCTATGGTTTCCCATTTGTTCATTATTTATATTGGTTCCCTTGTTCAACTTTATATTGTCCAAGTAGCTCTCTCTATGTTTGCATTTTTGGTGTTGCTAGACCCATGTGTTTATACTCCTTTCCTTATGTTTCACTCAAAAATTCAAAATGTGTACTTATACTTTATTCTATTAGTGAGTGATGGTCCACCAAAGTGATCTTTGTATAATAGAAAGATGATCATTTACTTGTTAGTGGGTGATAGGTCACTAAAGTATTCAATCTACCATAACTTCATACAAACATAAGATTACCATTCAAATTGATTTTATATCATTGTTAGAGTCTACCTTGAGCTGGTCAAATTCATATGCTTTTGTGATATTCTTATGTTAACTAGTGTTTCTTAGTTTCATTCTTAAGTTGTTTCTTTATAGTGGATCATACATTGCCAATTATTTTATGGGCACAATCTTGGGCAGTCACAATATAATATTTTGTAGGTTCTGGGTGATTACATGGTCCTAGTTTATTAGGGGCTCATGCTTGTAGTTGAGGTTTGAGAACTTATCATTTAAAATAACAACACAAAGAAAACATTATGGGTTGGGCATGATTCACTTTGAGGTTCAAACGATGTTACTACATCACATGCACTTTATCCCATATATTTGAACACTAGCCATTATATTACTTGCTTTTGCTAAGTTGTATTCATTTGTGGCCTAATTTTTTATATGTATATTGAAAAAATGGTGGTGGGGCTAGGTTCTACCAACTACTAAACATTGCAAGTCTCATGACTTAACTAAAGTGTCCATGTGTCAAATGTAGGGTGAAACAACCAAAATAAACTTCATGCAAATTTTTTTAGCATTGGAAACTTGGGTGTATATTTAAACATGAGTCTACAAGGCCATTGATTCATGACATAAGGGTACCTTGGCATTAGATGCATGTAAATGTCTCATAACATATTCACATTGGTTTTAATTTGAGAGTAGAGAAGAGTTAACAAGTGTTTCAATCCCATATTTTAAAGGGATTAAACTAAAAATATGGCATGGACTTATACTATAGGTAGCCTGTTGGGGCTCAAATAGGTAGTGCCAAATTTTCCTCGAGTCCTAGCTCCTTTGTGCATTCAAGCCTCGTTTTCCCCATCACATATACTGGATTTGAGAAATCTTTATATGGATCTCTATTTATCAATTTTTTTTGTGTGTTGTCCTTTGTTGTCCCCATGTGCCTATCTAATGCAGAGGATAAACAATTTGACAAGAACAATGTGTTTCAGATTCTATAACCCTACCTTTGCAAGATTTTCTATAGCCTTCACTCTAGGCTCAGCCCTCAAGGAAGACCTAATTGGGTGTTTGCTATATCTTCACTCACTCTTATGCCTTCTTAGATTTCTCAAACCCTCAAGACACTCCACAGGGCCTCTTCAAACCCTCACTCTGTTGTGGTGAACTCGAGAACTATGGTTTTGACTAAACCCTCAGGAACCTAGGGTTTTGACAATCTTTTTGAGAAATGAACACACTCATGCTTGTATAACTCATATATACAATTGATTTGTACATTTTACTTTTGTGGACACTTGATCAATAGCCTGAAGAAGGCTTCCACCAAATTCATGCATTTTCAATGGCTCAAACTAAAGTTATGAATTTTTAAAGCTTGTTGGAAACCCTAGCTCTGTGACAGTGTAGTTTGCAGTATTTTGATTGTTTCTCAAACAAAACACAATGAAATCACTGCAAACCAAATGCATTGGATTCTACAGAAAAAACACCAACTTTCCAACCATTTCTAGGCATGTCACTCTTTCGTACAAGGGCGTACAAAGCTGATTTCAAACTGTTTTAGTAGAAAACTGTCATGAATTGTTAAGAAAACAAGGTATTTTCATAAAAAAATATCTTCCATAGATTTTTGGAGTGTGCCTTCTCATTCATTCTATGAATTAACATTACAAAATAGTTACCATCGAAATTCATGTCTTTTCCATCAAAACCTAGAGTAATCTAATGTCCTTTTGCCTTAAACTTGCAAAAGATGTAGTTTTTCACAACCTAAACTAAAAGAAAAATGAAAAAAGGCCTTACAAGGTCATTCATGGTCTTCTAAGACCTTATTAGACTCAACCAACCTAAAACTAGAGCTGAGGAACAAACCCCAACCCTTCAACAAGCCAAAATCACCTAGAAAATTAAAATTTGCATTTTGGTGGGAAAATCAACATTTGAATTTCTAGGCCTATTTAAACAACCTAGGCCATTGGGCATGATCTCAATGGACCCCCTAATACCTAAACTAAGTCAATAAAGACTCCTAACATCAAAATGAGCATAAAAACATCACCAGAGTGATTCTCCTGCATCATACTTCCAAGGGAAAAAAGAATAAAACTCAGGTTCCACCTGAGAGAAAGTTTGCAATTGTCTTCCAATGCTTGATGATGTCTGATTCTGTCATCCATGTGGCATTGTCATATGGAAGGTTCTTCCATTTGACCAAATACTGAAAGCATTGCTTGCCTTTGGTTTTCTCGCTCTCTCTGGTGTCAAGAATGCACTCTAACTCTATTGGTGTGATGGGTGGTAGCTCCTTTATCCAATCCACATTTGATATCTTCTATACATCTGCTCCTTCATCAACAATGGAATCCCCTTTGTAAGGGTATAAGTTAGCAACATTGAAAGTTGGTGATATGCCTACTCCACTACAAAATTCTATCTTATAGGAATTGTTGGAAAACTTCTTAACAACCCTACAAGGACATATCTTCTTCATCTTCAACTTGGTATATTCATCTTTGGGGAACCTTTTCTTCCTAAGATGTGCTAAGACAAGATCTCCAACCTTAAAACTAACCTCCCTTCTCTTCAAATCTTCCTTTTGTTTGTACTTGTCCACACTAGCTTGGAGTTGTTTCACTTGTTGATGTATCTCTTGCATGGCAATTGCAAATTTCTCACCCTCTACGCTTTGCTTCTCCATACCATTGTAGTCTCTTAGTTCAAACACTCCTCTTGGATACATGCCATAGACCAGCTAAAATGGGCTCTTTCCAATGCTCCTATTCACTGAGTCATTATAAGCAAACTCTGCTTGGGGTACCACAAGATCCCATTGTTTAGGATGATCTTTTGAAAGGCATCGTAGTAGGTTACCTAAGCTCCTATTGACCACCTTAGTTTGGCCATCATTCTAATGGTGGTAGGCTGAGCTAAAACTGAGATTTGTACCAAGCTTTCTCCATGATGTTCTCCAAAAGTGCCCTAAAATCTTTCTATCTCTATCAGAGACTATGCTCAACAACAATCCATGAAGTCTCACAACCTCTTTAAAGAAAAAACTTGCAACATATGAAGCATCACTTGTACTTTTTCTAGGAATGAAGTGAACCATTTTGGAAAACTTTTCAACAACTACATAATTTGAATCAAAAACCCCTTTGAGTCTTTGGTAATCCCATAACAAAGTCCATATTGATGGATTCCCAAGGCCTATTGGGAATGGGTAAAGGTTGGTACAGTCCTGCATTAGTGTTGCTCCCTTTTTCTTCTTGACATACAATACACCTCTCCACAAATCTTCTTACATCTATTTGCATCCTTGGCCAAAAGTAGTTCCTTCTTAGTTGTTCTAGTGTCTTGTCAAGTCCAAAATGACCTACCATACTCCTACAATGCTTCTCCTTGATGATATTTTCCCTCATAGTATATTTTGGCACACAAAGTTATGCTCCTTTAAACAATAAACCATCTTTTATTAGTTAATCTAACCACTTCTCTTTGTTAGTGCTAATAGGCTTCTTGCAAACCTTATAGACTTCTTTGAAATCCTCATCATCCTCATACATCTCCTTGAGTGCTTCAATCCCAACACTTGTTAACTAAATTTCTTGCACCATCACTGCTCTTCTACTCAAGCACCAACCACCTTGGTACTCTACCCCTTCTTGTGTTTGATTGTGAAAGTGAAGTTTTGTAGGTACTCAACTCACTTAATGTGCCTTTGACCGAGTTTTTCTTGGCTATTTATAAATTTAAGTGCATGATTGCATAAATCAAAAACTCTTTAGGCAGAAGGTAGTGTTTCCATTTTTTTAGTGATTGTACCATTGCATACATCTCTAAGTCATATGAAGAGTACTTCTTTGCATCATTCAAATTTTCACTAAAATATGCTATTGGCTTATTGTCTTGGCTTAAAACTACCCCTATTGCATGTCCATTAGCATCACATTCTATTTGAAAGACCTTATAAAAGTTAGGTAAGACCAAGATAGGCTACTCAGTCACTCTCTTTTTTAGATATTGGAAACTCTTATTAGCTTGTTTAGTCCACACAAGCTCCTTTGTCTTATCCCCTTTAATAGTGTCTACGATAGGTGCACATATATGACTAAAATTTCTGATAAATTTTCTATAGCAACTTGCAAGACCATGGAAACTTCTTACCTCTATAACTGATTTAGGTGTAGGTCACTCCAATATTGCCTTCACTTTTCTTGGATCCATCTTCAACATCCCCTTTGAGACCACAAAACCAAGGTACAACAATTTTTTCTTCATGAACTCACACTTTTTAAGGTTTATCAACAATTTTTCCTCTTGTAGCCTTCTCAATACCAAATTCAAATGATGCAAATGTTCTTCTTTGTTAGCACTAAAAACTAATATATCATCAAGGTAAACAACATCAAACTTACCAATGTATGGCTTGAGGACCTCATTCATGAGCCTCATGAAGGTGCTAGGTGCATTAGAAAGGAGAAATGGCATAACAAGCCACTCATATAGGCCCTCATTTTTTTTGAATGTTGTTTTCTAGTCATCTCCTTGTCTGATCCTTATTTGATGGTATCCACTTTTGAGATCTATCTTTGTGAAGTAACTTGCCCCACACAAAAAATCCATTAAGTCCTCTATTCTTGGTATTGGAAACCTATATCTGATTGTTATCTTGTTTATTGCCCTGGAATCAGTACACATTCTCCACTCACATCCTTTCTTAGGAGTATGGTTTGAGGACCTCATTCATGAGCCTCATGAAGGTGCTAGGTGCATTAGAAAGGCCAAATGGCATAACAAGCCACTCATATAGGCCCTCATTTGTTTTGAATTTTTTTTTCCACTCATCTCCTTGTCTGATCTTTATTTGATGGTATCCACTTTTGAGATATATCTTTGTGAAGTAACTTGCCCCACACAAACAATCCATTAAGTCCCCTATTCCTAGTAGTGGAAACCTATATTTGATTGTTATCTTGTTTATTTCCCTAGAATCAATACACATTATCCACTCACCTCCTTTCTTAGGTTCCAAAACAGTTGGAATTGCACGAGTAAGGCTCTCCCTGATTAACCCTTTTTCAAGCAACTCTTGTACCTGTTTTATGATTTGTTCATTTTGTTGGGGTTTCATCTTATAGGCTTCCTTGTTTGGTAGGCTAGCCCCTAGTATAAAGTCTATATGGTGACTAATATCTATTATTGGAGGCAAGGAATTAGGAAGTTCTTCCACAACTATGTCTACATAACCCTTCAACATGTCTTGAATCTCCTATGGTAACTCATCAATTCTTGTTGTTGTTATGACAATCCTAGGTTGACCATCACTGTAAAACCTATCTCTTCCTCTTCCATTGTCTTTAGAAACTCTTTTTCACCCACTAACATCACACTTGATCCAACCTTTTGGTCTTTATCTTCCTCCAAATGTGCTAAGGTATTGATGAGGGCTACACTGTCCAAACCCACACAAAACACAATAACAAATAATAGCCCACTTTCAATTATTTTTCGAAAATGAAATTACATATTTTAAAAATGCAGGACTACAACCTCATGGGCTTGATTCATTACATCCAAATCAACTCTGAAAATAAAATCTATTATTCAAAGCCACAATCTCACTAATGGAGTCACCTTCTACAACCTCCACTTAACCCTTTTATTTTACCCAATAACTACCCTAGAATGTTCTAGAAAGTGTAACTTTCCCTTTTTTTGGCGCCAAAAGTCCTATCGTTTGATTTCTTGCCTAGGAAGATATTTTAATGAAATTCACTTTTTAGTGGGGCAACTTCTCAGGGCCATAAATTTTGACCTGGGTGTCCAATTTACTATTACAATATATCGTTGGAAAGCTTTCGAAGAGATCTAAAACGTTGAAGCCATCAAAGATCATTTCGTCCACTTTTTGAGCTATTTCGGGGCTTCTAAGGTTTTCAAATTTGAATTTGAAGCTGCATTGGAGAAATTTCTCGAGATGGAAACTTTAATATCTCCCAAACTATACAAGGTATTGAGACGATTCTTCCGCCGCTAGAAATATTTTTCAGTTCTGCTCCTTGGGGTAAATTTTTAGGTCCATACGAGCCCATTTAAGCTGACTTACTACAAATAGTAAGTGATCATTTTTCACCTTTTCTAACTTTTGACTGTCTTGCACCCCTTAAGTGCCATCATATGACTCAAAACAACTAAAGAAAAATAAGGAAAACCATTTTTTTGGGTGATACAAGATTGCCCTACACCACTGGATGCTCTTGCATCAAACACCGAGGGTAATTTGAAAAGTGACCCTATCACTTCTTAGGAGTTCGAGGGAAACTGAGACAATTAAACTCAACCTTAGACAACCATGATGAATCTTTGACAAGACTTCCTTTCCATTTAACCATTTATTCTTCATACTACTTGTTTCTTGTACTTCTGCTCACACGACTATCCAAGATTTCTTCTATCTCTTCCTTCTCTAAAGTAGGTGCTAGAATTTTCCACTGTTCTTTTATCGACCCATCCTCTATATTACCTTCTTGATACTCTGTCAAATCAACAATGTTGAATACATAAGAAATGTTTATTCCACTAGGAAACTATACCTCATAAGCATTTCCTCAATCATGCTTCTTTAAGATCTAGTGATATCCGCTCTTTAAATCTATCTTCGTGAAGTACTCAACTCCACTCAAACAATCTATAATGTCATCCATTCTCAGCAAGGGAAATCTATACTTGATGGTGATCTTGTTGATGGCTCTAGAATCTATACACATCTGCCTTTCCCCATCCTTCTTTGGTGCTAGTACTGCAGGTACTATACATGGACTCAAACTCTCTTTGATCAATCCCTTCTGTAACAACTCTTGCACTTGTCTATTCAGCTCCTCACTCTCTACTGGAGTCATATGATGAGCTACCTTATTCAGAAAGCTGGCTCTAGGAATCAGGTCCATCTAATGACTAATCTTTCTTACTGGAGGCAAACCCTCAGGTACATTATCAGATACAATATCTTGAAATGCGTCCAATAAATGTGAAACCTCTATGGGTATCTCTTTATAATCTTCTCTATCAACTCTAGGAATCACAACATAACACATATGTTCATGCTTCATACCTTCTAAAAATTTTCTTCCGTTAACCAAATAGATTATGGAATTATTGCATACCTTTTCATCTGCCTCTTTTAAGGGCTTCAACTTATGATGAACTCCATCCTTTGTCAAAGAATAGGTGTTGGCATGTCCATCTTGTACTGCTCGCTAATCAAACTGCCACGGTCTTCCTAACAACATATGACAAACATCCATATGCATAATATCACACAATACCTCATCATGGTAATTTCCAATCTTAAAATTTACTAGAAATTATTCATTTATCAAAGCTTTATGGTCCTTCTACAATCAAGCAATCTGGTATGGATTCAGATGCCTTCTTCTCTCCAACCGCAACTTACTAACCATCTCTTGTGAAACAAGGTTATCAATACTACCTCCATCAATAATAACATTGCAAACTTTACCTTCACACTTACATTTGGTGGAAAACAAATTCTTCCTTTGAGTTGGTTCTTTCTCCTCATTCAACAAGGCTCTTCTAGTAATAGGAATCTCTCCCCTTTCTGCATTCTCAGAATGTGGAGACTCAACATCTTTGTCTACATGTGCAACTCATCCATTACCCTCAAGTATTTTGTTTTTCCTTCCTTGATGTTGAGGACACTAATAGGCTCTATGTCCTTCTCCACACTTGAAACAGGTTTTATGAAAGCCTCCTCTTCCCAATCCTCGTCCAAATCTTCCTCTTCCTCTTTGGTCTCTATTATTTTGATCACAAGGATGGTAGGTGTTATCTCCTTTCTAGTTCTAGCTACTATTAGATCATCCACCCTTCTTTTGATCTTCATTCCGACCTCCACATGACCATCTGCCAGTCTTTCCACCGCGACCTCCACCTCTTTTCTTGCTTTCAAACCTTCTATTCAAGTTTTCTACCTTCAAAGAAAACTAATATTCATCTTCAATGGTAGACATTCTTACCAGACTCGACTCTTCTTGAATACTCAGCTTCAACCCATTTATGTAACAGGAAACTTTCTCCTTGTTGGCCTCAAAATGGCCTATTCTGATCAAGACACAATAAAATTCTTCTGTATACTCCTTGATAGATTTTCTCACTTGTTTCAACCCTTGCATCCTCTTCAAAAAATCTAGCTCATAATCCACATGAATGAATTGTCTTTACTTTGTCCACCATACGATCCCATCTTGTTATTTTCTCTTTTCCTCTTCAATTTCTTTCTAGTTGTACCTCTTTCCACCAAATATTTGCATGACCTTTTAGCTTGGTCTTTGCAAATTTGACCCTCTCAGGATCTTTCACCTGCTCATACTCAAATTACTCCTCCATATCGTTGATCCAATCAATCAACTCTTATGGGTTAAGGTTTCCAGAAAATGTAGAGACATTGATCTTTGGCCTTTTCCCAATCTTAGAGATGGCCTTAAATAATTTTACTTGCTCTGGATGTACTGCATCTTGTTATTCTTCATATTGTTCCTCATTTTTTAGCTTCATCCTCACTTTCATATCCTCTTCTTCACTCAAACCCTCAACGCAACTCCTCTTTCAGTGCTTGAACTTGTCTCTGCAGGGCTCTAAAACCCTCTTCTAGTACAATAAATTTCTTCCACCACCACGTTTCTTCGTAGAGACATCCTGATCACTTTTCTCAAAAACTCACAACCACAAGTCCTGGTGCAAACTGTCTCACGTTCAACGATCTATTTACACACTTAGGAAAACTCGCTCTGATACCACTTGATGAGGGCTACACCACCCAAACCCACACAAAAATTAATAAAAAAAAATAACACAAAAAATGCAAGATAGAAAACAACCCACTTTCAATTATTTTTCAAAAATAAAATTACAAATTCAAAAATTATAGGATTACAACCTCATGGGCTTGATTCATTACATCCAAATCAACTCTAAAAATAAAATCCATTATTTGGAGCCACAATCTACACTAATAGAGCCACCTTCTACAACCTCCACTTAACCCTTTTATTTTACCCAATAACCACCCTAGAATTTTTTAGAAAATGTAACTTTCCCTTTTGTTTTGGCACCAAAAGTCTTGCTGTTTGATTTCTTTCCTAGGAAGATATTTTAATGAAATTCACTTTTTAGTGAGGCAACTTCTTGGGGCCATAATTTTTTATTCGTGTATCTGATTTGCTATTATAATATATCGTTGGAAATCTCTCAAAGAGATCTACAATGTTGAAATTGTCAGATAACATTTTGTCCACTTTTCAAGCTGTTTTAGGGCTTCTAAGGTTTTCAAATTTAAATTTGAAGTTGCATTGGAGAAATTTCTCAGGACATAAAATTTAATATCTCCCAAATTGTACAAGGTATTGAGATGATTCTTTCACCGTTGGAAATGATTTTTAGTTCCACTCATTGGGGTAAATTTTTAGGTCCCTACGAGCCCGTTTAGGCTGACTTACTAAAAATAGTAAGTGACTGTTTTTCACTTTTTCTCACTTCTGACTGTCTTACACCCCCTAAGTGCCATCATGGGACTCAAAACAATTAAAGAAAAAAAAAGGAAAAATATTTTTTTGGGGGATGCAAGATTTCCCTACACCACTAGATGCTCCTGCATTAGGTATAGGTAACTCCATCCTTCTCCAAAACATAGACATTCTTTCTACCATCATGCATTGATTTTCTATCATATTTCCAAGGACTACCAAATAACACACGACATACATCCATAGGGATGATATCACTTAACACCTTGTCTTTATACCTTCCTATTTGAAACTCTACCCAACATTGTTCATTGACTAGTACTTGTCCCTTATTCAACTATGAGACTTTATATGTTGTAAGATGAGGTAATCTCTTCAAGTTTAGTTTCTCTACAATCTCAACAACAACTAGATTATCGGTACTACTGGAATCTATAACAACTTGAAAAAACTTACCTTGGCACTTGCAAACAATCTTGAATAGCGACTTCCTTTGAGGTGGCTCCTTCTCCATTGGAACCTTGATCAATGTCGTTCTCATCAATAAGGATTCTCCTTTCTCTGGTTTTTCTAGTTGTGGTGAGGAGTTAACACTTTCTTAATCTCCTCCTTGAGCAACTTGAGTCCTTCTTTCATTCCTAAAGGTAGTAGTTGATTTATCTTCTGGACAATCTCAAGCTTGATGACCTGCAAACTTGTTGCACATGTAGCATTTTCTTGTGAAACCATTGAATCCTCCTCTTTGTCCAAATCTTCCCCTAAAGTTAGGCCTTCCTCCTCTAAAACCTCCTCTTGAACTTGGTGCTTGACTCACCTTGATTTCTATGTGGTTGTCTGCTACCAACATATGGACCTCTACCTTTGTAAGTGCTTCCTCTACCTCTATTATGCTTTTCTTGCTTCTTATTCAGCTTCTTCTAAGCCTTTAAGGCTAGTTGATAACACTCTTCAAGTGTCTTGGGGCTTGTAAGGCTCAACTCATCTTGCAAGCTATACTTCAATCCATTAAGGTATCTTGCAACCTTTCTAGTGTCATCCTCCATGTGTCCTGATCTGATACTCAACTTATAAAACTCTTCAGTGTACTCTTTCACTCTCATATCCTTTTGTTTCAAGTTTTGCAACTTCCTATACAACTAAGTCATTTAGTCACTAGGCATGAATTTTCCCTTCAACTTGGCAATCATCCTATCCCAAGAAGTAATCTTGGATTAGCCTCTCTTCCTGAACATAATCCCACCATAGGGATGCATGACCTTTCAACTTGGTTCTAGCCAACTTCACTTGTTGCTCTTCAGGTACCTCCTCAAATTAAAAGTACTTGTCCAACTCCCCTATCCAATCAAGGATTTATTCACCATTCAAACTACTTGTATACACTGGAAGTTCCATCTTCACCTTGGTTCCTTCACCCTTGATTTCCTTCAACAATCTTTCCATCCTCATGTCATCAACATCCCTCTCTTTTTGAGGTGCTTCATTCACCACTTCTTCTTCTTTGTCACTCATATCCTCTGTAACTACTCCTCTTATTTGGTTAGCTTCCACTGCAGCGAGTCTTGCATCCAAACTGACTCTCGTTTCCCTCATTTCTCTAGCAAGGGCTTCTCCCAATTGTGTTTCTATTCTTTCTATCATCCTTTTAGCAACGTTGAGTCTTGGAGGCATATTTCTCCTTTTGTATTGTTAACCCTTGTATGTTTTTCTTGGATTAATCTAGCTTTTATACCAATAATGATGTAGAGGATAAACAATTTGACAACAATGTGTTTTAGATTCTATAACCCTACCTTTGCAAGATTTTCTACAACCTTCACTCTAGGCTCAACCCTCAAGGAAGACCTAATTGGGTGTTTGGTATATATTCACTCACTCTTATGCATTCTTAGGATTCTCAAACCCTCAACACACTCCACAAGAACTCTTAAAACCCTCACTTTTTTTGTGATGAACTCAATAACTATGGTTTTCAGTAAACCCTCAAAGACCTTATAAGGTTTTGACAATCTTTTTGAGCAATGTACACACTCAAGCCTGTATAACTCACACATACAATTGATTTGTACATTTTAATTTTGTGGAAACTTGATCAAAATCCTGATGAATGCTTCCACTAAATTTCATGCATTTTCAACATCTCAAAATAAAGTCATGTATTTTTAAAGCTTGCTGGAAACCCTAGCTCTGTGACAGGGTAGTTTGCAGTATTTTGATTGTTTCTCAAAAATAATACAATGAAATCACTTCAAACCAAATGCATTGGATTCAACCAAATGAACTGGATTCTAAAGAAAAAACATCAACTTTCCAACCATTTCCAGGTCTCTCACTATTTCGTACAAGGCCATACAAAGTTGATTTTAGACTGTTTTAGCATAAAGTTGTCATGAATTGTCAAGAAAACAAGGTATTTTTGTAAAAAAATACTCCATAGGTTCTTGGAGTGTTCCTTCTCACTTTTTCCATGTGAATTAACATTACAAAATAGTTACCATTGAAATTCATTTCTTTTCCATCAAAACCTAAAGTAAACTAATGTCCTTTTGCCTTAAACTTGCAAAATATGCACTTTTTCACAACATAAACTAAAAGAAACATGAAAAGAGACCTTATAAGGTGAGTCATAATCATGTAAGACCTTATTAGAATTGAAACAAACCCAAAACTAGAGTTGATGAACAAACCCCAACCCTTCAACAAGCCCAAATCACCTAGAAAATTCAAATTTGCATTTTGGTGGGAAAATCAAAATTTGAATTTCTAGGCTTATTTGAGCAACCTAGGCCATTGGACATGATCCCAATGGACCCCATAAGACCTACAATAACTCAAAAAAGACTCCTAACATAAAAATGAGCATAAAAACATCACCAAAGTGATGCTCCTACATCACTATCACACGTTGGAAGTTGCAAAGGTCTCAAAATTCTAAGTGTGGAGGTTTTGTTGCCCAAATTTCTAAGGATTGTGCTCTTGTTAGAGTTTAAAAGTTTACATTCTTGGCAAGCCCTTCCTTCTGATTTTTTCTTTTCATTTATCCTTGTTGGGATATCTGACTTCCCCATTTAGGCATACCTTTCATTTGTTCCCCACTTTCATCCTTTCCTTTATTGACATATTAAAGTTTTCCTTCTTGACATCCATTTCCTCCAATCCCTACTCTTTTCCCTTGCCTTTGTCAAAGTTTTAGACTTTATCTTACTTGCATGTTTTTCCTCCAACTCTCAACTCCTTGGTTCCTACACTAAGTTACCTTTCAAAGTCATAGTTTTGGTCATCGTTTTACGTATGTTTTTTTTGTTATCCTTGATCCCTGAATTTTGACATTTTCCTATGTAAATTTTTTGGAGTCGAAGATGTGGGAATACTCTTAATGTGGTACATGGTATGTGACATCCTTAGACTTTGATCCCCAACACTTTTCACTACACCATCTCATTAGGATCATGAGTTTGGATGTGTCTTAATTTGATTACCTAGTATGAGGTATTATTGGCTCCCAATCCTTAACATCTCACATTGTATTACCTTATTAGGATCACAAGTTTGAAGTTATCCTTGTTTGCATGCCTTAAGGGTTGAATTTCCTGTTATCTCCACTCCTTGGCTCCCAATAACTTCATATGTCCTTTCAGAGTTGAATATATAAGGATAATTTCATTTTTTTCTTTGAGCATGAAGTATGGCATACACTTGATCCCTAATCCCTAATAGTGGTATAGCTCATGAAGTATGCCATATACCAGATAACCGATACTCAAAAATAGTATGGTTCATGAAGTGTCATCATCCCCCAATCCCTAAAAATTTAAAACTCCCACATTTTTCTCATTCCCACCTACCTCGCTATGCAACCCAAGTCATCATTGTTGACCCAATAAGACCCTACAACTACCAAATCCAATTTTTCTTGCCCATATACAACTATTCATTTTAAAGGTACGAATTCACATGTACTTCTAGCAATGGAAAAAGATGAAGACGGCCTATGGATGCCTAACCAAGGGAAACCATAGACTATAAAGGAAACTATATCCATTAATGTGGTGGTTAAAGTTTCAATTCTTTATAGTCCTCATGCCATCTCATAGTTTTCATTATAGTGGATATTGTGTGCTTTTCTTTGCCTTGCACTCTCAAAATGAAGGATGCATTAATGCTTAGAACAATAATGATCGTGAAGAGAAATATTTTTTCATGCCTCTAGATTCCTCCACACATATTGAAAGGGTGAGTTTTACATGAGATTATTAGTGATAATGATGCTAATCTCATGGATGACCCCTGTAGCACAAGCAAACATGTTTCTTCTCCTAGGATCACTTGCCTAAGCTAGAGATCTATAAAGATGAATTTGTTCATCATTCAAAGGGTTGGTTTTTGAGCCAATTTTTTGGACTGGGAAATTCTACATGCAATTCTAGGGCATCAATACTACTAGCCTAAGTTGCAAATAAATTAATACATAATGTAAAGAGTGGAAGTGTTTGTAAACACACATCTCCATGTATTGGTATGTCTTTATGGAAGTTTGAAATGATTTAGAATAATGTATAGTTAGAAATGTGCATTTTCTCTCATCACATTTGTGTTGACCCCTTTGACATTGTTTTGGTATTGATGTCAAGGGCTGTTTTTGCATTGGCATTCATTGAAGGGATTATGAGACATCATTCATTGCTTATGGAGGACATGGTCAGATTGGTTTGGCACACATTCAGGTGACATATTTGGCAATATGGAATTTGTGTCGATTGTGTTAGCATTGACAGTGATTGGGCATAGATTTCAAATTGTGTGTCACAAGATATAATGGCTTTACAATATGGTTTTTTTGCACAAGGTATATGAAGTCAACTTCATTGAAATAAACACAAGCAATAATGCAATGCTTTGATATTAATGTTTCATTCATTATATATGAGATGGATCTTGAGATTATTGTGTTGGGCACATAATTGTATGGTATTCATCATTGTGTTGATTATCAACTAGAAGGATATCATGCCTTGAATGTTAACTAAGGAAATAATAGTTAATATGCATAAAGTGGACAACATTTTAAGTTAAGGGTTATTAAGGTTTTGGTTTCAATGTGATAAATCACATATTATATTTGGTCCCATTTAAAGTGATGAACCTGATCAACAGGTATCAGTATCTTGTAACAAGTAAATAGTGGCATTGTGAATAAAAGGGTTACCAGACCTTTTAGGGAAAACAAGAACTTTCGATGACATGAGTATATCGAGCATAAAGCATTTTTATGTGTTATTATGCAAAGTTTGTAGTTTGGTTAATAAGATTTTGAACTTAGGGTTTGAATGATAATGGGAATTTTTTAATATACTTATGTAATCATGAGGTTTTTTATTTGACAAAGCTTGAATTGAGCTTGAACAATGGGGAGACTGAAGCTTGAAGCTAGATGGTTATGTGTCACCACAGTTCAAGGGAATGACACAATATTTGGGGTTGTGCAAATCATTTTTTCATATGATATCTTTCTTGGTCGTCATTGTTCGTACAATTGCATAATCAGTTTTATGTTGAAAATATTAATGTTTTATTAAGCAAGAAAGGAAAGTACTTTTGATTTTGGGTAAACCTAGCATTTACATGGCATGGGTTCTTGATAATTTTCAAGGGTTTGTTACATTTGTTTTGAGCATTGGCAATGTGGGTAGTTCCTTTAACCCATATGCGGATATGGTTAAGACATGACAGTTGAAGAAGTTGAAATTTCACTTGTGCAGTTACTTTCAGTTCTGTGTTAAAAACCGACCAAGGTATGGTCATTTTTCACTTTACCAGATTAATGATTGCTTTATATGAAATATGCAATAGATCGACAAGGGGAGGCAGTTATGAGGACAATTTCAAAGGTTGTAATGTATGGTGGATGGTAGTATCATGAACACCATTGAATTTTTATTTAAACAATGATTTACCATTGTTTGTGGTTGGGTGCTTTCACAGAGTTATTGAGATGAATGTATAAACAAAATTTTGTAAAGAAGTTTTGCAAGCAATGTGCAAAACAGATTGTATAAACTAATATATTTTATATTTTAAAGATTCCAAGTAAATGAGTCTTTAGGATATGGAAATGTGTTAGTTTTGGGAAGTGAAAATTCTTTGTAGTGAAACAGAGAGATCCTCTATAATTGATTTTTTCAGAAATGTTATATGAAGTTGTATATGACCATGTCAGTGAGGCACTCTGATCATTCTGTAGCCAGTGAGGCTTATGTTACTAGTGAGGCATTTTATAGCCAGTGAGGTTTGTGTTGCTAGTGAGGAATTTTGTAGCTAGTGAGGCTTGTGTTGCTAGTGAGGCATTTTGTAGCCAGTGAGGCATTTTTTATTAATCCAGTGAGGCATTTTTGATTAAGCCAGTGAGGCATTTTTATGAATGGTTTTTTATCCCTAGAGGGTTTTCCACTCATGAAAAACAATTGTGTTACAGTGTGATTGTTTTTCTGATTATCTTTGTGTTTTCTCAAGTATTTCACTTTTAATTGATATGATGTTGCATTCAAAAAATGAATGTTTCAGACATTGAAATAACATGATCATAAATTGGTGCAAATTGATCATGTCAAATTGAAGATCTATTTATACTCTTTGTGATGAGTCAAGTTTGAAAGCTTTACATACATGATGTTGCACTTGATAGTTGAACTGTTTTGATCTTACATTTTAAAAGGGAAAATTCTTAAGAGATTATTTCATGGGTATTTGAAATTTGTCATACCACTAATTCACCCCCCCTCTCAGTGGTATTGTACTCCAAAAATTTGTTGTTGCAATTGTAGTAGAGTTAGATGAAGAGTGAAAACTTCTAATGCAATGCAATACTATTGTAATGGTATTAATTTTGTTGCATATGGGTTATTGTAGTTTATAGATGGATTATTAAGTATATTCATTTATATGATGTAATATTTGATTATCATGTAGATGAAATCTGGTTCTATCGATACTTTGCAAGATTTATCTCCTTCCTCTTATTGCTTGTGACTATTTCTTAATGGAGTAGGCAACTATTGACATTGGTGTGGGATTAAACATCTATTATTTAAACACCTTCCATCCTTGTTTGAAGGAGTAGTATATTAGAATATACATGTCGTTCACGATTCATTGTTATAAATGAGGGAACAATCATAAGCAAAGCTAAATGTTTGAATCGTCATAGAATCATGCCATGCATGTGTGCACCTTGCCACCATGTATGTAATATTAAATTAAATCACTTTTAGGGATTATAATATTGATGTCATCAATGTGTGCATGTGTAAGGTATTTTATCTTTATAAGAGGCTTTCTACAACTAGTTTCCCTTTGAACTATTGACAAATAATGGGGGTCAAGTGTACATTGGGTATAGTTTTTGATTGTTGTAGTCATACTACATTCTAATTGATTTTAATCCTTGTTAAGGATACCCCTTGGAATACCCTATTGGGTTTAGTTGAGCCCAAAGTGCAAGAGAGTATCAAATCTCATCAATTAACCTTTAATTCTGTTCAATTTGTTGATGAACCCCTCTTTTACATTCTTCATGATTATAAATACCTAGCCTTGAAGGTAAGAAGAGTTATAGGATTGTGGAACGATAGTTTTGGGACTCAACATAATGTTGTCATTGCAAGGGTTCTACACATATTCTACAACCATGGTAACTTAGTATGTTCAACTTGAAACAACATTTTGGTATATTTAGGAGGTTTTTTTCTAGTACATTAAAGTTACAATTGTTGGAAAATATTGTCTCTTCCTAAGTGAAGAGTGACAATTTCATTTCAATCAAACCCATAAATAAGCAACTAGATCAGTAGATTTGAGATAGAGAAAAGTAAACCTAAGTATCATTAGGAACAAGAAGAGGCTTTAACAATGCACGAAGATGACATCTATCATGGGAAGCTCAGAATAATAGTAAGTATTTTAGATCTTCCTATCAAATTTTAGAAGTAGGAACTTCAAGTAGATATAGTTCATGCATGGATTGTAAAGAGAAACACTTGTACACTTATGAACATTCAATTAATAGAATAACTAGAAAATATTGACAAATAAATGGCCTAATTGTGAGACAAAATGAGAAGATATGCTTGTTGGGAGGAGAAAGGTGCATAAAATGATTGATGAGTATTTGCATAGTTGTGGCATGCAATATCAAGATCTGATGGTATAGTTTGATGGCCACCATCCCACTTCTCCCAATACAATATATAAATATGAATTTGAACATGAATACTTATTATGTTTCCTTAAAGAGGAGGTGTTGGAGCTTCTGATAGTAGTTTATTCCCAAAAGGCTCATATAGAAGGTCACGATATGGTTATCAGATGAAGAAATATGGATAAAATCCTTGATCTATGTATGCAATATTTTCACACTAGACTAGGAAATTGTTGACTAATATTATTGTTCTCCCAACATATCATGCAAAAAAGAAATTGAAAAATATCAGGCACACCTTGAGCTATTGGAAACTCAAAGAGAAAAATTTAAGCATGTCAGTGGTTTCTTGATGAGAAAAAATGAAAAATTCCCTTATGATGATTATCAAGAAGATTATAATGGTAAGGGTGCTCATGGGTGATATTATTGTTGGTCAAAGAGATGGGGATCGATCCTATGATGCACATATCCCTCACCCACATTCTACATCTCCAAGTATGTTGTATATACCTAAAACTGAACAAGATCCTTGAAAGAACTACCCCCTATGTTTCACATGTTTGTCACATGCCTCAATATAGCTAGTAGAAAGCCATCTTTTGAGGAGTTGATGATTTTTTTCAACAATAATAAGTAATTCATGATGAGATGTTAGAATCCACTAATAATTAGGCCCTTACATCTCAACAAAAGGGAAAGTAAGATAAACACCAAAGTAGTCCATCAAATCCATCCAAATCCAAATAAGAAAACACCTTTGTATAGAAAAAAAATATCTCATTTAGTGAAGAAGTTACATAATCTTTAGGAATGTTGGTATAATCTATTTTCCAATTATGACTCTACTAGTGAAAAACAAAAAATCATTTTGAGGGGGATAAGAAGCATTCCCATTGGTAGAAAAATCACAAGGAACATGGGAATGTTTCTTCCATAGGTAATTTTGATGGAGAATATTTTTGTGTGTACTATAGGCTCAAGCTTCCACTTCTCATATTCCTATCTAATATGATGTTTGGTGTATCTAGAAACATGACAAGAGAACAATGCTAGTTTTAGAAGCTCACCCCATCAACTTCATATGGGTAAGTTTCACTTGGTGATGATGCATCCTATGAAGTGGAGGGCATTAGGAATATTTATTTACCACTCAAGACTCACAAGTGTTAACTTACAAAGGTTCTATATGTTCTAGGGCTCGCAAAGAATATTTTATTAGTAAGTCAATTGATTGAGCACAAATTGAAGGTTGATTTTGACCATTAAAATGGTGAAAAATATCTCATTTAATACACGTCTCACATTGGTGATATTGTTGCTCATGCCTCAAGGGTCAAAAAATGTATTGATTGGTTGATTTCAATCATGAAGATAAGGCCCTTGTAGTAGAAAAAAATCATCCACTACTCTTTTGCATAAAATATTTGATTTTTAAAAAAAATTGGGAAACCTTCTTAAATCAAGTAAAAGAGAGACGATGTGATGAATTCCCCTATGAAGGAAAAAAAGTATTTTCTCTATCAATCTAGTGGGGAAGGAACATTAGGCTCATTTTGTAGAAACTAGTCCTTTGGGTTTGGTAAACACTAATCTATGTAGACCCATCATGCCTAGTCATAATTGTGCTCAATATTTTTTAATTTTTGTGGATGATTATTTTAGAAAAAGGTGGATCTATTGCTTGACTCCAAAAGATCAAGCCTTTGAAAAATTCAAAGTATTTAAATCCCTTGTAGAATGGTCATGTGGTTACTTTCTCAAGGTCATCCACTCAAATTGAGGGGGGAATTCACCAATAAGGAATTTTCATACCACCTTCAACAACATGATATCAAAACATAATTGACCACTGCATACTAGTGTTCCATAAGGATACATCCCCAAAAAAACCTTGTATTTCTAAGACAAGAATGCTTATGGGACTTGGGTGAAACTTTTCTCTACCATATCACCACCTTTGTTGAGACCTAGGAAACATTGGTGGGACATCCTTGAGACATCAAAAGGACTCCCAAGAACCTCTCAACTATCTCAAGAATTCCTAAGAGAACATAAAATTAAAAAGAACATATTTTTCATTTATTTCAATGTCCAAGGCCGAACCCTAATGGCCAATGGGCCCCACCTAAGCACAACAAACCCTATAAAATACCCTCAAGTGACATATGCAAAGGCCTAGTGGAGTTACACCCATACAAGATGTTGAGGTGAAGGAATGGTTCATGAGGGCCATCAAAAAGGTGTATGATCTTGTACATACCAACATCACTAACATTGATTAGAACATGCTTACCTGTAGGAGAGAAATAATCTCTTGGTTGTACATAGTGTCTTTCATTTCATTGACCACAACACACTTTTGTACAAGGAGAGTCTAACATTACAGTGGTATGTAGATCTATAGGAGCCAACATAGATTGACAAGGATGTTACACAAATAGGGATGGATGGTATTAGTATGAAAAATCTTGACCATTTGGAGTCCAATAGTTCTAGTGATGAGGAGTTTGGGGATGATTAGAGGCCTCATTTCACTCCATTTTGATATTTTGAACATTTGTTATCATCATTGTACTCATTGTAATCATCATTATGAAATCTTGAGTATAATATAAATTTTGAACTCAACCTTTTCATTATTCAATGCTAAATTGTTAATGTTCACCTCAAATTTTAGTAGTTTCTAAGTTTTACTTGTTTTCCAAAGTTTCTCTTTTAATTCTTATACTAATACATCTTTTTATAATTATTTTTTCAAGTATTATATGTATTTTAGTGTTGTCGTCCCACCACCACCCCACCATCATCCCCTACCACCCCCTACCACCCCCAAAATTAGGCCCTTGGTATTGTAGTTAGGAATCATTTGATAATTAATTAATCATTAATTAATTAATTATTAGGTCCCTTATTACTTTAATTACTTAAGCTAAAATTATGAGTGATTTTTAATTATTAGATTGGGCTAAATATAGGTCAAGTTGGTGTTGTACTAATTGCTAGCGTCTCCCTTCAAATTTGGGACATGGACTTATTGCTTCATGTGGATCTGCTTATCTCTGGAATTTGTATCGGGCATTAATAGGTTGATCTTTTGGTGCAATGACAAACATGTTCCAACAAATGGTATCAAAGTCGGGTCGTAGGCTTGAATCCCCTCGAGTGATGTTGAGGGGGTATTGTTGGACTAATCGTTAGCATCTCCCTATAGATTCGGGACATGGACTAACCACCTCCCATGAATCCACTTATCTCTAGCATTTGTATCAGGAATTAATAGGTCAATCTTTTGGCACAACAACAAAATTATTTTAACAGTCTTCTCATTGCATGAGATTAGGAAACTTGTCACGATCTAATCAAATCCTCATCTAGGGTTTACACTTTTTCTTTTATAAGCATTCATTATTGTACTTTGTAATCATTCACATTACACTCACATCCATTCAAATCAATATAGAAGGTGTGTCATATGCTTGTGGATCAATTATTTTCTCTCTTGGTTGCATAGAAAATCAACTGCTTTGGTCTCTCATTTGTGATATGTGTTTTGGTTGTAGGTGATTTATGGGAGCTATGGAGTTCACTATCAACTCCAAGAGGGTATTAAAGCACTATATTTGTGACTTCTTATCCAAATTATGAGAGATATGAACTTGAGGGTTCTATCATCTCATCTTAGAGTGAGACGAGCATCACCATTGAGTACATAATGACTAAAAACTTAAGGATTGTCTTTCATTTCATCAAATTTGGAAAAGTTGTAAAAAAACAAAAAAAAATAGTAGCAGGGAATCTGTACAAAATTTCATATGACCCGTACAACCCCAACCCTCATAAATTCCTCCATAAGGAAAATGTACAAGTTTTGAATTAATTTTTGGTTTTTAAATTTTTTTTCCCAGCTACTATTTTTTTCAAAAATAAAAGAACAAAAAATTGTAAAATAAAAAAAAGAAAAAAGAGCAGTGATTTTTTTCAAAAAAGAACATGCATTTTATAGCATAGGGTGACCTTGCCACTACCGAGGCCCCACCAACTATAGGCATATCCCTCATTTTGAGTGTTGGCGATGGCATTTCATTCCTACCCGACCACCTTCTAGCGTCCTCCATTGTTACCCGATGACCAATCAAATCCGCCACCAACTGTAGTTTTCAACACCCCAAAACCTTTTTCTAGTCCCTTTTAAAAAATTTGGCAGCAAATATTCCTCAACCCATAATATTTCAGCATTGTCCTCTTGGAGAATATTTTGGCTACTCTAAATATTTCATCTATAGTTGAATATTCCAGTGCATCTATTTTTTGATAATCATGAATTTTTTTTGGGCATGGATCAATTTTTTAGTATAGGGGAATATTCCAAGGAATATGTTATTTATTTCAACATTAAATCACGCTAATGTCAGCAATACAAACAGTTGTATGACCTCCTTTTCCCCCCTTCAAGCCCTAATTTACCCTAAAAGAGTTGTTTTATTCTTTTTGGCATAACTTGGGCATACACTATCAAAATTGGAAAAATGAAATATCATTGGAAAGTTGGTTCCATGTACCTTATAATGGTGTGGGTATCATAATCAAGTTTTTTGTTCTCATTCAAATTCATGTCATTATCTTTTTCTTTTGAGCTCATAACTTTTCACCAGTATCTCTAATTTTTTGTGATTCTTGCAACATTGGAAAGGTATTTCAAAGCTCTTCAAATCCAAGTATGCAATTTTTCCAAAATCTTCTCTAAGTACATTTTTTTCGTGATTTCACATTTCTATCAATTACTTTGGCATCTTGACACCTGGAAAGGATCTATTTGTGTGAGATGACTTCACTTGATCTACTTTACATGTATTGAGGTTATCAGTCTCTAATTTTTTCATCTGAGCAAGTATCATGGATTTTTTTGTTCATCATTTTATGGTCATCCTGGAAAAAGATAACTATGATTCTTGGTGGCACGACATCTTGACACATCTCAAGTGGCTTGATATTTTTCTTTATCTTTATGGAATCATATCTACACTAGAGACACTAGGGAGTTATTCAGCATGGGATATCATAGTGATCATGTTGGAGTGATTTGTTCTAGTATTGATCTTAATACTATGTGTGTTGTGTCAAATATTGATTGTCCCCACGCATTTTGGAATTGAATTTGGGAGATCTATGAAGACCCTCATATATCTCCATTCCTAGAGGATCCTATTGCAGACTGTCTCATTCCTCTTGCAACTATAGATTTCATATCCTTTTATGATGATAATCTAGAGGAGTTTGATTATATCATATGTATTGTATATTTCGATGGTTCAAATACATATGTTCTCACTCTTCAGATTGAGATCCAATTCCCATATTTTGTTGTTCCTCATCATCTTGACATCGCCACATCCTTGGACCTTATTGGTTCAGTGCAATGGGACATACATCTTCTTCCAGACATAGCTACTTAGGATTTGTATCTTGCAAACATATAATTCTTGTTTGTAGAGTCTCACATTGCAGATTTGGAGGATTAATTTCAGGACATACATATCCTCTTTGTTGATAACCACATCATCGTTGTTGATCCATCATCTTCATTATCTTTGGAGCTTGTTCTACATTAGTCTTCATAGAATCATGGATTGACATCATCTCATTCTAATATGTGGACACTTGAGCAATTTTTAGAGGCATGCATTAGTTGGATTTAGATTCTTGAATCATCCATGTTTTGGGAATGGCTTCTCCAATCACCATTGGACCTGTTCCTCTTAAGAGGAGAAATATTGTTTGCAAGCAGTGGATCATGTTCTATCTTTAGGAATTCATATTGGCATAACATAAGAGCTCTTTCTTATGGGGGAATTCATATCCTCATTTTCTCTCTTATTGGGGGGACATCAATTAAACTTGTGTGACAAAAGTGGTCCTTTGGGGTCACATTGTGTCCTTCCATCCTTTCACTAGTGCAGTTATTTCATTTTCTCTTTTGGAGAGGGGTTTTTTCTCATGTGGTTTTCTCCTTTTCTTTGATTATGAGATATTTCATTTATTTGTACATAGGTACCTTATCAGGACTTGTAGTCAGGACCCATCCATGCATCTATCACTACATCCTTTATTAGTTGTTTAGTTTCTCCCTAAGTTGATCTTAAGGGGGGTGTTAGAATAATTAGGACATCACTTGATAATTAATTAATTATTAGGTCCCTTATTACTTTGATTATTTTAGCTAAACTTAAAATTTTTATTATTATTAGATTGGGCTAAATATAGGTCAAGTAATCTCATTGCTTGAATTAAGACACTTGTCATAATCTAATGAAAATCTCATCTAAGGTTTGCACTTTTTCTTTTATAAGAATTAATTATTGTACTTTATAATCATTCACATTAAATTCACATCCATTAAATTTAATACAAAAGGCATATCAGATGCTTGTGTAGATCAATTCTTTTCTCTCTCAGTTGCATAGCAAATTGGTTTCTTTGATCTCTCATTTATGATAGGTGTTTTGGTTGTAGGTGATTTATTGGAGTTGTGGGGTTCACTATCAAATCCAACACTTAGTCCCCCCATCCTCAAAACCCATCCATGCATCCCCTCATCAAGAAACTCCATGGAACTATGCTACATATATATCCCAAAAAAATGGTATTTCCAAGAGGTGTAATTATGCTATTATGGAAATAGTGTGGTACATATTAAATAATGCAAATATTTTTTTTGCATTTTGGGTTAAAGTAGTTCATACAAATAGTACTTGTTGAATTAGGTCCTCACCAAAGTGATTGAAAACATCAACCTTGAAGAAGAATAGACTAGGAAGAAGCCCTTGATTTCACATCTGAGAGTGTTTGGGTGTACAACCTTCATGTACATCCCCAAGATGCAAAGGAAAAAAATTGATGAAAATGTGAAATATATTTTTCTTGGGTACAATTTAGAGTCAAAGGGATATTGATTTATGGATCTAGCTCTAAATATTTTGTTCATTATTATGTATTTTTTTTTTAATGATAAAATAGATGCAACAAATATTCCCCACTATCACATGTAAGTCACCAAATACTTAGAATTGCTAACCCTAAAGATGAGGAACTTGATAACCCTCACAATGGAGAAAAAAATAGCAAAATTCATGATGACTACATATATTTGGACCAACCCTATCACACCATGAAGCAATCCATGTTGTAGCTAGACCATGGAATAGAGGTGATCTCATCTCTAAGAAAAATTTCAAAAAAAAAGTGATAGAGTTGATGGGAGCCAATTAGATGGTAGAAACTTGACAATAGATAAAATAAGAAAAAAAAAAACCTACTATGAAATGTGTCACTTTTTCATCACACATAAGATATATTATACAAAGAGAAGGCTCTACTACTATCTTGGCATACCAAATGATAGTGAAAGGCAAGGAATTTGACCCATGTGAGGTCCTTTAATATAAATTATTGAAATAATTACTAGAACCAAAAGGAGTGACCACTATTGGTTTATGTATTGTTTCCTAATCATTTTCTTGGAATTTTACTTTATGAATCAAATTACTATGTTTTCTAGTAAATATGGTCTCTAAATACCCTAGTAGTTTCTCAAATAAATAACTATATCAAATATTTTAAAGATTCCACATCCTAAACCAAGGATATTGGGGTTCCTTCAAAAACTTCCAATCCTAGATGCAAGGGAAAAGGTATCATAATATTTTGTGTACCCTTATCTAAATTAAATTATATTCATGGTAGAATAAACCACATTTTCATGGAGTTGATGGAACCACACACATCCTAGATGCAAACATTACTATATGGAATGAGTAATAAACTTGTTTATGCAAATGCCAAAGCACTATTGACTCTCCCCAATGATCATACTTTTGAAGTGTTTAGTACATACTAAGAATTCATGGGTAAGTAACATAAAAAAGGATGTGGAGCATGTGGAAAAGAATAAGGAGACTTCACATAAAAAAATGGGGAAATCCAAAATATCTTATACTTCTTATACTTATATAATTTTTTTGATTCACTAGTATCATTAGGGGTGGGACCATCTCAAGGTTGGCCCTTTAGATGACTTAAATCAAAGTCCCTAGAATTTGACATTAGGGACAATAGTGTCGTAAATTGTCACCCTTGATAGTTTCACATTATGTTTTGCTCCCCCTAAATTATTGAGCCTAATTGACCCCATAATTTCTTAAAATTATGCATTCTAAAGCCCATTTGAACCCTTTTCAATAAATTTCAAGCATTGAATAAATGCATCAAATTCATATGTTGCCCCCGACACT
The DNA here is from genome assembly GCA_007258455.2 of Sequoia sempervirens. Lineage (NCBI taxonomy): Eukaryota > Viridiplantae > Streptophyta > Pinopsida > Cupressales > Cupressaceae > Sequoia > Sequoia sempervirens. The sequence goes on from VDFB02271358.1 coordinate 1,268,286,159, forward strand.
TAATGTTCTAGAAATCAAAGACCCATACGCTCTTGGGCATATGGGCCCCCTTTCTTAGCCATGACCCAATTTTGGGGATGTCGGTGTCAGCATCTTAACATTCAAATTTCAAATTTCAAGTGTCGGATTTTAGAATCTAATTTTTAGGAAATTGAATAAATTCCTATAAATACCTAGTCATTTCACCATTTGAAACTACAAGGAGATTTTATGAGAAAATATTATTGTCAAGAGCAAGTCAAGAGCAACATTTCAGTAATTTATTGTAGTATTTCAAAATCCAAGCATCATTTCAAAGTTTATGTGAGTTCATGTTGTCATATTATCATTGTTTTGTGAAGGATAACCCTTGTTCTAGGTCTCCAAAGCATTAAAGCAATCAAGCAAGGAAGATCCAAGCCCTTGAGGTGATGTGTATGACTTTAGTCCTTCAAGGAAGTCATTGAAGGGTGGTAAGTTACAACACTTTGTGGTTTCATCATTCCTTCCTTTCAATTATCCATTTATCATCGACATTTTCCATTGTGGAAGTGGAAACACTTACATGGGGTTTGACCGAGGAAAGCCTCTAAGTGGCCCAAGATTTTCCCTCTCTTTAGATGTGCAAGTTATAGGTTTGAAGAAGATTGAAGGAAGATTGAAGACAAGTTGTCCATTGTTGTGCATTCAAATCCCTAAATATTGTCAAGCCACATAAACTCATTTACAGAATTATCTGATAGCATTCTAGCAACTTTGCAAGCAAAAACATAAGTCTCAGATCTATCATCAGAGGATCCCAAAATTTGAGTAGGGCACCCTTACAAGGACTTATACACCCCTTGGCAACTATGTCCTCTTATGCATACTGAAACCAATTTTTCTAGGAAGGTACACAGTCCTCTGCACTTCCCAAATATGCTTGCAAACTACTATTTAGTCAGTGCATTATTGAGATCTTATATTTTCATATTAGGTCATATAGCTTAACTAGGTTAATCATATCAAATCATTCCTAAATCATTTCCAGTCCATTTCCAAGGCCCTACAAATGCAAATCTAGGTTTGATTGACTCACCTTCATGGTTGGAAGTCAATCTATTCACCTTGTTTATTTTCATTCTAATGTACATTTGAAAAAGGACCCAATTGATCCTAGGCTCTTTGCATTAGACTTAGGGTCACCTTTTTCTATGTTATAGGGACTCAAGAACACATATGCCATTAGGAATGGAATAAATAGAGAAAAGGTCACCCTAGGTCATTGCAAGAAGAATATTGGCTACCACTCCTCTGTAAAAGATGCTTACAAAACAATTGGTGAGGAAGCTATATAGGCACTCCTCCAAATGAGTGTGGAGAAAAATAGATGAGAATTCTCAGCCTAAAATGAACAAAAAATTATAAATAAAATACTTTATAGAGTCAAAGGGCACATACATATGTGAAGAAGTATAAAGAGGAAGAAGTTACCAAGGAATATATGCAAAAGAGTAAGAAAATAAAATATCAAAATAAAAATCATCATAGAATGAACAAAGGGCCAAAAAGAGAGAAAATAAAGGATCTTATAGATGCTAACAAACTCTACATGTCACTTTTCACATTGAGCATGCTCTTAGAAATTATAAAAATGTATCCTTTGGTAGGGGAATAAATTAAGAAGATAATTGAACAAGTTATGCTTGATTATATCTCAAGTACACCTTGTACTTTAGCATAAATAATTGAAGGTTTTTTAGAATTGGCCATAATTCTCTAGCAAAGAAGAAAAGGAGTAGTCTAAACAAATAAAAAATAAATTTTCTACCACCCACACCAATCTAGAAGTAGAAATCAACAAAATGTAGATTACTACGGATAAATCAATACATTGTATTAGTTCTTCCTAGGTTGGATAGCTTCTACAAAATCCCTAAGAGCACAAATAGACAACATTAAAAATTAAATAATGTAGGCCTCTTCTACTTATCATGCCATGAAGGATTTAGATAGAAATCTAAGGGTGCAGTTGTATACATTCATAGTTAGTATCAATATATACAAGATCAAAGAGAAGATCTAAGGGCATCAATCAAATAGTTGTGGGAAATGGCAAGCCTCAAATTGGCACATGTGATACAATTATTCATTGAAGCCTTCAATTTTGTCAAATCTATTTAAATCCCAACCAATGTAACTGAACGAGAAAACACTTTAATGTAGATTAATGGAGAAATATAGCTTTTAATATCAAGCTACTCAATAATAAAACAAGGTTGTCACCCAAATCAAATGTATCTATAAACATATTTTTCCTCGAACAAAACTCAATTTTTTGGAGGTAGGAGCATTAAATTTTGGAAAAATTTTGGGGTCTTAGTGAGGATAGGATGTCATTTCAAAGGGGAGATGATGTTGGCAGAATAAAGCCAACTTACAACAAGGTACATCCACTGCAAAGGAAATTCAGCATACTTATCCAAATACCAACACATCCAAAGGTCATAACATGTACAAGAGAAAAAAATATTGATAATTCTTACACCTAGGTACATTTAGAGATCCAAGATGTAAAACATATAGAATGTAATATAAGAGAGTATGTAACGAGATAGGATGTATTAGAGTTATATATGATGTATGTAATATACAACATGATGATCAAATGTATGTATAATGTGTTATGAGATATGTTGTGTATGTGAATGCATGTATATTTTTAATTTTAATTATTTTTCCTATTGCAACATTTTCTAACTTACCGCATAATTTCTAATATTGATCTTATTGCTTATACCAAGGTATAAAAAACACCCCCAAGTAACTTAGGTTCAAATCCTTAATTTTTCCCAACTCTTGTTAACATGCCACATTATAGTTACTTGTAGCTCATGGTCCTAATTAACATTTGATGGTCTCATGATCAAATGGATGTATAATGTTCTATGAGATATGTTGTGCATGTGAATGCATGCATATTTTTAAGTTTAATTATTTTTTCCTATTGCAAATTTTATTGACACATTGCATAAATTTTAATTTTCCTCTTATCATTCATACTAGGGTATAGAAAATACACCCAAGTAAATTAGGCTCATATCCTTAATTGGTGCCCATTTCTTACTATCATGTCATATTATGGTTAGTTCTAGTTCAAGTTTTCCTAGTTACCATTTGATGGTCTCATGATTAAATGGAGGTATAATGTGCTATGATATATTTTGTGTATGTGAATGCATGTACATTTGTAAGTTAATTTTTTTTTCCTATTGCAAAATCTTGTAACTCACTATATAAGTTTTGTTCATCCTCTTATCTCTCATATTGGGGTATTAAAACAACACCCAATTAAATTAGGCTCAAATCATTTATTTGTGCCTAATTATTTCTTATATGCCACATTATGGTTAGTTCTAGCTCATGGTTTCCTAGTTACAACTTGATAGTCTCATGTATTATTTCTCTTATTTATTGAGAGCTTGAGATGAAATTTTGACATTTTAGTTTTGAAAGTATTGTTATGTTACCAAAATATCTCTAAATAAGTATGTTGGTATATTCTCACATAAATGTTTGAGCCTAAGTATGTATTATAACCCTCTTTGAGTTGCTAATAACACAACTAGTTTGAGATATTGATGCCTGGTTTAATCCAAAAGGGTTTTCCAAGGTAAATTCTCTATTGTGCTTGTGCATTCACTCTTTTTGTGTTTAAATTTGTATTTATTTTTTATTTGCATATATCTCCTCTTTATTAAATGTGGAAGTTTTATCCAACTTCCTTTCATTTAGTATTAATGTTTAAACTTATTAGTTATTAGGTATTAGGGTTAGAATGGTTTTTTGTTCAAATTAATCTTGGATTGAGTGGGAGTTGTGTAGAATAAATCTTGTTTATATAGAAAATAGAAAACATTTCTCACGTGGAGATGAAAAATTTAATGGCATCAAATTTGGGCTATAGAAGCTCAAAATGAATGAATGGTTGGTGGATTGGGATAAAGGGGTCAAATCATGTTGATGGTTTCTTTGACATGCACCAATTCAAATAGCATGGGTGTACTTCACCCTCCTAAAAGTAATTCAATCTCCTAAAAGAGAACCAAAATTCCCCAATGTCTATATCACTAGGTCATGGTTATGTAGGATAACTTAGTGACCATTGTAATGTTGTTCCAATTCAAGGATTCTATCATGTTTCAAAGTGTATTTAGATAAATATAAGGTTTATTGTATAAAATTATTAGTGTTTCTAGTTTTATCTTTCCACACAAACTTATTCAAACATTTTTGCAATTATATATCATTATAAATTTAGATATTAGCAATGAAATGTGATCAGACGGATTAGCATGGGTCGATTACGCTTGATCCATGAAGAATTGAAGCATAACAAAGCTGCTAACGTCAAATCTCAATAGGATCATTCAAATGAAAGTTAAACTAAACATTTATCAAAACAAATCACTCTAAACTATGAAAACATTTAAATGACTACTCTAATCCATATGAAACTTATCCCATTGTGGGAGTGGTGTCATGTTGATGTGGAACGACGACCCTTTCCCAATCTCGTGGATAAATGAGCTTTGTTTCAACTAGTTTTATTGAAAAAAATTGTTGAAACCATTGTGAGATGTGTATGTAAACATGATTTTAATCTAAATGAGCATGATGCAAGCTAATTAAACATGATTTTATGCTAAATGATGAAGATATACAAATGCTAAGCTAATTCTAAATGGATTCTAACCTAAAAGATTCAAACCCTAATTAATTAAACAAGCTAAATGGATGCATTATATGATCATGGAAGCCATTAATGGAAGTATAAAGCTAATTAATGCAATTAAAATGAACTAAAAGATACTAAATGTGTGCTAAATATGAGTGTCAGTGTGAGTGATTTCATCAACATAATTTTGTTCTAAAAGATGGATCCATTTGTCTCCAAATAGTGCTTTATTTATAGGAAAGCAAATGAGAAATGAAGGGTTGAGATTGAAAAAGATGATCAACTGTCAAGGATGGAGGAAATGAGAGGCATTGATCATGGATTCTCATCAACGGGTGAGAATACAAGATGAGATTTAATCAAGGGTTAATATTCTTTCAAACAAACACACTTTCAACTTGGTCAAGAGGTCACAAGTTAACTTGCACAAGAGGTCACAAGTTAACTTGCTCAAGAAGCTAAGTAAGTTTGTTGAGAAAAAAGAATATTCCCCTTTTTCAAATGAGTGAGAGAGAATTTTCTTTGGAATATTCTCATGGGTGAAGGAAAAGGATAATTTAGTTAATTAAAACTAAATTAAATGTGCAAAGGAATATTTCAAGGGAATATTCCCTTGTTGGAGGAATGTGCAAAGGAGGAATTAGATTTATTAGTAATTTGATAATTAAATAAAGTTTCAATTATGCAAATTAGGGGAATTTAATGGAAAGGGGAAGTGATATGATATTTAATTAAATAACTTAGGGTTATTTAATTAAATAAGAGGACTTTAGGAATTAAATTAAATAATTTGATTTATTCAACTTAATATGATGAAATGTTAGCATGAAGGGGATGAATTAACCTAATTAGGTCAATTAGATTAATAGATGAAAATGAGGCAATTAATTAAATAGCTAGGCTAATTTAATCAATTGAGCAAAAAGAGGATGGGTTTTAGGATGAAATGATGTTAGTTAGCCAATGTGATCCATTGAGACATTTTTAAGTGTCTACATGAACAAACAATTACAAACATAAAATTTAACTCTACAATTTTTTTTTTTAAAAGTTCATAAATCTAATTCTTTCCTAACTAAATATATCAAAAAGGTAAGAAGTAATATGAAAAGAGAGAAAATGGGCCTATTTAATGAAGATGACAACTCTAACCTTGTTGAAGAGACAATTCTCTTGTAGGAAACTAATTATTGGTCAATATTCACACAACCATGGATACAAGAAGGTGCAAGATTCTAAGGAAAATCAACAAAATAGAGAGATGCAATGAATACAATATACACGCACAAATAAAATACATATAACCTTCATAACATTTAGTTCATAAGATATTCCATTCAACACTTATGAGGTTCATCAATGCCCATATTCAAAAAACATAGTAAAACTAAAATAAAACCATCCAAAGAGTCTACTATTGCACAAAATAAAAGATTTGTCAACTCTCTTGAGGTGTTTTAGATATTTTCATTTAGCTAACATCCTACAATCAATCCATTTGGAACTAGGACAATTTGGATGCACACAATAAATTTTGTTTTACAATCAAGGGCCTAGATTCAAAAGGTTCAATGACTTAAAGCAAGTAATCATTTAATTATTGTAGTAATTGGTTTCCTTGTAGTAAAGTCATCTCAAAAAAAGGTGGCACAAGTTCTAGGCAAGATCATTCCCTTTTGGATGTGTCTCTATGTTGAAAAGAAGATCTCTCCAAAAAGGAAAGCTAAGAAGGCTATTTCATGGTCTAAGGGATCTCAAACAAGGGATGAGGAGGTGGGAGTCAAAAGTGAAAAGAAGGGGGAAAAAAATCAAATCCTGGTGGAGAAGAGGTTGGAAAAAGAAAGGAGAAAACCATGGTCCAAACCCCCATGAAGAGTCTTGCCAAGAAAAACATAGATGCTACTAATGTCCCTCTTTATTTGATGATTTTTCCTACCTACATGCTAATAGAAATGAAATATATGATGTCTTGGGGTTAGAAAGGGAGGGACTGGCTAATTATTTCAAATTGGCCAAATGGTTTTTCTCATAGATTAATAAAACCAATTTCAAAGTTTGAGGTTTGCAAAAAAATGTTTCTAATAAGGAGAGGAACCACTTTGAGTCTAGAAATAGGGAGATGTAGACCAGGTTGGTAGTTGTTGAGGAAGCCATCATTGTTTTAAAAAAGTATTATGAGAGCCGAATGTTGGAAATGGATAAAAATCAAGAGATTAATACCAATATTGAGAATTGCTTGAAGATAATTCAATGCTCGATTAAGAATAGTACCAAGGGTCTGATGGTCCTCATGAAGAAGCTTAAGGAGATAAGGGAGGAAGAGATGGCTGGAACAATCCTGGAGAATAAAAAAAAGAGCAGGTTACAAAAAAAAAAGGAAAAAACAAATGTTGGATGAAGCAAAGGGGCCTAGTGATAGAACCCAAGGCAACAAAAAGAAGTCTTTCAAAGAGGAGAAGAATGAGCTCTTGGACCTGGTCAACCTGCATTACAACTAGGAGTTAGAGGTTGTTGATACCTTGAAGAATATGAAGTAGCCCATAGGTATTTATTTTTCTTTTTTTTGGTTGTTATTTGGCTGTTGGTTGGATGTGTTTATCCTTTTTATGCAGCATTTTGATGTAAAGGGTTTCAGGTCCCTTTAATACCTATTTTTCTTACTAATAAAAAACAAATATTTATTCTAAGGAACAAACTCAACTTCAACTATACTACTAAGGCTAGGGTTATCAACCTCAAAATAAACTAATATGAAGACTCTTTACTAATTATTATAAAGAAAAAACTTAAATTTAACTATGCTAGTCATATTTGTGCCTAGTACGAATCAAATTTGGAGTAAAGGTCATCTCTAAGAACTATAATACTCATTGAATTAGTAAAATTATGATACATTTAATCCATCTAATGACCAGAGAATAAATATTATTATTACAATACTACAGAGGAAAATATTACCCATTGCATGACACATGTTTAATAAATATTTTTTTAAGAAAAACTTAAATATCAATAACAAACTTGCCAAATAATTTTATGTAAAAATTTGAGTCACTTTAAAACATCACAAATAATTTGAAAGGTAGTCCATAATTGTGCCTAGTACGAACCAAATTTGGAGTGAAGGTCAACTCCAAAAATTATAATCTTCACCAACTTAATAAAATTATGATGCATTTAATTCATCTATCAGGTAGACAAGCACTATTATTACAATACTACAAAGGCAAATACTCAAACCACTATGTGACACTTGTTCATTAATTTTTTATAAAAAAACTTTTAAATTTTAATAACAAACTTGCCAAATAAAGTCATGTAAAAATTAAAATCATTCAAAAATGTCACAAATACATTTGAAATATACTAAATTAGGGTCAGTAATTGAGTACCTTCTCAATTAGGATTATGTAGTGTATTAATACTATATCTTAATACTACATGAGATCGGTGTCTCTCCAATGGATCTCAAATCAAATATTGACTCATCATCCCTAAGGGTTATCAAGTCTTGATTACACATGTTCTTAATATCCGTCCTAGAATTATTAAATGTTATGAGGTCTAGATTTTATTTTGTACCTTGACCATTCTCATAATTATAGTCTTCATAACCATAACAATTTTTAATAGGATCCCAAGGTTCCAATGGACAAACATACTTATAAAATGGCATAGGATATTTGTTAAAAGATATTTTTCCTCAAGATATTGTGCTAACATATTCAACGATACCAAAGGTGCCATAGAATAAATAGGTGAATAAGAGTGAGGGATGAATGAAATGGGTGAAAAGAAGGTAGATACAAAGGTTATTATTGTTTACGAAAATATGTACTATATAAAATTGTCTTTCTACATATTGTGCACAAGTCAAAGATAGCTAGAATATGTGTTGCACATATATGACTTAAAATTGACATATTCATGTCTAAATGGAAAAAGAAAGTGTGGTTGAAGATTGTCTAAAGGACTGCCTTCTTAATGTGGGAGAAGTATCTTCAATGTGGCTACAGTATTTTCTTGAGAGAGAATTACTGCTCTTGCAAGATTTCTCTCTTCACAAGGAAAGAGTTCCATATGGATGGTAATGTTGTTTAATTGATGTGTATCATTTATGTTAAGTGTTAACTTTTTTCGTAAGTTGTGAAACTCTTGAATAGATGAGATAGAATTAAAGAGGATCATTGCCCCGAGCATGGGAAAAATAACGGTGATGTGACACTCAATAGACAAAAACACTATAATAAAAGGTCTAATGTAACATTCATGAGAACGAAAATGCATTGAGTATAGTATCAAAGGATAATGAAAATATTGCCCTCTATATGGCTAAAAATAGATATAATTGTATAACAAATGGCCCTATGTGGCATCTATGAGCATGATTTCACATAGGGAGGGATCAATAGGTAAACTAGGATCAAGATAATGATGATGCAACCCTTTATGGCCAAAAAATCCTATGAGAGTATAATAAATGGCTCAATGTGGCATTTATTGGCACAAGCACACATAGGGTATGATCAATAAGATAAGAAGGTTCAATGGCATGAAAATCGATAGGATCAATAGGATGGATAGGATCAAAATAAGATAGTTACAATTAATAATATCAAATGTATCAACATGGAACACAACAATGGGAGAAACCCCCCACATATAGCAAGTATGATTAGAAGATAAGTGATATGGATATAGATAATCAAGTAAAAAATAGAAAAATATTGTAAGAGGGAAAAGCATAGCGCCCCCCAATATAGGATCAAAGTGATAAAGAAATGAAAAATGATGTGATAATGTAAGCATTGTTTTATAGGATCAAAATAATATAGAAATGTAAGTACAATAAATGATAACAATATAAGCTTGATGTAAATAGGATCAATCATAAGATACAACGATGTAGTCTCAATAGGGAAGGGGGAAAAACATGATGCCTCTTAGTGTAACATATGAAGATTAAGGTCAAGTTAAGGTAAAGTCATGATATCATAAGATATAGCAATGCAAGATTATCATGTAAGATAGTGATATGAGAGCAAGATGTAGTAATGTAAGAGTTGAAGATTAGCTCAACCAAGACCACTTGCAAAAACAATGAAAATCTTCTACAAGAGGGTTTGCAAGAATATGAGCTTGCTTGATATTAAGACCTATCAAAATGATGATGAGGTATGAAGTATATTACAAATAGTACAATGACCTTGCTTATATAGGCAAAGTGAGGAATGCGATTGAATATGATTGTGACATGTGACTTAATCCTATGACATGAGATAACTAACAACCTAACAACTAGGAATCAAGCATTAAAAGCTAGATAAGATAAGATCTAGACATGCCAACTAAGACTTTTAGAAGGAATCTTATATCCTAAGTAAACTTAACATGTGAATAAGTCCCCTAAGTCCCTAGCAAGATAAATTACTAGGTAGAAGATGTATATTCACACCAACAATGTAGGTGCTCTAAAGTAGCAAGATATGACAATAATGGATCATAAATACTCACAATAGTTGCATAAGACAATGGTAAGACAAGATCGTAAAAAAATTACTTATGATAATAAGATATAATTATTTAAGTCTATAAGATAATGTAATGCTCAAGTTGACTAGATATAATCAATATAAATGCATAAAAAAATGTATTATTGGAGATATCTAAATATAATTGATATAAGTAAAATAAGACAATATATATTTAAGATAATTAGATATAACCAAAGTAAATGTACAATACAATATAATATAAAATCATAAGGCAAATAAATTAAAAACGAAAAAATAAAATATGAAAAATCAAACTATAAAAAATAAACTGAAACAATATGAAAAATATTCATCATAATATAATAAAAATATTAAAACCAACAATTGTTTGTCCTCATTACAAGAAAATTGCTAGCATGATAAAGACTAATAAATAATGGAACTACACTAACATTTAGCAAATGAAAAGTGATCGAAATTATCAAAAGTAATGAAAAATGTAATTTGTTGTACATGTGGGGATACCACATGGCAACATTTTTTTAACAATTTTTATTTACGATTAGACAATTAAGTATGAATTCAAATGAATAAAGAATGAATTTTTTTTTAATGATGTTTACAAGATCTAATAGTCTAAAGGAGGAAGAAACACAATATTAACACATTGTCAATTTTCTTTCGACGTCGGCTCTTCTTAGTATGGATCTTGACCAAGAAACACGTTGTTTTGAGAAGCCTTGCCTCCTCAAATAGCTCATTCAGACTAACCACCTTCAAATGGTTTTCAAACTGAATACGAATGTCATCATATGCTACACACTCTATGATGAAGTGATTCAATTTCAACCACCCCTTTGTTACAAAAAATGCAAGTTATTTTTTCTCAATCTTTCTTAGGGACTGTTCATCTACTCGTCTCACATCTAAAATGATGGAAACTAGTCGAGAAGTAGTCCTCAACTACATGACTAAAATTTTAGCCTTTCGTTTAATTACAAATCTCATATAAATTTTTCGTCATATTTTTACATGAGATTGAACTCTTTGACATAGTTTGGTTTTTTCCTGATTAAAAAAAAAAGAGACAACGTTGGATAGAATTATTATATTCTTATAGATTTGAAGGGTAGATAGAGTGGCATAGTTATTGCCACTAATGAACAAGAAAAAGCAGGCAATTGAGTACTGTCAAGTGACGAAAAAGAATCCTATTCTGACAATAAACAGAATTATATTTTATTGATTGAAAGAATTTAAATATTGAAGAGATGGAACTGCCACAAATAAGTATGGCAAAAATGCGGACCAAATGAAATTGAATACGTCAGCCTTTCCAGTTTCGACAGATGCTGCACAGAACCCATGATGCTACGCACAGGATTCTGTCATTTAACATATTTTAAGTTTGAATCAGTCAAATGTTCTTTCAACTGCCTAGCTTTGCAACAAAATTGGGAGACAAATTCTATAATAAAGAGGTTTAAATTATAGTATGATTGTAGGCAATGTGGACTTGAATTGAAGAATAGTTACGATTAGGTAGCTTCCCAAGTGGATGCATGGGACTGATTAGGGACTGGTATTCATAATTAAATGATAAGTATTGAGCTATTTTTTATAGCGTATCAAATTATGATATTGCTATCAGGATTCAATTATGTATTTTTTTGAGTCAAACTCATTGATCCATGGAGTACTACCGGGATGGGTGACCTCCCGGGAAGGCTCAATGCTTCACCTCTGTGAGTATCACCTAGATGCAATGAATGCTAAGTGGACCATTCATTATCATGAAAGATGGGTTCTTGTGAACACGCTACTCATGAATCATGGGTCAATGAGTTTTACTCAAAAAACTACATGGTTGAATCCTGATAGCAATATCATAATTCATAGTAAAATGTTCAATGAGAATTTTTTGGGCAAAGGTGAGGGAGCTGATAGTAATATAAAAAGAATAATGGTTGTGAATGAATTTTGACGAATGTTACCAAAGTTTCTGTTTTATGTTTGTGTTGTTTAAAGAACCACTATAGATCTTGTTCAAGAATTGAGTGAGTGTTACAAATGTTAAGCCCAATCCATTCTCAACAAAGGTGTGTTTTGATACCAATAATATGATATTTTGTAGTGATGAGTAAAGGACCATTTTCATGAATTAGATAGAGGAGGGAATTTGGATGCATTAAAAAATGATGCCAATGTCATCAAGAATAAGAGATGGAAAGATGCACATGATTTGTTTTGGTGGAGTAGTAGGAAGAACATTATTGAAAAGCATTGCAAAGGGCTTTATTAGTCAAATGCAAGAGATGAGGAAGATCCCAAAGGGATCTTGGTGGAGGTCTAAGAAGAAGAAGGATAATCATATGGCAGAGCAAGGAAGCCTCAAATTATCATAGGTATACAATGGATAGGTTGTATGTTAATTGGTGGTGTAGCATCATGGGTACAAGAAATGATGGGGCTAGGAGAAATATCTAATAAAGTATCATTTGTCTGAGAAGATGAAGAAGAATGGTCATTAAGTGGAGAGACGTATAAGGGATTTGTGAGTGGGGTTGGATAACCTCTTCATATGGTTGTGGTATGAGGAAATTAATAAGAGCAAAAGATAACGAAGTGTGATGCATAAGATCTATAGGTGTGTGGTAATAGAACAAAGAGTTAGGATATGAGTGATTTTCTCTAGAGGATCATGGACAAATCAAGGAGGAGAAGTGAAAGAGAAAGGTAGAGACAACATAGGTGTGTCTATGGGAGGAGTAAATGGAGAATTAGTGTGGAGTTAAGGAAACGTGCAAGGTATGGAAGTGGTAGTGGTGGAGGAATAGAAGAAGTCGTGGAGAAAGAAATGTAGAGGTATGTATGGATATCATAATAGATGATATGTCCCATGTTTTCATATGGAAAAAGAGATCCTAGACTAATACTTTAACCTAGATCAATCCTTCTCCCATACAACAATTTGAACATGAGTCACCCAAAGACCTTAATCAGGTCACAAATTAGTCACATCACAAACAAAATTAACCGTACAGAGTGGTGACAATTTATGACACTACACATGTATCTTCAAAAGAGAACATAGGATCATGTGGAAGAGTAATATCATTAGCAATGGAGGGAGAAATGGAATGTGTTGTATCATAAAAAACATCACTATATGGTGAAGGAATCACGATCAATGGATGGTAAAGAAGAAATTGGTGTAGCATGAAATGAATCATCATATAGGAAGAATATGTAGAAGAATAGGATTAATTTGGTTCTATGTGGCATAGGTAAAATATTCATTGATGTGGTTATGTACAATAAGGTCAAGGAAATTGCATAGAGAGTGATGATTATACACATGATCATAGAAAGAAGTTTGACAATGGATAGATGGGTTGATGTCATAATAGTATTTAAAATACTACTAAGAGAAATCTAGGGTAGACCTATGGAGGAAATAAAATGTAGGATAGTATAATCAATCATATGGTTCCCAACTTCCAATGAGGTTGTTTTGATACTTGAGATCAACTTTGGGATGTTTATTAAATGTCTTTAACCACCTTGGAACTAACAACAAACTAGGCACCCAAATTGAGTAGGTTAGTAATTTGGTTGCAACCTACAATGGCCTATGTTAAGTAAGCTAGTATATTTTCAATGAGGGATTTTGGGGTGTGAAACCAACTTGAACATCTCATTTAGGACATGAAAACACTATTTAAGAGGTTCTTAAGGTGGTAGTATGTGAGGAAATTAGTAAGGAAGAAACTTCTATTCATAGGTGCTTAAGGGAGTGTGAGATGTGAGGAAAATCTTTGTACATAGGTTCTATCTAATTGAAGACATAAAAGGAGTAATGGAATTTAATGTATTACAAATATGAATTTGAAGATAATACATGCTTAGCCTCTAATCTTGGTGGAGTTTTTTCTCAAAAGGGTTTCTCCACATAAAACATTCTTATTTTGTTGATTTGTGCCTCTTTGTTGCTTTTATTTTATGGTGATTAAATATCTTCCTTTTATTTTTGTTTTAAGTTCATCTAAGATGGTTGTATTTAGCATGTTAAATTGATTGATTTAACCATCATAAAGAGGTTGAATAAATCTACATGGTAATTCCATATTATGGAAAATTAATTAGATATCTGCATACAATTTTTAGGTTTTAATATTGTAGTATTCTAAGCCATATATCTCACCAATGGGTATCATAGCTTGAACAGAACCTTGATGATTAAAAATTGGATTAGAGATTTATCTTTTATCCAAATTTGGTATCAGAGCTAGATTTGTATAAGAAGGATTTGTTGGAGACTTGTATATTGTAGTGGATGTTTTGTGTGTTAACATTTTTTGTCGATCTATGAAACTAGAATTCGTGACAACTAACTCTCAAATGGATATTGTTAATGGGATCTATGGTGGGAAATGTAAGCTCATGGTATAAGATCTTATTTTTTTGGAGTTTTTCATGTGTTAACTCCTTGCATGGTTGTGACTTGGAGATCTTATTTGGAAATATGTAGCTTTCCTCTTGCATGGTGGTTATGTTCCTCTTCCTTGTGGTCATGTGTAGTGAAAGGGTTTTCATGTTGGGAAGGTGCTTTAAGCCCCCTACTCACATGGAAAAATACCTATTATTAGGACTACAATATGGAGTGATTATGTTGGGTTCATGGTTTTAGTCCTTGGTTACATGAAAGCATTGGATGGTTGGCCATTGGTTTCTTGTGGGTTATGAAGTTGGTATTTTGAAGCTTCTAGATAACCTAATTCCTCTATTTTATTGTGATTTTTGGTTATTGTGTGACCTAAATTATCTTGGACAACTTGGTTCCTCTATAGGTTTTATAATTTTCCTACTTCAAAAAGTTGTGGGTTTGTAGATCTATGATATTCCATTGTTTCGTATGATATATTTGATGTTGTTCATTGGTGTGAACTTCTAGGTGAATAAATGGATTTAAATTTACAAAGAGATGGATTTTCAAGTTTCACATGTTAACCCCAATCTATGGTTTGTAGATCTATGGATTTTTTTTTCATACTCTTAGAGTTTTCTAGATGAAAATAATTTTAGATTTATAGGGATGCTTGGTGCGTCCTTATTGATCTATTGGTACTCTTATGTGGATTTATTTAGAAAAAAAGGTCTAACATTGGTTCTATTGTTTGAGTCTTGGAAATCTACATGTTATACCTAGTTACCTCTATTCTACATGATAGTAACATGGTAGTAAATCTATTTATATATTTATTTGATATTGAAGCATTGATTATGCATTTCTCTCTTGAGATGTTGCATATGTACAAACATTGTAAATTGTTTAATGTGGATTTAGTATGGTAGGCCTTATTTTTAGTTACCTTCATTACATTGATATGTTTATTATAGTGAGATATAGAATTTTTTTTGAAGTACTTAATATAGTTTTTCATTAGAATCTATAGTAATAGTCTATGGTGCATGCTAAGCTCTATTCACTTTTAGTGCAATTCTAAATACGATGTTGGTCACGATGCCATATATAGCTTTGTATCAATTTTAGTGGGAGTTTTATGCAGTTACATAGTGTGTTCTCTCTTCTTTGTTTTAATATCTTGGTTCTAAGTTGGTATTACAGTGTATAGTGATCCATTGACAATATTGTACTAGTAGATGGATGATCTTTTGTAATGATACATATTGGTGTAATAAGGAGCTCTTGAATTTGTCCCTTGGGTTACAATGAGATTTCATTGACATCTTTGGATACATTGACAAATGATGCTTGATATTCATGTTATTTAAAAATGTGTTGACATCTGGATTTTCTGTGGAAGACTATTGGAGTCTTTGGTGAGGTGTGACATTTATGACTTGTCAGTTTTGATAAATGATCCTTGGTTTAGATGAGAGATGATATTATCTCATGGTATGATGAGTTAGATTTTTGGTATGATATAGGTGCTCTTTGAAGAAATATATATTTTTCAAGCATATCATCTTCTTTTGAGAGGATGTTAGATCATGACATGTGATATTTTCCTAATTCTAAGTTGGAGCTCTAGAAATATTTTGGTTAGTTCTCTTTGGTTTTTGAGTATTAATCATTTTCTTGGAGCTTCATTATCCTAAAGGTTATATTTTAATTTTTCATTGATTGATTGTTGGATGCTCATGGATAATAAAGACAAGTGGGTGAGGTTAAATGTCTCTTGTACTTAGAGATTGTGTTGGAATGGTTACTTGTAATGCAGTTTTTCAACAAAAATATTAGGGAGCCTACACATGGATATGGACATAATTTCATTATGTGATAAGGTATGAATTGCTTCCTAAACACTACTTTACCTACCCTTCACTCTAACATTTCTCTTGAAAACATAACAACTATGTAGGAAGAATCGATATACCAACCTCCTCCACAAAACTTACCTACTAACTATAATCCACTTCACATAAATTACATTCCTTTCCTTTGCCAAGAATCCACAAAACCTAACATACCATCACTTGATATGCTTTCTTCCTCTCACAAAGAGACCCCTTTACAATTCGTCCCTCAACCATTGTGTATACATAATAATGACCCCCTTAAAACTTATGATGACTTGCCTTCCATATATCACTAATGGTGTTTCCTCTTCTCAAAATATTCAACCATCTCATATGAACAACGTTGACAACAAAACTTTTGATTTAGAGAAGCACTATGGTCATGGATTTTTGAATCATTTCTAAGAAAGGCTTTAATATAAATGATGAAGGAATTCAAGCTCCTCTAGATCCCACATCACAACTTTCCACAAAAGGAATAAGCTACCAACACCCTCTCCCTCCACCTTTGTATAATACTTTCATTCCAACCTCTACCCAACCACCGAATGATCATTTACGTAAAGAAGGCTTACTTCCCACTCCACACCCCTTATCTGAGATATAAAATTTGTTATGTACATTTATTGAGTTTGGTATAATCACCCTTCCACCTCCACATGAAAAAAACTCTACTAAATAAAAACAACATAATTCATATTTTTGTGCACACCATCAAATGTTTGGGCATTCTACTAATGAGTTTTGTGCCTTAAAAGGAAAAAATCAAAAACTGTTTCAACAATATGATATTATTGGAATATCACAGAATAAGGAGAATCGCCACTATATGGATCCTTATCTGATAATAAATTTGATCATAGTGGTGTTTCTCCTCGCTATATGGAATTTTTAGCATCATATGTTTTCTCATTACCATTCATGGGGGTATAGTATTATGTGCAACCATATTTCTTCAATGAGGAGCAACACGATAGTATCTACACTAATTGTCCATGCACTAACACTTGGGCGAAAGGAGAATTAATCTTTGGGAGGGGTATGTATTCTTTCTCAAGGATCCCCTCTTCCCCTCCTTGTTTCCTTAAAATATCAGCATAGAAAGTATGCTAAAATTGTAAGGGGGGCATATCCCTTGTCCATTATCACACATTCAACATTTACTAAAGATCAAATCCATTCATGTGCTCCTTTAGTGGTGGCATTATGTATGATACCCCCTAAGGTGTGGCCTTCAATTCATTCATGCGCCCCTTTATTGGTGGTATTATGCATGATACCCCCTAAGATGTAGCCTTTCAATTAATTTATATGTCCATTTAGTGGTGTTGTTATGCATGATACCCCCTAAGGTGTGGCATTTAAATTCATTCATATTCCCCTCTAGTTGTGGTATTGTGCATGATACCCCTTGAGGTGTAGCCTTTAAATTCATTCATGTGTCCCTTTTGTGGTGGTATTGTGCATAATACCCCCTAATGTGTGGTTGTCATTGTATTTGTATACCCCCTTTGTGGTGGTGTTGTGTATAACACCCATCGAGGTGTGGTTACCAATTTTTCCCTTGAGACATTAAAATTTTATGCACCCTTTGAGGTGGTTTGTCCCATGTGACATTAAACTTTTGTGCACCCCTGAGGTGATTCATCCCTCAAGACATTAAACTGTCTCCTATGGTGTTAAACTTTTATGCACTCCCTAAGGAAAGATTGGAAAAATGATCCATAGACCTAGCATAATGGAGCTTGTTGGCCTATGAACTTGAGTATTTTTACATGGACACCTAGCATAACACAACTTGCTAGATAGTAGATTCATGTGTCTCATGAGTAAAATAGCACACAAATTTCTAGGCTTGTGAGACCCATCATATTGCATGGACACCTAGCATAACACAACTTGATAGCTAGTGGATCTATGTAGCTCATAGGTGATCTAGCATAACACAACTTGCTAGCCTTATGAGAGCACCATCGTGTCTAATATATTATCTTTGATGGATGACGCTTGGTATTTGAGATAAATTTTCAAACTAAGGTCTCTTTACCTTACTGGTTCAATTTTTTTTATCGTATTAACCTTGTGTTTTAATTTTTACTCTTGTTTGAATTGTTTTCTATATATGTTTAAGTTGTGTGTATTTTGTGTCAATTCATAGTGTATGTTTTTTGTCTTCATTGTGTATTCTTTGCGTCTTCATTGTGTTTGCTTCATGTATTCATTGTGTATGATTTATATTTGGTTCTCATGTTTCTTGTGTTGCATTGTATCTCATATGTGGGTGTTCCTTTATCCTTACATTGTTGTGTAGTAGGATCTTGAGCTTGGGGGCTAGCACATCCCCTAGATTTAGTTTCATTTTACTTCTCCAATGTTTCAATGAAAGAACCCCCCATGGCTTCTCATCACTTTAGTGTGAGCATGAGTGTAAGTTCACACTCTCATTAAAGTGAGGGCTAAATGTAGCATAGTAAATTGTCAACCCTAAAAATTTCACAGTATGTTTAACTCCCCCTTATGTGCCTAGACCTAAATTATGCTTTTCATTTGCCCGTTTTATTACTATTTTTGGAAATTCAAGATAAAATTGGGAATTAAAAATTAAATATTTAACAACATAAATTACAAAATAGGTCTGGTATAGGGTGCCCTCACCCTCAACCACCCTATTTTGGCCCAATTTTTAATATTTTATCAACATTTTTATGTTTGCAAATTTAAATTCATTTGTTGTCTTTTCAAAACGATTATTGCAAGAGATCAAGAAAAGAATATAAGTATAAGTCTTTTTCACCATTTGAAACTAGAAGGTAATTTGAATTCCAATTAAGCATAAAAAAGTAGTCAAGATAGTTCAAGAGCAGAATTATCAACATTTTACATCTTTATCAGTCAAGAAATGCATAATCAAAATCATGTTGAATCATAAGTAAGATTGTTCATGTTTTATGTTCATTATTTTTGTGAAGTACTAACACATGCAGGACTTTCTTGATCAAGCATCAATTTCTCCTTGCATGAGATTTGTGACATGACTTCAATCCATAATAAAAGAAGATCTGAGTGGTAAGTTGCAACATTTATGATTTATCATTTTTTTAATCCATTTTCCTCTGCTCGACCTAGGGTAAGCACTCTTTATCAAACATCATCATAGTCATTGTGGAGGTGGAAACACTAAAATGGAGTTTGATTTGGGCAAGCTCCTATATGACACAACCCTTTCTCTCCTCTCTTTCTTGTGGGTGGTAGATATGAAGTGGATTTGGAGAAGATTGAAGACTCAACATCAAGATCAAGCATTTAAGCACGTTCGCTCATCAAATTAGGGCAAGATCAATTCTTTATCAACAAATGAAGTTTCAAAGTTGGGTCTAACAAGAAAGCACCTACAAACTATAACACATCTGATCTTGTTCTAAGACTCCAAAAATATTCATTTCCTAGTCTAGGGCACCCACGCCACTACCCAATCAGTTTCAACTCAAATTGAACACTAGGTTCCTTTGTCTCTACACTTTGCTTCTTTATTTCCAACTCTTGTCAAATATTTCTATGTTTTTTTCTAAATTCATATCAGTTTGTTGTAGTTGCATAATTAACCTAGTTTGCATTTACCTAATCACATGCATCACATCTAATCACATCATTTCAATTCCTAATCAATCCCGCCAAAGGGTACCAAAACTCTGATCGCCCATTCTGGCTCTTCCTTGAGGAAAGTAGCCAAGTGGTCTTATATGATCATTTTGTGTCCCCCTCAATGCTATAATTGAAAGGGTCTGATTTAGACCCTAGATCCCTTTTCCACATAATAGGGCCCAATCCCTTTCAAGTACTCTTCCATTTTGTGTAAAGAAGAAGCCTTTGTGCAAATGGTTAAACATTCTTGGATTGATCCCAAGAACTCTTTTCCAAGACAAAAATGGGTGAAAATTTTTAAAACACAAGGGATTGCATTAGACATTGGCTACAATCTTTTGAAAAAACTTGAAGTAAAACTTCTCTAATGACTCAACTTGAAGACATTCATAAGAATTTAGAAGAATTCCTTAGAGAAAGCATCTATTA
The DNA here is from genome assembly GCA_007258455.2 of Sequoia sempervirens. Taxonomy (NCBI): domain Eukaryota; kingdom Viridiplantae; phylum Streptophyta; class Pinopsida; order Cupressales; family Cupressaceae; genus Sequoia; species Sequoia sempervirens. Next base: position 1,268,306,745 of record VDFB02271358.1, read on the forward strand.
GCAACACCAACATCTATCTAATAAATGGATTAATCTCCTCCAAAAAGAAGAGAATTCTTGGAGATTAAAATTCTATATGTTTTGGCTCAAGGAAGGTGGCTAAAGCACAAAATATTTCTTTGGGAAAAAACAACAAAGAAGGAATGACAATACCATCACAAAAATTAAATTGGCATATGGCTTCCATATAGAGGATGTGAAATAGGTTCAAGATCATATTTTAATTTGTTTTAAACAACTCTTCTCTAAAGAAAAAATAGACAAGGAAACATAGTTAAATAAACTCCTAAAGTACATTCCTCATTGCATTTCTAAGGAATATAATAGAGATTATTTTAAGGTGTCAATGGAAGAGTTCATAAAGGTGATGTTCAACATGAATATTTGGAATAGTCATGGCAATTGTTGCCATATTCACTACTGATATTTAACTCCTTTCATACGCATTATTTAATCAACATAAGTTGATGATGTGGTCAAATCTGAGCAAAAATAACATAAATAGAAGAATTGATTACAAATATGTTTATTACTCTTTGAGGACCTCTATGTTTATAGTTGGATCCTTTCTTAGTAGGCCACACAAGTAAAGATTAATGAACATCTACTTCAAACTCAACCCCCTTGAATATTTCAATCACTTGAAGATTAAAATGATATGTCATTTATGCTCTTACTGTGTTTGAGAAGGAAGTTTGACCATCCCTAACGATATACTTAAAATATAAATATTCTCTATTTTATTTCTTATTCTTATCCTTTATATCCTTTATTTTAAGTTGGTTATATTATTTTCTCTAATTTTAACTTCTGTGCATAAATAAAAACTCCTCTTTTATGAAGAAAATATAATCAAAATACTAAAACTAACAAATATTTGTATCGATTACAATAAATCCCAACCATACCAAAAAGAAATAATAAATAATTACATTGAAACATGACTATGAAATTATCAAATCCCTTTTAAACTAGCAGTCGCATGCACAGGCATGCAATAATCAGTCGATAGGTGTCCACCGCAAATGGCTATTTAATGGGAAGTAAGAAACAAACTTTTTTTTTGAAATGCAATGTGAAATATAAATAATCAGTAATATTTGCAATTGTTTGATTGAGTCGAGAAAGGGAAAGCGTGTTAATAAGCCAATATGAACTAACGTGAGGTTAGTTCATAGTAGGAGGTGAACTTTATGTTTTGGACTTTACCTAGGATAAAATAGGTGGAGTAGACCATAATGAAGAGAGATGCTGGAAAATCAATTTATATATTATTATGGATAATTAGATGGATAGATCAAGCATATTGATACATATGTATTAAAGTTAAAGCCAACTTATGTGTGCATTGAAAGATATCAATTTGAATCACCTAACTTGAACATATTATAAATCACTTAATTTTGGCGTAGAGATTATTTTATACGTCTTCATTTAATTTGAGCATTGTAAAGCATTTTAAACCTCATGTTATAGTCCACTTGTTCGTTCTTATCTCACATGCAATGCATGCGAGATAAGAACCATTTGCATAAAACGGAAAATTGATCTTTGTGTCTCCACATCAAAATTTATTAGTTGAAAATTGATTATGAAAATGTAAAATAAAACATAGGTCATGTTGAACAAATCTTATTATTTGCAATGTATCCATTAATTTTAATTTTAAGTAATTAATCATCAATAACTTTTTTTTTATTAATATGTAATATTTAATAATTTTAGTTACAATAGTTATTTAAAATTGATTTTAATTAATAATCTTAGGAATCACAGGTAAATGACAAATCATTGGGAATCCATAGTAAATTAATTCTCAACGAATACATTTTTTTAATAAATTTATTCTTAAAAATTTACAATTGAAAAATTATTAATTTTTTTAATAATAATAATTTCTCTCCAAAATTTAAGATATGATATAATTTTATCTCTATTTTAGTTTTATATTTATTAGACCTAGATGCACATCTATATTTGACCTTTTTGTCTAGGTTAATCAATCAATCGATTGATTATTATTCAATTATCTTAAGTTACATGAGTCAAAGGCAACGATTTTTACAACAGTCTGCTATCAAACCAACACCACAATGGCTCTTTTGACAATGCAACTTAATCAATATATTTTCTCGCACTTTTCGGAGCACATCAGTGTTAAAACCCTCCAACCTGCTATCAAATGGAAATGAAGGCAACAATTTTTTCAATACTCTGCTATCAAACCAAGACCATAGTGGCTCGTTCGACAATGCAACCAAAAACAATATACTTTCCCACACTGCACTGCAACATTGAATATTGCATTAACCCTCACGCGAGCAAACACTTACCATTATGCTTTTGTGTATCGAGGCAACCAACTCTACCACCGCCAACCATGTAATTAGCAAACTCCACGTCATCATAAACAACCCCGGGAAACTTGTCGCCGGCCGTCGGTGATTATTAATTTCCGGCACCGAGAAATTCTATTCACAACTGGACTGACGAAAAATCCTGACCGAAATTTGAAACAAATAGCCTATCGGCTAATAAATAATGCAATTCGTTTTACATGTGCCAAGTTCACCTAATATCACGGGGCGACATTTTTTTCAATTTTTATTTACGAGTAGACAGCTGAGTATAATATTGAAAATATGTATAATATTTTCCATTGGAGTGCCTTAATGCCACTCTATCATGCAAGATCTACCTTAAATCTCTAAGAATAAAAAATAAATAAATAACAAATAAAAAAATCTAAGAATATAATAATTATGCCCATGCGATGTGTTTAAGCGAGTTTAAGCGAGTTTAAGCGAGTGGGCCTAGGGAGCGCTAAATATTTTCAATATAATATTCTTAAACACATCGTATGGACATAATTATTATATTCTTATATCTTTTTTATTTGTTATTTATTTATTTTTTATTCTTAGAGATTTTAAGGTAGATCTTGCGTGATAGAGTGGCATAGTTATTACCACTCCAATGGAGAAGACAGACAAAAATGCAGACCAAATGAAATTGAATAACCTTTCCAGTTTCGACAGATAGTGCACAGAACCCATGATGTTACGCACAGGATTCCGTCACTTAACGTAATTTAACATTTAATCAGTCAAAATTGGGAGATCAATTATACTCTAAAGAGGTTTAAATAATGTTCCGTCAACTGCATAGCTTGGAATTGAATTGAAGAATAGTTAAGATTAGGTAGCTCCAAAAGTGTATGCATGGGATTGAATTGGGACTGGTCTTCATAATAAAATGTTAAATGACAATTCTTTGGGCATTTTATGGAATAATGTTGTGAAGGTGGTGGGGTCAATAGTAATAGGAAGAATAATGGTTTCGAATGAATTTGATGAGTAATTAAAGCTCTTAATAATATGCCTGTCTTTTTTAAAGAAGTAAAGGTAATATAGATCATCCTTAATAACTGAGTGGTGCAAATTTTGAAGTCGAGTCTATTGTCAACAAATGTGTGTTTGATGGCCGAGGGCCTAGCTCGATTGCTAAAGCATCCTGTTGCAGGCAAGAGGTCACGAGGTCTAGTCTCCCCTATCCCTATGGTATTGGAGGGCGTGTCGCGCCAACGCCGCCAATCACGTGAAAAAATTTTACCAGGGCATTGAAGTTTATAGGGGGGGCTGCCTGATTCTTGCAGTCTAAAAAAAAAACAAATGTTGATGTCAATGGTATGATATTTCGCAATTATGAATAAAGGAACATTTTTATGAATCAAGACCAAGAGATGGAAAGATGCATGTGGTTTGTTTTGGGAGAGTATTAGGATGAACATGAATGCGTTGAAGAGTAAGATCCTAAAGGGGTGTTGGTGGAGGCCCATAAGAAGAAGGATAATCATATTAAAGAGTAGGTAGGCATCATACAATCATAGCTATATAGATGATAGGTTGTGTGTCAATTGGTGGTGTAGCATCATGGGTATAAGCAATGATAGTGCTAGGAGAAAGATCTAATGAAGTATCATGTATATGAGAAGATGGAGAAGAATGGTGGTCTATAAGTGGAGAAAGGTAGAAAGGGTCTCTAGGTGGGGTTGGATAACATAATGAGATGGTTGTGGTATGGGGCAATCAATGGGAGAAAATGATGATTAAGTGTGATGTATAAGATTTATAGATATAGAAGTGGGTGGGATGGAAATGGTAAGGTAATTAGAATGAAAAGGTGGGGTGGTATTGGTAAAAGAAGAAGAAAATGTGAGTATGGGTGGCTTGGTCCATGAATTTTTTTAGCCATGAATTTTTGTCACTTGGCAAATAGTTGGTATTTAGCCAATTCAATTTTGGCAAATATGATGAAATAGTGTAGGGCCCAAATTGTAAGGAATTTATAATTCATCAACCCAAGGAATGTTAAATCATCACAAAATTATTTATGAAACATTTGTACATAATATTATTGTCATGGGAAATTACATGTTTATAATGCAAAATTGCCTAGAATTTTAGAGGCGTGTTTTAATTAGTTGACATATTTGCTAATACCATTAAAATTCCACCAGGTATATAAGGATCAATTTCATTAATACTAGATTATAACACCATGCTATGTTGGGGTTGTAATTGCCTTGAAATCACCACATAAATTTTATCTATTGTGATCCCAATTGCCCAACACTTACTCCAACCATTTTAAAACCACACAAGATTTGCCATATTTTTACTCCATTTTACAATCATGTGGGATTTGTCAAATTTGCATTCACATAAACACAATTTAAACTTTGATTTGTTCTTTTACATATTTTCTTCTACTCTCAATTTGGCTTGACTCAATTCTTGAATATTAATGTCCTTTGAAGAATTATGTTTTGGACTCATTTCTTTGGTTTATCCTATCTTCGATGCCTACTTACTACCTAAAATTATATGTTTTAGGGATACATTGATAATTATAGGCATTATCAAGTTAGTGAGAGGCAAGTGGTAATTTTTTATCGTTCTATAATATAAGAATCCTCATCTTTATTTATCTATTTAGTTTCATTGTTACAAATGATATTGGTTAGTGGTACATCATGGCCCCAAGGATTTGTGATTCCTTTTGTTGCTTCTATCTATTTATTTTTATTTTTACATAAGATATAAAAACTATTAGTCTTGATTCTTTTATTGTGACTATAAGCATAATAAAAAAATATGGTTCCCAATGCATATGACATGTCAAGTAGGAATTGGTTTCTTGGAAGTGATAAAAGGAACCTATAATGTAGAAACATAATGTCATTCTTTAGAAATTGTGTGCAATCTTGCACTAGTAAATCAACCTATAACATCAGGATTCGTACTAGCCACAAAATATAAGGGAATTCTTTAGAAACAAAGTGTAATGAGTTACATGGCAATGCCAAAGATGATGTTAGAGAGGATTCCCAAGGTAAAAAAGAATTTTATTAATAAAACTAGCTCAAAAAGTGATTAAAAAATGGAGATTGTGCACTGAAGGGAAAAGATAACCAAATAAAAAAGGGCATGAGTGGGATCTAACAAGAATTTTTTTGTTTAATTGTGTTAAAGTGTGCATTCATTGAATTGGTGGAGAATGAAAACAAAGATGAACCTCCCAAAGAATGTAGGTGTAATATTTATAATTAGAAATATATTAGGGGCAATAAAATACAACTAAAATTTGACACCATAAAAAAACGTGTTGGTAAATTTTATGAAAAACAAATCATAGATGGAGAGGACAAATTAGTGATAATATGGAAAACAAAGGAATTTTTTTTTTTATCTTAAGAATGTCATGAAATATGATGAGTTTATTGAAATAAGAAAATCTTGCAACATGTGGAGGTACAATTGAAGATCATTCTAGAAATATGATGAAAGTAGCACAAATGACAAAAAAAATTAGTTGAATGTTCTTTTTCATATTTTGACAAAAGGGTGTTTTATGATAGGAGACCCAAATTATAATTTTTTTGTTTTATAGGAGTTATTAACTTTCCTAATAATCATTGGTTAATAAATAGTGGATGGGAATGGGTAAGTTTTTTTTGTTAAGACAAAAAAAATAGGATGTGCAAAAACAATAAAACAATCAATTTTATTGCATTATATTTACATAAAATTACAATAGTAAATAACACGTCCTCTTTTGCTTGCATTTTTATCCTGATGATGGATCATGGAGTATGATCCAAAACATTGATTAAAAAAATTGACACAGATTCAATCCAGAAAATTGCTCACTTGATTATCATGGACTATGGAAACTTTATGCTTTTAATAGTAAATAACACTTCTTGTGTGTGTATGAATTTGTATACTATAGAAAATAATGTCTCCCAACCTCATCTACTATTTGTTCATAAAATGGAGGATAATGCAACATTGCAAAATCTATGTGAACTAATTAAGAAATATTTTAATGAAATTAGAGGTATGGATGACTAGACAATTGCCTAATTTGTAGTGATAGATGGAGTTTTAGTAATGCAAGGTCATAGAAACAATCTTTGTTTAAAGTTACAAACTTAGTATCCCCCATGCATAGTTGGCACTCACTACATGACCCACAAACTGAACTAAACATTTCAAAATATGAGCAATTTTTCTATAGTATCAAAAATTGAAGATCTAATTTATGAACTCCGCATATATTATTGTTGAAGTCCCAAATAGTTTTATATTTTTAATATTTTGTTGAGGGAATAACAACAAAAAAATCTTGTTAAGGACGTTGATATCAAATGGTTCTCCTTGCATGGTGTTGGCCTCCTACAATGATTTAATAACTAAGCCCTTACAAACATGATTCATAGATTGGACATCTAACCTGAATAGCTATTTCAATCACCATGAAGGTGCATTTAACTTGTCAACCCAGGGACGTGAACTTGAAATGGGTCAGCATAGTATGTGCACTAGGAACTCAAAGTAGCCATTTCATTTTACAGCTAAGGAATTCACAATACTAAAAGTAAATTTCTTAGAATGGAATACCATAAATGCCAACCATCAATCAACAACTACTTCAAACTAAAATGAAAAACAATAATGAAAATCTGAACAACAAATAGGGTACTACTTTGTCTACTTTGGCTGCAAGAATAGTCACATAATGAAATTCTAGTTGTTGCAGGAACAATCGGTGCTAGATTTCTAACTAATTACTAAATAGTAAGTAATACTAAACTAATAAGACAAATTACTCACCAAGTTGACCCCTTGGATAAGTATCCTCTAAACTAATGAGAACTCAGATGCTCGGACTCATAAATTTATTTTATTCACTATAAATCATGAGTATAAAAGAGTAATGTATCTGTATTATTAAAAACTTGAGAGTGAAAGTACAATATCAAATCGTGCAACCTCTTGAGGAAGGAGCATTAGATATTTATTAATACTATCAGTTAAACAAGGCAGTCAACTCCACGACTGGAAGGATGCCATTTAGGGAAAATAGAGAAAGTGGAGCAACAATGGTTATGCATGCATGGAATCTGGTCAGACATGTAGGTCCAGACGTAGATTTAGCACAACAGTAATGCCCACATCTGCTCAATCATTAAAGTCCACTACAAGGCGATTACATTCGGTTGCATGAGGAATCTTTTGTCGTCGACCTCCTTTGACCTTGAGTGATTCCTTTGTTGGACATTATGGTGCATGCCCAGTTGGCGGTGTCTTCCTCAACTTAGCATCCTCGAATTAAATCTGCATGGCAATGTCATTACGCACAATAACTGCACATCTATAACCACCTTAAGGAACATTCATTAAACACATGCAAAATCAATATAGATAATCCACATAATATGCCAATGTCATTAAAACTTGCAAAGATAGGATTAAGCCCAATGTATATGGTTTGAAAAAAATATTATGAAAATATCAACATTTAACATCAAAGTCCATGACAACTGCCAACAAATAAACTATAGATTCTACCCAAAATTGAACCAGAAACTAGGCTCATCACTCCCCCTAACCTAACGTTTTGTTGGTCCTCTAGCAGGGGAAGGGTTGTTCTTTTGCTTGGTCAAAGATCTAAAATTTTCAACTCATAGCTATCCAACATCAGTGGTTGTTGTGTGTGAATCAAGATCCCAATAGAATCCTCCTAATCTTTCAAATCTGTTCCATCTCTGTTTTTCTACAGTAGCATCAAATTGGTAGAATTTGAAGTTTGACACGGGCCACATGAGAATGGGTGACTGGAAAGCTAGGGGAAGCCAAAATTGCCCCTTTGTTCTCCCAATCTGAATATACCTATCAATCCTTTTTAGTGTTGTAGCATAATTGTGGATGGAATGGGGTTCGACTTGTTTTAGCTCATTAGTTAGGCTATTCCATCTTTGTGATAGGAATCTTCTCATAGTTTCCTCCTTTGTTGCTGCCTTTACCTCATATTCACTATAAACTACCTCAATCCAAGGCATAATCTTGTTGCCATAACTAGGTCTGAGAATCATTTTGAGCTATTCTCTATAAATATCCCTTGGGTTGCTTGATTCAACCCTAATGGGAAGAGGGATGTTAGACTCCCATTGCTTATAAGCCCCATGTTGTTGTCCCCAACTAATCTCATTTTGCACCCAAGACATAAATGCCCTTAATTGGACATCCCCAACATACAACAGCGGATTCCAATCATGGTCTTGAGTTATAGCATAATTATGCAAATGAAATTCACATAGCAAATTATTCATTTCAGGTGAGGCAATCCTATAACCATTGAAAAATTTAACAGGGGTGTCAATAGAAGGATTCAAATATGAGGCAATCCTTCACAGCTTAAAAGAGAGATATTTCTCTTTCAGGTGCAGAGCATAGACCCTTGGAGGGGTCCTACATTCCAAAATTTGTGGTACCAAGGTTGCCATATCATCCACCCTCTACTTCAAGGTGGCAATTTATGCATCCTTATCTTTAATCTCCTCACCCCTCTTTTGAATTTCCTTCTTCAATTTTTATTTTTCCTTTTTCCATTCTTCCTCCCTCCTTTGTATTTCTTTCAATAAATTCAAAATTATTGTATGTACTGTAAAATCAGGAGGATTATGAATTCCTACTAGTCTTTTTGTCGATGGTGGCTCCTCATATAGAACTATCTGCATGGACTCAGGTTGTTTAGTTATTTCTGGCTATGGGGATACTGTTTCTTCTCCCACTTCTTGTTGCAGGGGCTCTCATTCTTGTTTGTTTGTGGCTACAGGAACTCTTGCTCTGGTTTTGGTTGTTTTTGTAAGACTTCTTGCTATAGGATTTCTTGCTCATGCTGTAGGAAATCATGATTTTCCTCAAACTCTTTTGCAATGTCAGCAAGATCAGCTAGTGTTACATTTGTTGCTCTCTCAAATATGTCTTCTTCTTCGATATTCTCCTGCCCCATTGGAGTTTTAGGGTCCTCATGTGATGTCTCACCAAGCTTAGGGCTTTCTTGTAGAGGTGTACCAATTGCTAGCCTAGCTGGTCTTGATTTCTTGGGAAGTCTCACATTTTTCTTTGGTTGCAGGATGAACAGTGTCAGCCTTCCTCTTCTTAGAACTTGGCACCTTTCTTTCTGTCAGCTTCCTTTTGGCCTTTCCTTTTCTCACTTCTACTTCTCTCTTTTGTTCCCTTGTTTTCATCAAGGTGCCAAGTGGAATGTTGTCTTCAAAATCTGATGAAGAGTTTTCTTTTTCTGAGTGCTCTTCTCTAGAAGAACTAATTTCTATGGTTTATTCTGTTGTAGGAGGATTCACACTAGAGCCAACACCAGAGGTTGAAGCACCAAGAGTGGCTTCAGTCGTGCTCAATCTCCTACTAGACCTACGGGTTGAGGTAAAACCCTAGGTTGCAAGTGCTAAGGTCTAATTTGATCAACATTTATAAATTCTTCCAAGGTCATTTCAAATACATCATGCAGAGACTTCTCAACTAGCAATTTAATTAGATAATGGTGGGAAATAGAATTATCCCTACCTTTTTGGGTCTCAGTCGCCATGATTGAGAGAAGACTGTATAGCACATTAGGCACATTCATCCTCCTTCTGTGCCTTATGTGATTCAAAAGCTTGAAGTGCACAGAATGCAAATTCAACTGGCGACCCTCACAGGTGATATATTTGATAACATAAATGGCTATCTACTTCCATGGCTCGGGTAGGGATATTTTCTTTCCACCTTGTTTATCTATGCTCAATGGGGTTTTGTTCGGCTCTGTAAATTTGGCCCTAGTTGATCTAGCGTCTCTGGAAGTAGGGTAATTTTCACCATCAGCAGGTAACCCTGTGACCTCTGCAATTCTTTCCTCAATTTCCACAACTTCCAACCCTTTTACTGTGGCTTTTTCTTTAAAAAATTTCTGGGTGAATTCAAGGGAAATGCTTTCATTAAAGCCATCCAACTTCAGGAAGTAATATAACCATCCACAGTTTCTATATTCGGCCAGGCATTGTGCATTTTGCAATAAAACATCACGCATCATGGGTTAATTTCGAATTAACCCACCTCCCATTGTCTGCAATCAAAAAAAATCTCTATGATTTATTTCCTACAATTCCATCTAAAAATCAAGTTCACCTTCATACAATACTTGCTAAATTTCCATTGCCAATATCGACTGAATATTCCCTTTCTTTTGTTTTACCTTTTTGCTTGCAACTCAAGATTACGACAGAGTCAATAATGGCAAGAAAAGGAGTGATAAAGAATAATTATGATGGGAAGAAATGGTGGTTGCAGTTAATGTCAATTCACGCATGCAAGTCGTCCCCTCACTCAGATTTCAAATTGGCTCATTTTAAATTTTCTGACATAGCCTAGCATAATTTGACACATGGGAAATATATTTGCATCTTTTTCTTCCCCCCCCAACCTAAATTTGGACATGTGTCCACACATGTGAGATGGGAGTGGAGATTTGACAGGGAGTAATGACATGTTATGTGAATGTCTATACTAACGTACAATGATTAAATGAATGCACTTAAAAAATGATTAAGAGATAGCAATTAATGTGTACATACCTGAATGTGTGGAGGATTCATTGCAAAGATTGTGGAGAAAGTATCGTTCACCTTTTAGGGAATAAATTGAGCGATTAATGAAGATGAAGTGGAATGAGATGAGGTGGAATGAAGTGATGGAAGAGAGAGAAAGGTGGTGATGGATGGGTGAATGGGAGGATGGGCGAAGAAATGGACTTCCACAAGAGCGAAAGTCTTTATTATGACAAGTATGAACCTTAATTATCTAGAAGGAGGGACACTAGGTCCACTTCCTTCGGCCGCAGGAAGCTCGAGTGTTGAGTGTCGAGTGAATTGTTGCAGGAACTCTTCTTTGGAAGTTGGCTTGTGATATAATTTGAGGTGATGACCACTGACAAGTAATTTGAATATGATAGGATCAATGGTAGTAAATTGAACAGCTCCATTAGGAAAGACCTCAGCGACTTCATATGGTCCTAGCCACCTTGTCTACAATTTTCTTACATTGTCCTGATATCTTGAGTCATAGAGCAGGGCCCAATCTCTTGGTTGGAATTTCTTGTCCTTGATAAATTTGTCATGCCACTTGATTCTTTGATTTTGCACTACCTTTGTATGATGCAGGGTTGCTCTTCTTATCTCATCCAAAGCATTTAGTTGCATGATTTTTTCTCTTTGTGCCTCAAAAATAGCCATCCCCAAGTCTACTACAGTCTGAAGATTCTTATATTCAAATTCAATGGGCATCATGGTTGTCTTTCCATACAACAACTTAAATGGATTGAAACTTGTAGTTGTTTTCCAGGTTGTCCTATAGGCCCAAACAACTTCTGGTAATCTATTTTCCCAATCCTTTATATGAATAGCTACCATTTTGGTCAGAATAGCTTCAATTTCTCTATTGATCACCTCAACTTGGCCATTAGCCTAGGGGTGATAAGGAGTAGACTTCTTGTGCCTTATGTTGTACTTGTTAACTAGTGTTGCAACAAGGTTTGATGTAAATTGAGCCCCTTGATCAGTCACTATTTGTCTTGGGACTCCATATCTTGTGAAAATATCCTCATAAAGAAATTTGACAACCTTGTTATCATGCTTCATGGCCTTAACTTCTACCCACTTTGTCACATAATCAATGCATACAAATATATAAGACTTACCATTTGTTGGAGGGTCAATGGGTCCCACAAAATCCAATCCCCACTTGTCAAAGGGAGTGATTACTACCTGAGGGAAAAGTGGCATCTCATCAGATCTGGTTGGTCTGCCCATTCTTTGACATTTATCACATTTTCGGGTATACCTTCTTACATCCTTGTGGAGTGTTGGCCAGTAATATCCTATCTTCAAAATCTTCATTGTTGTCCTCTTGGTTGTAAATTGTCTTCCACATGGTTCATTGTGACATGCATGCAAAATGTCATATGTCTCATCTTCTCTCACACATCTCCTCATGACATGGTTTGGTCCAGTATAAAACAAACATCCAACAATCTAAGAGAAAGGAAAATATTTTTCAATAAGTGCCCTTTTCTCTTTTGGAGAGAAGTGAGAAGGAACCCTTCCTGTGACCAGATAATTGGCTATGTCAGCATACCAGGGTGTTTGTATACTAAGGGAAAATATATTTTCATCAGGGAAAAATTCATCTATGGGCTAATTGTCTTCTGATGTAGTCAGCCTTGAAAGAAAATATGCAACAGCATTGGCCTTCCCTGGCTTATCCACAATGGTTATATCAAACTCCTGCATCAACAATAACCATCTTGCCAACCTACCTGTGATCAAAGGTTTATTAAGGAGATATCTAATGGCTACATGATCAGTGTGCAAAAATATTTGGTAGCCTATTATGTAATGTCTGAATTTGTTCAGAGCATAGATCACTGTTGACATTTCTTTCCTTATCACTATATAATTGAATTTAGATCCTTGTAATTTTTTGTTGACAAAGTAAATGTTATTTTCAATAGCTCTTTCTTTCTGTCCCAAGATTGCTCCTATGACATAATTTGATGCATCAGTATGGATGTGGAAAGGAAGTTCCCAATTAGGTCCTTTAAGAACAGGAGCATGAGTCAAAGCTGCCATCAAGTCAGAAAATGCCTTGTCACGGGCTTCAGTCCACTAAAATTCAACATCTTTAGTGAGAAGAGTATACAATGGTGTTGCTACCTTTCTGAAATATTTGATGAAACACCTATAATATCCCACGTGACTCAAGAAACTCCTAACATCCTTTTGTTTTGCAGGTGTGGGAAAATTTGTGATTACCTCAATCTTTGCAGGATCTAGTTGAATTCCCTTGTGGGAGATGTAGTGGCCAAGAACTACACCTTCCTACATCATCATGAATCACTTTTCACTATTTAAGGGCAAGTTTTGGTCTTCACGTCTCTGTAGGACTCTCTTGATATTTTCCAATGCTTGATTAAAATCAACACCATAAGTGGTAAAGTCATCCATATAAATTTCCATGCAATCATGAGAAATGTCTGAGAATGTGCTAAAGACTACCCTCTGAAAAGTTGCAGGTGCATTGCATAAGCCAAATGGAAGTACCGAATAGGCATAGGTCCCCCATGGACAAGTAAATACGGTCTTCTCTTGGTCCTCTGGTACAATTTGGATCTGGTTGTAGCCGCTGAATCCATCTAGAAAAGAAAAGTATTGTTTTCCTGCAAGTGTGTCCAAAACTTGATCAATGAAGGGTAAGAGAAAGTGGTCCTTCTTGGTGGTAGCATTAAGTTCCCTATAATCAACAAAAACTTTCCATTTCCCTCATTTCTTCAGCACAATCACTAATGGAGACACCCACTGACTATCTGAAATGGGGTAGATAAATCCTACATCTAGTAATTTTTGCAGTTCCCCTTTTACAATTTCTCTTAGTGCAGGGTTAATTCTTTTTTGTGGTTGTCTTACTGGGGTACAATCATTTTTGATGTAAATTTTGTGTGTGAAAATTTTAGGGTCCAATCCATTCATATCATGATAATCCCATGCAAATGCATGTTGATGGGTTCTTAATAAGTTTTCCAACAACAGTTGTTGTTCCTCACTTAATTTACTATTAACATTCAGATACTTTCCTTTTGACACTTGTACTTGTGTAGTTAGCTCTATCATGGTTGCTTCATTAACACATGGTACTTTTAGTTCATATGGCAGTAATGTATGGGACATACCTGTTGTTGCAAGAAGTTTGTCTACAAAAACAATGGCTGCAGGAAGAGTGGTTGCAGGAATAACATCTGTAGGAATAGTGGTTGTAGGAAGAGCAGGTAGAAGTATCTTGACTAGAGTAGTAGAATGAGAAGATGATGCTTCCTCCACTTCACAATTGTTCCAAATGATGTTGGCCAATACTTCATCCTCATCTTGGAGTTGCATGAAAGAGCTTCTGCCTAGAATCATAAGTTGTGCCATAGAATTAACTTCCTCGACCTCTTCACCAACATGTGGCCATACAAGATTATCTTCATCATGAGATGGTTGAGCAGGAGGATAAAGAACAAAAAAAATTGTGCTCTTCCCATCTGAAATGGTCATGTCACCTGACCGACATCCAATGTATACATTTGTAGTTGCTAACCAAGGCCTTTCGAGAATAATGGGATACTCGCCTAGTGTAGTTTTAGGGGAAGAATCATAAAGTATGTTGGGTACTCCTAGGAGTCTAAAACTACCACAAGATCCTCCACTACACCATAAGGCTTTACAGTAAAGCTATCAGCAAGTTGCAGGATAGTAGAAGTAGATCTCATGCTTGTAACATTTAGTTGCTGCAGGATGTCTTTGGTCATTACATTTATTGTTGCCCCTAAATCAATCAGATCATTCTTTACTTGGACCCTATTTATAACAACTGCTACCACAAGACTACCTGGGTCATTATACTTGGGGATAGTTACTTTTCCTAGCATGATGTCAGCTAGTTGTCCCACCATATGAACTGTAGTTGGGTCCTTCTTTTTCCTACCTGGCTTCTTGAGGCATGCTTCCTTGATTGCTTTGTCATAGATTGGAACATCCTTTATGGCCTGAAATAGAGGTATCTTGACACATATATGCTTCAGCTGATCCAAGATATCAAAGGTTGTATCCTCCTTTTCTTCCTTCTTCTTGGAAACTTCCAATCTCTAAGGAAATGGTGGTTCTTGTTCAGTCTGCTTGACTTGGGCTGGTTCAGGATTTTTAGGTACTCTTGGTTGAATGGGATCATTCAGAGGTTCATCTTCCTATTCCATAGGAAGCTCAATGATAATGGGCTTGGAAGGGGCTAGTAGAGTAGTTCTTGAATGCAAGTGGATGTCACTTACACTCACAACATATGCAGGGAATTGATTTGAATCAATAGAGTATGTAGGCTACTATTGTGGTTTGTTATTTAGATTGGGTGTGGGATAAGTTGGTAGCTGAGTAGGTTTAGGTGCATTTGAGCTTGGATTAGTAGGTGGAGGCATTATAGCAGGTTGTTGGGGCTAAGAAGGTGGTTGCATGTAATAGGTTGTCTGGGTAGGCCATTGTTGTCCTCCTCTCCATTGATTTGTTTACTATCAATTTCCTAGAGGTGGCTACCAATGCTCTTGAAATTGCTACCAATTCCCCTGAGGTTGTTTCCACTAGGGTGGAGAACTTTGATGATTGGTCCAAGCATTTGGAGGGTTACTCCAAGGCTGTGGTGGATATCCTCCATAACTGGATGGATATGGGGGTTTCCATTGGTTACCAGATGAATAGGAATTAAAATATAGCCCAACATAGGATAGTGGATCCAGTGGTATACCTTGTCTTAGAGCCCAAGGCTTCCTTTGTGCAACATAGTAGACTTGGTCTTCTTCAATTTGGATTGGTTTGAACTTAGGTGGAATCTGCTTGCTTTTAAGGTTAGCTACCATCTTGCATCTGTAGTCCCTATTCTTTTGTCTGCAGTGGGGGCAATACTCTGTCAACATTGCCTCTGCCTCCTCTTAGTTCTTCTTGTCCTGAAGTGTATCTAGCTTAGTAGCTAGATTATTTATAATGTCTACTCGAAGTCTTCCAGCAAATGACTAATCTCCACTCTTAAAACTCTTGGTAGTTGACTTACCCATGGAAGATTGGTAAGCTCTTCTCTTCTTTGAAGCTTCCCAATAGTAGTTTTGGTATATTTTCTTGATATCTTCCCAAGGAACTTGCGAGATATCTCCTCCTCCCATGAGGTCCAAGGCATCAGTGCAGCTATCATTGATTCCTCTCAGGAAAGAAACTTTTGTGAGTCTTCATTGAGTGTATGGTGTGGAGATTTTTGCAGGAAAAATAGAAACCTTGTAATGTAATCTTCCAGGCTCTCATCTTCCTTTTGTTGCATTCTAAAAATGTCACCTCCTCTCATGTCGCTACCCCTGCAATATTCCTTGTTTTTCTCAAGGAATTTTTTCTTCATGTTTTCCCAAGTTTCCATAGTATTTATGTCTAGGCTCATGAACTATCTTAAGGCAGCCTCTTTTAGAGTGGTAGGGAATAGCTTAAGCCTATGGGCATCAGTAGTATAATCATAACTCCTGCAGAGTATGTCAAACTCAAATAAAAAGGTATCAAGATCTTCTGTGACAAGTCCATAAAACTTGGGGAGTGTTGAAGTAGGGATGTTCTTGATGTTGTCAACCTCATTCTGATGGGAAATTGGGAAAGGAAAAGTTGGTTGGTTAGGTATGTTCCCATTGGCATCACCCATGTCTGCTTGATATAGTTCCAAAGCAAAGGGGTTCTCAAGTTGATTTTGGTCTTCAGAGGAGACTTTAGATCTAGTCAGATTAGGAAATGCATCAACAAAGGGGTGTGGATTTTCTTCGTCTTCTCTTGGTGGGTTCTGATATTCAACTAGCTGGAATGGAATAGGATTTTTAGGAAGGAATCTCCCATAAGCATCCCTTCTCCTTCCTCTATGCATGCAGTATCACTCACTATCAGTCAGCTCACACAAAGAATAGGTAAAGAATAAGGGGGGATCATTACTTCCTAAATGAGGATATACTAAGAACAACTTCCAGAAATATTACAGCAAGAAAAACTACCAATGACTCCAAAAGACTCCCTAGTTTGACACCATCCCTGGTAACGGCACCAAAAATGTTGGCCTCCTACAGTGATTTAATAACTAAGCCCTTATAGCCATGATTCAAAGATTGGACATCTAACCTGAATAGCTATTTCAATCATCATGAAGGTGCATTTAACTTTTCAACCCAGGGACGTGAACTTAAAATGGGTCAGCACAGTATATGCACTAGGAACTCAAAGTAGCCATTTCATTCTACAACTAAGGAATTCACAATACTAAAAGTAAATTTCTTAGAAGGGAATAGCATAAATTCCAACCATCAATCAAAAACTACTTCAAACTAAAATGAAAAATAGTAATGAAAATTTGAGCAACAAACAGGGTACTACTATGTCTACTTTGGCTGTAGGAACAGTCATAGAATGAAATTCTAGTGGCTGCAAGAATAGTCGGTGCCAAATTTCTAACTAATTACTAAACAGTAAGTAATACTAAACTAATAAGATGGATTACTCACCAAGTGTGCCCCCTTGGATAAGTATCCTCTAAACTAATGAGAACTCAAATGCTCGAACTCAAAACTTTATTTTATTCACTATAAATCATGAGTACAAAAGAGTAATGTATTTGTATTACTAAAAAATTGAGAGTGCAAGTACAATATCAAATCATGCAACCTCTGAGGAAGGAGCATCAGATCTTTATTTATACTATCAACTAAACAAGGCATTCAACTCCATGACTGGGAGGACGCCATTTAGGGAAAACAAAGAAAGTGGAGCAGTGGCGGCTATGCGTGCATGGAATCTAGCCAGACATGCAAGTACAGACATAGATTTAGCACAGTAGTAACACCTGTGTCTGCTCAATCATTAAAGTCCACTACAAGGCGGTTGCATTCGATTGCATGAGGAATCTTTTGTCGTCGACCTCCTTTGACCTTCAGCGATTCCTTTGCTAGACATTATGGTGCATGCCCAGCTAGTGGTGTCTTCCTCAACTTAGCATCCTTGAATTAAATTTGCATGGAAATGTTAGTATGCACAATAACTGCACATCTATAACCACCTTAAGGAACATTCATTAACCACATGTAAAATCAATATAGATAATCCACATAATATGCCAATTTCATTAAAACTTGCAGAGATAGGATTAAACCCAATATCTATGGTTTGAGAGAAACATTATGAAAATATCAACATTTAACATCAAAGTCCATGACAACTACCAGCAAATAAACTATAGATTCTACCCAAAATTGGACCAAAAACTAGGCTCATCACATGGATCAACATAAAGAGTTTTTGTATAATATCAATCCTTACTTGGAGTAATATTTGAGCATTTCCTCATAGTAGACAAAGCTCTTGGCCTCTTATTCAAATTAAGTGACATAGAGACACTTCTAAATGTTGAGCACACCCAAAGACTGAGAGGGGGGGTTGAATCAGTCTTACAACAAATTTAACCCCTTCTGGAACTCCACTCTTTCAACACAATTCAGCCTTCTTTATTAGATCAAAACCTTAAAATATAACAGTGATAGAGAATGATATAATAATTTTGAATCCTTAGCAACTTCAACAACCTTTAAGCAATGCAAGATATAGAAATTATACTTTTAAACAAATTAGCAGTGATGAGAAAGAAATAGAGGACACACACATGCACAGGGAGAACACCAGATTTACATGGAAAACCCAATGAGGGAAAAACCACGATGAGAGTTAACTCACAATATAAATGCTCACTACCAAAAAGGACTTGCAAGAAGGCACATTGTCTTAGAGAAAGATACAAAAGGACTTGCAGGATTGAAGCGAACACAACTTCAGAAGAAAGATACAGAGGACCTAATGAGATTTAATATCTCAGAGTAGGATACATATATTTAAATAAGGATTACAATGCTTTTCAACATAGAACTGTACTGACTGATGCGTTATAACACAATTGATCCTTCCTTTCACACATTTTAGCACTATCACTATTGGATATTCAATAGAATTTGTGCACACCCTTCTTTGCACTTGTACACTTCTTCATCTTGTTGCATCTAAAATAATCTTGCATTTGTATCCACCGCAACACTTCAAAACTTTAATTAGGTTGTCCAAGAAAAGGATAAACAAACAATGAAATCAATTGGTCGACCACAAAAATATAATGCAGTCATATCCAGAAGATAGATAGGACCAAAAACACTCTTAGCACTTCTTCCAATGTGATCCAAAATAATTTGCATGCAAGTGCACATCAACCTAAGTTAACATCAAGGAAATGTGTGGATGAAACATTGAAGTGCATAACCAGCCAGCCCATAAACATACTTTTTATTGAATTAATTTGATGTGGTCCCAAGCAGGATAGGTCAGGACCCAAATCTATCATAACACATCTTTCATTGTTGTTGTAGCCCCCCAAGCATACAATGCAAGCAAAGGAACAAGACCTGTCAGCCAGATATCTACAAATATCCTAGAAAGCCAACTCAAGACACAATGTGGCACCAATGTGGCCAATTAGCAGTGTGTGTATCACATGGGGATGTTCCTTGAACATCCAACAACACTTTCATACACTTTTTTAATATTTTCATGTTACCAACAGCCATCGTAGATCAAACAGGAACAAAACCTATATTCCAGAAACATAGAATGCTTGATCATGAGATATAACACTAACATATTACCTTGCGGATGACTTCAGTATATGAGATTGGAACTGAGACACTGAACAGTCATTGAAAGCACATTCACCAATTTTTAGGAGTAGAGACATCAATGCAGAGAAATGCAGAGCATTTTCTGAACCAATCTAGACAACCTTGACAACACTGCCAACCTTCTGTAATTCATAGAGATCTCCTCGAAAACATAGGTGACCTGAAAATAAAGGAGTGCAACATCCACAAAACACTAACATTGAATACCAAATAGCAAGACCAAAGCATCAACAACAAAGGAATGTAGAGCATTCTCCCAGATAGACTTCAATGCAACTTCCTAAACCAAAAACACTTAAGGAACTTGTAGATGCCAAAACTTCCTTTCAACAACACATACTTCATCAAGAACATCAAGAGAGAGCATAAGACATATTGTAGACATTCAACAACATCTCTCCACTATCAATCATGCTTCTAATCCTCATCTAAATATATCATCATGAAATCAACTTTGTTGATAGTAATGATGCATTATATGAACTTTAGCAACCCTTCTTTGGTAAGGCATGACATCCAATCATGAACTTCAACAATTCATCTTTGATAAGGCATGACATCCAACCACATGAACTTCAACAATTCTTATTTGATAAGGCATGCCATCTAACCATGAACTTCATCACCAATGTTAACCCAAACTGAATATAACAATGAAAACCAATAGTAAGGACTAATAACTTACTTATATGAAGTGTTGAGATCAATGACAAAAATTTCCAACAAAATCCTTAGTGTTGACATCAATAGAAAAAACTACCAACAATTTCCCCCTTTGGCATTGATGGAAACACACACTGCTCATTCTCCCCCTTTGACATCAAGGACAAAGGGCCATACACTCCTACACAAAGAAGCAGGACATTCTTTGACTTTAGGAACAAAGGGAAAAAGATCTTCAATTGAAGTAGTAGCAGATATTCCCCCTTTGACCAACAACACATCTTCTTTAACTAGCTATGCATACACAACAAATGCATAACATCTTGAGGACTCCCCCTTTCTACCAACTCCCCTTGAGAGGTAGCACTCATCAATCCAGGAGTAAAGGATATGACATGAATTTCTCCCTCTGGATAAATGCACCATTTATGCATCTAGTTAGAATAAGGAGGGGTAATAAACCCTAACTCCTACCACAGATACTCAAAAGTATCCTTTGAAAGTGCCTTAGTGAAAATGTCTACAATCTGGTCTTTGGTAAGCACATACTCCATTTTGACTTCATGTTCTGCAACCTTCTCTCTCAGAAAGTGATACCAGATTGAGATGGGTTTAGTTCTTGAGTGCATTATTAGATTATTGGAAATGTAAATTTCACTTGTATTGTCACATAGTATAGGAATAGGTTCATCATAATCCACCTTCATATCCTTCAAAGTCTGCTTCATCCACAACACCTAAGTACAACAAGATATTGCAACAATATATTCTACTTTTGTTGTGGACAAAGATATTGAATCTTGCTTTTTATTGAACCATGAGACCAATTTTTCTCCCAAAAACAATGCACTTCCACTTGTACTTCTCTAGTCATTAACACAACCTTCCCAATCAGCATCAGTATAGGAAATCAGAGAGAATTTTTTATCCTTTTTGTACCATGGGCCATAATCCAGAGTACCCTTCAAGTATCTAAAGATTATTTTCGTATCTTTCTCATGAGATTACTTAGGATTGGATTGAAATCTAGCAACCAAACATACCGCATGCATGATATTTGGTCCATAAGCAGTTAAATACACCAAACCTCTAATCATGGACTTGTAAAGAGTTTGATCAACTTTTGGAGGCTCATCAAATTTGCTTAAGTGACAGTGTGTCACTATAGGAGTACCCACTGGTTTGGAATCTTCCATCCCAAACTTCTTCAAAATTTCCTTTACATATTTGGATGGAGAAATAAAGATACCACCATCTTGCTGAATAATTTGAAGTTCAAGGAAGGATAATTCACCAATCATTGAAATTTCAAATTCTTTCTACATTTCTTCTACATTTTTTTTACACACATCATCATCTCCACCAAAGGTGATTTCATCAACATACACAACCACAATCAACAACTTGTCTTCCTGAACCTTAATGTATAGATTACTATTTGCATTACCTCTCTTGAACCCTTGTTGAAGTAGGTACTTATCCAATCTAGCATACTAAGCTTTGGGAGCTTGCTTGAGACCATGTAGAGTTTTCTTAAGTTTGCAAACCATATTTGGATTCTTTGATAACTAAAAGCCATATGGTTGCTCAATATATGCCTCTTCTTCTAGATCACCATTCAGGAAAGCTAACTTGACATTCATTTGATATACTTTGAAATTCTTATGAGCAACAAGAGCAAGAAAAAACCTTATAGCTTCCATTTTAGCTACCAGAGAAAAGGTATCCTCAAAATCAATACCTTCCACTTGTGAATATCCTTTGCAAACCAATCTAGCTTTATTCGTCACCACTTCACCATCCTCACTCAGTTTGTTCTGGAACACCCATTTTGTTCTTATGACATTTTTATCAACATGTCTGGGAACTAATTCCCAAGTCTGATTCTTTTCTATCTAATCAAGTTCTTCCTCCATTTCCTTTATCCAATTGTCATCTTTCCTAACATCAAAAAAGTTTTTGGGCCCAAATTTTGACAACAAACACAGATTTACTTGCTCACTGGCTCTTGCAAACTTTCTCCTAGTCAACACACCTTTATCCTTATCTCCAATGATCTAAACCGTAAAGTGATTCTTTTGCACATATTTTTCTAGAGTTTTCAGATTCTTTACTAGTTTTGGTTCCTTCTCCTCTTTCTCTTCTATTTCTTATTCTTCTTCTTCAATCTAGGGAAGCATATCAATTCCAAAATCTTTAGTTTCATGTGAGATCTGACACAAGTCTTCATCTACTTTGATATTTGTACTTGTAATCATCTTCCCTAACCTCTTGTTGTAGCATTTGTATGCCTTGCTTTTGGTAGAGTAACCAATAAATATCCCTTCATCACACCTAGAATCAAACTTTCTAAGGTCACCTTCATCTCTTCCAATGTAGCATCTGTTGCCAAATATTTTGAAGTATCTAATAGTACGAGGTCTTACTTTTGTTGACTCTCAACTGCACTCTATTAAGCAGATAGATAGGAGTGTGAGTTGCTTCCTTCCCATACATATCTTGAAGGTTAGCATCTTTCATCATTGTTCTAGCTATTTCTTGCATTGTTCAGTTTTTTCTTTCAACTACCCCATTCTGCTAAGGGGTTCTAAGATCAAACAAATGTATCCTAATGCCATGATCTTCACAAAACTTTTCAAATTCATATGAAGCAAATTTACCTCCTCTATCTGACCTTAAACATTTGATCCTAACATCTATTTCATACTCAACTTTTGTTTTAAAAATATTAAACTTATCAAAGGCTTTTGATTTCTCTTTTAATAAAGTAACCCAAGTCATTCTAGTGTAATCATCTATAAGCAACATAAAGTACCTTTCACCTTGTTGACTCCTTATTCACTTTCATAGTCTTCGAGACAACAAAAAACCAACATACCTTGGATTCATATATGTTGATGCAATCTTCATCAACACAATCATTTGAAACACAAGACACTTTATTTGAAGAGTTGCACTCTTTAGATTGTCTCTCAATTTTAAGCCCATCTTGGAAATCTATTGTGACACATGTTTTGCTACAATCAAACATGTGGCACACTTCTTCTTCCATATCCAACTCTACAACATTATCACATGACCCCCTTGAAGTGCACTATGCATGAGGAGGACTACAAGTCACACACCAAAGAAAGAGCCTCTCATATGTATCTATATGATCACTAACATCACATTCTTCAAGTGCAAACTCATCACATTGATTATTATCAGTTGTACAAATATTTATGTCTACATTTTTGTTTTTGTGTACAATTGTGCCTAATCTACCTCATGCAAATAATTAGTAGCAACTTCAAAATCAGAAAGGGATAAAAGAAGGAAAAATATCAAACAAGAAGGAAGATCCTTGTTCATCATTTACATCACCATCATGTGCATGTTATGTTAATTAGCAACCTAAGCTAATCCATCTAATGAATCTCTTGCGTACATATATTCTTCATTTCCCATACTACTACAACAAGAAATAAGGTCATATATCTCCTCCACAGACTAAAAATCATCATTAATCTCTTCATTATAATCACCCAACCAGATAATTGATCTAGCTAAAGGTCAATGCAAACACTGTCATCTTCATCTATATTGTTGTCATGCATTAAACCAACACATTCTTCTACCCTCCTGCAAACACAATCATCACTTGATATTGTGCTTCTATTTGATGTCACCTCCAAATAGTCAATGTCTTCAACAACAAGTTCACCACTAGTAATCTTTATTCTTTAGGACAATGATTTTGCAATCGTATCCCTTCTCAAATAATCAATTAAATCAATGAACTCGTATGTTTTTTTCATGTTAATCAATTAAAATTCTTCTTGTATTGACCCAAAACCTAGAGAGACATCATAGGCTCCAAGAAACATGTCAATATAAGTAGGTATGTTAGGTTTGTAATCATTTTAGATCTAGGCAAGGGAAAAAAAAAACCTTGTAACTAAATTCCATGTTGGAATCTCCATCTTTCCATCTAATATTTTCCAATTCTTCAACGAAAGCAACAAGGTCTAGAAATAACTCTTATTCAAATGCAGCCACAAGTTGGTTCCATGAAGCAAAAGAATGCTCAAGGAAACCATGATACCATTTATTTTCCTTTCCCATCAATGACCTAATAAAGAATCTCATCAACTTTTATTATCATATTCAAATTGATACTTCTCCATGAATTATAAAAATACCTCAACATGTGCATCCCATCCCAATTGATCATAACCATCAAACCCAAGCATCAATCAGTATATTGAAGAACTCATTATTTTCCTTTCATAGTTGACCCAAGGAAGGTTAAGGTACTTATAAATGGGATCAAATGGAACAACAAGGGACAGAGAAATCCATTTTTTGTAACAACAAAGTTTCTTTGTGATTGTAAAGCCATGATTATTTCTTCACATTTCATCTCAAGCTCAAGAAGCCTATCCGCCTTCAACTCCTTTTCAAGTATGGATGTATCTATGTCTAAAAGTGAAGCCTTTCTATGTGTTGGGATGTATGAACAAGGTGATTCATCCTCATAATATTCTTAGACATGCACCCTTTCATAACATCTAAGGTTTGAATCATATGTTACATTAGTCTAAGTATCCATAGGATATATGCACCCATTCCAACTCATCATGGTTGGTTACAATTAACTATGCAGAGTAGAGAGAGGAGAAAAAGAAAAGTGTTTCTTTACCAAGAATGAAACCATGCTTTAAATTGGAAGAAAACGGGGTACCAAATAATTAACTGTAGTCTCTTGATATGTGCTCATGAAACAATGCGCATTAGCAACAAAAATTCATTATTTTGATAGAAAAGTTTTAAAAGAAGGGGTAAATTTTTTATTCAATCATAACCATAGTACAAAGCAAAGGCCAAAGGTCCACCAAAAAAGAACACCACCAGACCAACCAGCAACAACACTACCTATTCATGTCCTCCACTAATAACCTCTCAAGGGTCTCAAGATAATTAGAAGAAAGCTCATCCTTTCCATTGATATCCCAACCATCCACATTCTCAGAGGCCCACTTCGCTAGACAATCGGCTACTTTGTTCCACTCTCTAGGGATATGACAAAAGGAGACAGAATCCAAGGAGCTGCAAAGACTCAAAATCTGTTTGCCCACAGAAGCCAATAGCCAACTAACATCATCCAACCTTTGATTGTTCAACAAATCCACAACAATCTGAGAATCCGACTCACAGATGATCCTCCTCCAACCTAAAGAGCATCCACGCTCAATAGCAATATTAATAGCAAGGGCCTCCATCAGATTATTAGACTGCTGCCCTTTGTAACTAGAGAAGACAAAAACTACACCACCATCATTACCTCTACCAATACCCCCACACCAGCATGACCAGGGTTCCCACGAGAAGAACCATCAGTATTAATCTTTAGGACCCCCACCGAGGGAGGCATCCACTTCCCATCACGACAAACTTGTTGCTAAACCTGACGGGGCCTTTTGCTAGCAAAACAACCCTGGCTACTATCCCCCAAGCTCAAATTCCGCACAATATCAAGATCACCAGGATCAAGATTTTCAGACATGTCACACTTAGCCAAAATAGTCTCCTGAAGCCTACTAATTATCTTCTTCCACAATTGAAGATTTCTCAAATTGGAACCACAAAAAACTCTAAGGTTCCTCTCCAACCAAAGGTTCCAAAGAATGAAAATAGGCCCAATAGACAAGGCCACCTGAAGGAAAGGAGTTTTTGCTAGTGGTCTGCCCAAACTTTCCCAAAAGTCAATCAAGGAGGTAGCATGAATACACCCATGATGCCAAGCCTCCCACCATCTGTGCCATAACTCTCTAGAGTAAGGGCAAAGAAAGAACAAGTGGGAGGTACACTCCTCACTGTGAGAAAAAAGAAGGCAAATAGAGGGTCCTTGAAAGCCACGTTTACAAAGATTTTCCCAAGTGAGGCACTTCCTTTGAGCAACTAACCATAAGAAAAAATTGCATTTGGTCCAAGAGAAGTTGTCCCAAACCTTCTTCCACCAATGCACCTTAGCAAGACCATATAAGTTCCTGTCAAGCATAGCATAGCCTTGGGCAACAGTAAATTTACCTTTTGGACTAGGATTCCAAGCCAGAACATCCCTCCCATTAAGGGAGCTGCAAAGCCTAGCCTCCAAAACTCTAGAAAGAACAACACGATCCTCATCAAATCCACCCAAGGGCCACTCCTGTGGGTCCTTCCAACAAGCCACCAGCACCTACCCAAAACGCTTGACAGTTTTAAAATGCTCCACCTTAATCCAACCGGCCTCAGAAAAAATATGGCAAAGAGGCTGAAGCTGAGGAAAACTAGAAAGAATGGGAGGGTGGCCATCCCAAGTGTCCTGCCAAAACAAAACATCAGAGCCTCTATTACAGATCCAAAAGAGGTCCTCCTTAATCAGCTGAGCACCCTTCTTAAGGGTATCCCAAATACAAGAACCTTTACCCAACAAAGGAAGATGCGGCACATCGAGGCAATCAGCACCAGGAAGATACTTGTGGGCCAGAATCTTAGCCCAATCCTGATCTTGATTGTTACACCACCTCCAGTACAGCTTGGCAGCCAAGGCAGTGACAACAAGCGCCATAGACCTAAGACCAAGGCCCCCAACATGCTTTGGCCTACAAACAGACTCCCACTTGACCAAGCTCCACTTTGAGGAAAGAAGGTTGCCAGACCAAAGAAATTTCTGAGACAAAGCATCAAATTCCCACACAAAGGTGGACGGGGGAACCTGCACACAACACCTATAAATGGGGAGAGACTGCACCACCATCTTAAGAAGAATCACTCTCCCAGTAGAAGATAGCCACCTGTGAGTCCAATGGCTAACCCTACTTTGAAATTTATCCAAAATACCCTGCCAATAATCTCTCCGCTGTCCTCCCAAAGCCAAAGGGATCCCAAGGTACATCAAGGGAAGAGAACCGATCTGAAATCTAAGGATCCTAGCAATCCTGCTCTGAATAAGCTGAGAAGTATTAAAGAAATAAATAGAAGATTTATCATCATTAATACGCTAACCAGAAGCCTTCAGATAGATGTCTAAGGCTTGCCTGAAGTTCACTGCCTCACTAATTCTAGCCAAGCCCATTAGCCCAGTATCATCCACAAACTGAAGATGAGAGTAGGAAGGGAGAAGTTTGTTCCAGCTCCAACCATGGATAAGACCCTGTCTCACCTGAGATTTAATAAATCTTCCAAGACCCTCTGCCATGATAATGAATAAGGGGATAAAGGATCCCCTTGCCGGAGTCCCCGAGAAGCACTAAACAAATCTGAAGGTTCCCCATTAATGAGAATAGAGAATGAGGTAGAGGTCACACAACTAAGAACCCAGTTCACCCATTCCTCAGCAAAGCCAAAAGCCAAGAGAGTTTTCTGTAAGAACTCCCAGCTCACCCGATCATAAGCTTTAGACATGTCAAGTTTAATAAACATAGCCTTCTCCTTAGAGTTAGCCATAGAATGAATAGCTTCCATGGCTATCACAACACCATCCAAAATTTGTCTCCCTTCAACAAAACCACCCTGCTCAGCCAAGATCAAAGAACCAAGGAGTGGTTTGAGTCTCTCAGCAATCAATTTGGTGATGATCTTGTAAACAACGTTACATAACACAATAGGCCTGAATTGAGCTAACTGGTTAGCTCCTTCCAACTTAGGTATGAGGGCCAAGAAGGTAGAATTCATAGACTTGAGCATCTATTTGTTCCTAAGTGATTCCTGAACCACCTCAAGGAGATCAAACTTTATAATTTCCCAGAACTCTTGAAAAAACTCAATTGGAAACCCATCTGGACCAGAGGCCTTACCTTTTTTCATATTAAATACCACTTTCTCCAACTCGGGTAACAAGATAGGACATAAGAGAGTCCCATTCATCTCAGCAGAGACCAGGTGGGGAATACAATCCATGATGGCCTACTCCTCAGCCCAAGTAGCAAGATTCTCCCTAGAAAAGAGGTTTGAAAAATAATTGACTGCCTCCCTGGAAATATCAGCATAGGATGAGAGTTGAGCCCCATCCTACAAAACAAGAGAGGAGATAGAATTTCCTTGTCTTCAAGCCTTAATTGAATTATGAAAGAAAGCAGTGTTCCTATCCCCCTCCTGAAGCCAATCAATACGATATTTTTGCTTCCAGAAGATCTCTTCCCGAAGTTCCCACTCTTCTAAACCCTTCAGAGCCAAGGACTCAACCATACTAAGGGCAGAGGTCAACCCCTGGTCCCGAATCTGATGAGTGATAGTATCCAACTTGGACTGGGCAGCCATCTTCTAAGCTTGAAGGTTCCCAAAACATTGTTTATTCCATCTCTTAAGTGTGAACTTCACATCGTGAAGCCGCTTACTAAAAGTGAACATGGTTGTCCCATGAGAAGGCATCCCCTCATGCCACCAGTCCCGCATAAGCTCCTGAAGAGATGGATCTCTTAACCACATCAATTGGAATTTGAAGGAGGGATTTTTGGTGACACCATAAGTGGTGACAGAAAGCTTTATGGGCCAGTGATCAGAGCCCTTCCAATCAAGAATTTCAGAGCTGGTAATCAACCTACTATTCAACCAATAACAGGAGACAAGAAATCTATCAAGCCTTTCAGAGATAGCCTCCACACCACATCTCCTATTATTCCAGGTAAAGACACCATTGGAAGGCTTCACACCAATGAGATTCAAGGAACCAATCATATCCCTGAGAAGATTAGCAGAAGGGTCTAACCTGGCTAACCCACCACATTTTTCATCTAAGCAAGTAACAGCATTAAAATCACCAGCCATAATCCATGGGAGAAACGGGTCCAAGGCTCGGATGAAACGAATGTGAGCCCAAAGATTTAACTTACCTGAAAGATCCATAGGAGCATAAATATTGGATAAGAGACACCTTTCTCTAGTAACAAAACTAGAAGCAACCAGAGAAATGGAAGACCGACTAGACATCCAACATAAGGGGGAAACTTTCCTTGGGTTCCAGAAGCAAGCCACCCCCCCTGCCAATTTCCTTGGGGCCACATACACGAAGCACAATTAGCTAGCCCATCAACAGTAAGCTTAGTTTCCTGGATAAAGACCACATCTGGTGACTGAGATTCAATTAATCTGCGAATAGCCTTTTGTCTAGGGATGCTGTTCAACCCCCTTACATTCCAAGATAAAACAATCATTTATGGGGGTGGGAGAAATGGGAATCAATGGGCTTCACAGACCCAGACTCAACCAAAGTATCACCCATAAGCTTAACCTTCTCTTGATCAGTCTTCCTTCTGCTCTTTGACGGTTTATCAAGAGACCCCTTTTTAAAGGATTTCTATTGTAAGCCTAATGTAGGAGGAGCTTTGTTACCCCTCGCAGGATCTGAGGCCCCCTTAGGAGCAGGGGAATCAGGAACCACCACAACAGAGTCCTTCGGAGTTTGTGACCCCTGCAGAACCCCAAAATCCTAAGCATGAGCCGAAGAATCCATAGCCTTCTGATCCTTCTGATGAACCCCTGGAGATAGAATTTGATCCTCTTTCCTTGCATCACCATCCTGAACATCTTGCAGACCCTTAGCCCCAGAAGAGAGCTCAACTGGAATACCCTCCTCCTGGGTCAAATCATCAAGAACCTCAAACCTGTTAAAGTTGCCTTCATTCTGCCTATCCATCCAAGATCTCTTCCTTCCCTTGCCTTTGTTATGGAACTTGACCGGAATAAAACCCTCATTATCCAACGGTTCATTAGACATTGGAGCCTTTCCCTTGTCCCCCCTGGGAGGCCCAGAAGCAGCTAAGGGGGAGGGTTTAAATCTAGGGCATTTGCGGTGTAAATGTCCATATTCATGACAAATTCTGCATCTAAAGGGTAGGGTTTCATAATCCAGCTATTGGATCCAAGAAGAAGATCCCATGCGAATTTCCATAGTCTGGTAATGGATTATTTAAATCAACTTCAACACAAATGTGAGCAAAAGAAATTACCTTACGGTCTTGATTTTGGGAAGCTGATCCCACAGGTTTTCCAAGAAGCAACGAGATTGAGTGAAGAATATCCTCCCTCCAGAATTCCAATGAAAGCCTCAGAAAATGAACCCACATGGGAACTCACGAAAGGATTTCCTCAGCAGAGTTGAATCCCATGTGCCAAGGTTTGATGAAAAGCCCTACCTGGTTAAAGAAATAAGGACCTCCTTCGAAAGCCCTATTCCTGTCGGACATGCTTGAAAAGACAACCAAAAAATAGTTATTAGCTGCTAGAATAATCTCCATATCACCTTTAGGGTTCCAAACCCTACGTGCCCAAGAATCCAAAACAGGTAGAGATAAATGAAGGCCCAAAAATTTGCAAATAAGAGCATGATTGCCCCAATATTCAACATCCTCTAAAACTTGCTCAGGCTGAATAACCAAAACTGGACGATCCTCGGATCTCTACAAACAACCGTTTACTTTTTTAATTCAAAAATTCCCTTTTGAAGAGGAGACTCCATCCCCAAAATGGGGTTTCCCCATCTGATCTAGACCACTAGCATGCAGCGAAGAAGAGGGCTCAACCATTTCCAAATCACCAGAAGAAACCATAGATAAAGAAAAATCTCATTTTTCCATGGACCAAAAGTACAAGCACAAGCAAGAAGAGAGAAGACAGGGCAGGAGACCCCACGCCCCAGATACCCAAGCACCACCTGCCAAGAACAAAACTGGCACAGAAGAAACGCAGAAGAAACCAAAAAAGGGCC
This sequence comes from Sequoia sempervirens, assembly GCA_007258455.2. Lineage (NCBI taxonomy): Eukaryota > Viridiplantae > Streptophyta > Pinopsida > Cupressales > Cupressaceae > Sequoia > Sequoia sempervirens. Next base: position 1,268,337,850 of record VDFB02271358.1, read on the forward strand.
ACCCAACAGTCCAAACGTGAGCCAAAGCCCCCACTTCAGCCCACGCACCCCAGGAAACCAACCAACACCCCCCAGACGCAGCAAAACGAGCTTAGACGCAGCCAAAAAGCAGAAGAAAGGGCGCGCTAGGGTACGCAGACCCTAGCACACGAGCAGAGACCGCACCAAGCCATCAAAATTTTCAAATTATATTTTGATAGCAAAGTTGTTGCCTCACAACAGTGAGGAAAACCTTGAAGTACATAGACCTTCAAGGCATAAAATTTGATTCTAGGTTATATCCACCATCATAGTCTTCAAATCAACCCAACAACCTGTGGCATCCTTCAAGCACCATTTTTTTGGCATAAGTTGACAATATACCAACTTCAACACACAAAAAAATGCAAATTATTTATCCTAAAAAACAATACCAATTTTTTGGTGATTTGAGTTGTAGGCCCCAAATCCCCAAGGTCTAATACTATTCCAAGTTCCAAGGGTGTCAAACTTGAGAAGATCACCACAAACATGTCTTCAAGTTGGGAAGCTAAGGACCAATGCTTGAGGTGGATAATACCTCCTTCACTTCTATCTCTACAAGACCAAGAGGGGTTTCCTTGAGGTGTTGAATTGGTTACTGAAAATATGATTGAATGCTTCCTTACAACAAACTATACCCACTACATAGTGTATCTGAATGTTAGTGCCATAATATACTTACGTGCTAGTTTGGGGATGTAAAGGTGAGCACCTAATTAATAGATAATCTACCATATGCTTGCCAATGAATGAGTTTTATAATAACCCCTATTAACTATTACAAGCATTCAAACATGACAAAAAAATACACACTAATAAAAATTGAAGATGCTTGAATTGTTTTATTTTGACTGTGTTGAGGATGTTAGGGAGAGCCAGCAAATAACATATTGTATACACCTAAAAATGGTCACATCACATTGTCTGGTAATTAATTAAATATTTTTAATATTTAATTAAATCTCTGAATTCCATCTACGTATAAATAAATTTAAATAATTTATTTATATTGTTCATTATTTCATTTCGATTAAATAAATAACTTTATTTTATCATCTTTTCTTATTCATTTCTTAATTAATTAAATAAACATTACGATTTATTTATATTAATTATCAATAATCTTGGCTTGAATATTTTATTCAAATAAAGATTAAATATTTCCTCTCTTTTAATTATATTCTTCTAAATGTTCATTCATCATTAAATATTTTAAATATTTAATGTAATTCTTCTAATATCCATTTCCAATTAAATATTTTTAAATATTTAATTAATTCTTTTAAAGTCACATTACAATTAAATATTTCAAGATATTTAATTAAATCTTCTATAGTGTTAAAATAAAAAATCAAATGAAATTAATGAAATTAAATAAATTTATTTATTTATTTAATTTGGGGATTATCTTCAACAGCCGTGAAACAAACTGCCGAAACAGAAAAATTAAATTCCTCTGTTTCTGTGCAGGCTTGTTCCCATGGGTTGAAGACATGCATCCATCCTTCTCTCCAACCTCTCAACCTCTTCCATCTTCTTCTCAACCTCTCCATCTCTCACCTTTCAATTTTACTAGATAACTTCATGGCCGTTGATTCTTGCCAGCCAGGATTGTCCCTGCAAAAAGCTATAAATAAGACAGTTGGGTCTTTGAATTCATATAGAAGCTTTCAGCAGGAAAATTATAGTCAATTTGTAATAGCATAGCCTTCATAAGCCTTTTAGCATTTCCATTTCATAAGCATAATATAGAATCATGGCATATTCACTTCAAGTCATAGCATTTTCCATTTACAGCCCCTGCGCATAATCCACAGCCCCTGTCCATATCCATCAGCATTCTCACCTTTACCAGCATCTAGGATAGAATTTCCTTTGCATACTCATTTTGCAGATAGCCATTTGGAGAAGCTGAGCTTACACAATCTGAGAGCAACAGCTTTGAACAAATCTCTGGAGATAGAGAAAGATGGAATGCTTCTGAAGATTTCCTACTTATTTTAATTGTATTTCAAATTTCTTTAGTTTAAAGTTCTATCAATTGTGTTTTGTTTTCAATTTGATTGCATAAATCTAACATACACATTTTTGGCGCCCACCGTGGGGCTCTTGCCCCTGTTTCTCACATCTTTTTGCAGGTTTCTTTGACAAGTTACAGCCAAAAATAGCGGATTAGCGCAAGAAACACGTTTCAGAAAGTTTATACTCAGTTCAGCGCATTTGAGAGTTCCTGGAGCGCCCTTGAGAGTTCCTGCAGCGTATTTGAGAGTTCCTGCAGCGCTCTTGAGAGTTCCTACAATGCATTTGAGAGTTCCTGCAGCCCTCGTGAGAGTTCCTGCAGCGCCCGTGAGAGTTCCTGCAGCGCCCGTGAGAATTCCTGTAGCGCCCATGAAGACTGTTATAGCGCATGTTTCAAAAACCTGCAAATTATAATTTGTAAGTTTAATACAGTTTAACTGAATCCGACGCAACTGCGGACAGTTAATAATTGTAAATTGGAATGAATCAATTCTAGGGTAGACACATAACTTAAAACGAAGCAATCCTAAGGTAGACACATAACTTAAAATGAAGCAATCCTAGGGTAGACACATAACTTAAAACGAAGAAATCCTAGGGTAGACACCTTAAATTAAAAATAAAGCAATCCTAGGGTAGACATTTCACATTTGATTTTGGGGCTAAAAAGAAATTTCGTGTTTTTGTGAAGCAACATCTTCACTCAGCATAGAAATTTTTTATTTTGGGCTTAAAATAAATCGTTGTTTGCTTTGTTTTTGGTGATAGGCCTATGCTCTCCCCTTAACTGGGTGATCAAAATGCCAAACTCGCCTATTTTACTTTATGCATTTTACAGTTTTATTAACACCTTTTAGAAGGCCTGCCGTAGTGGGAAAAATTACTCACCCTACGGGAACGACCTAAGTGGGAACAACTAAAGCCAAGTTTTCCAACCCACTTTAATCAAATGCAGATGGTTGATGAAAATCCCATTCGACGATAGTGTGCATTGATAACCATCCCCAAAGCCTTTGTTTTAAAGGTAGGGAGGTCTCTCGAGGGAGTCTATCATTTGCCGCACCAAATGGAAACCCTTACTAAGAACTTAGTGTAGTATCTTACCGAGTCAGTTTCCGAACATCATATTAATCACAGTGCAGGGGAGGGAAGAATCTACCCCCAAGATACTCACCATATAACTACCAAGGATTGTTTTCTCAGGGGATCCGGTATCCACGTCTGTCACTCTGAGTACACACCTGGAAAAGACAAAAACACGGGCGCCCTTTCGGGGGTGACACGGTTGTGTGAGTCGACGTAGTTTTAAGATGTGGACTGTTGATTACTATGATGACCTATTTGAGAACTAAGAGTGAGTCTGTTTGAAATGCTTATCATGTGTAAAACTTGTTAAAACAATTTTTGAAAAACTTTTTGGTCATACACTTGATGTTTAGCATAGGACCTAAGACAACTACTTTACAAATTGTTTGATGTGTTTTCAATACACTAATTTAGATAAGATCATCCAAAATTCACTATCACATTGATTACTCTCATGTTATGAGATTGGAAATCCACAAATTTTGTAAAGAAATCCGTTTTCAAAAGGATTAAAAAATCAAAGAAACCCCTTAACCACAAGAAACTATTGAAGAAGAGAAGATTTTTGTATCAAAGTCGAAAAGTTTTACTCAAGTATAGAACCTTTCTTCATAGGTATCATGATTGTGTTAGAGGTCTTTCTGATGATTATGCTATAGAACCTTTGTACTCACAAGCTTTCTTTCAAAGAAGAGCCCTTTCTCAAAGGCATAACCATAGTCAATGCATTCGTTTTAGTTATATTCCCCAACCTGCAATTGAATATTCTACTCATCCAAATCAAATTTTGCAATAGAGAACTCATATCACATTAGGCATTCATCACTAAATCCATCCTTTTACAAAACTAGGATCAAACTTTATAAAGTGCAAAAACATCTTTTTCTTGATCTTTTGCTTAAATTCCCTCCAATAGGATTTTCATCCTTTCAATAAGGGAACAACACAAGCTAAAGGTTAGAAACTTTTCAAGTCATAGAATCTTCATTCTATCCTAACTTTCATATCTATCATAATTGCACTATTTCACATTCTTTTGATCAAAAGTGAGTAATAATTTGGAACAAAACTTATGCCTGTCTTCACGAGATCTCAAAAACACATGGAAAAAGACGAGGGAGAAACCACTACAAGCAAAATGGGTGACCATACTGAAAAAGAAGAGGATACATTTAATGATGATGAATTAACAGAAGAAAAGCTTCAAGAAGCATAGCAAGATCCTCAATTTCATACTCTTATGGAAAGGATTTTAGAATGAAACAAAGAAAGATATTTTCTTTCATTAGCTAATCAAGGAGCTAAGTTACCTCACAATTTTGACATAGAAGGGATTAAGCAAAATCCTGAAATTCCTCCTACTGACTTTAGTGCCCTTACTCAACAAATAAAAGAATTACAAGGGAAAATAAAAGAGATGCAAGGGGGTACAACAAAGAAGTATGTTTTGGAAGACATATCTCCTTATCCATTTGATAGGAGTCTTCAAATGATCCCATTTCCAAAACATTGCAAAATCCCTAAGTATGATAGGTACAATGGAAAAACTGATCCCATTGACCATGTGAGGTATTTTCAAAATATGAGTCTAGAATTTGCCTATGATGATACATACTTAATGCGATTATTTCCACGAAGTCTAGGTGTACAATCCATGGAGTGGATTTCAAAGATCACTCCACCCATCAAAACCTTTGAGGAGTTAATAAATCAGTTTATAACACAATACGCCTACAACATTCAACACCCGATAACAATGCTTGATCTTTGTAAAGTGAAACAAAAAGTAGGAGAACCCTTCACTACGTTCTTGAAAAGGTGGAGAAGGTTATTTGCACGATATTCTCATCCTATTCCTGAAAAGGAAAAGATGGATATCTTCATCAATAGCCTAGATCCAGAATTAAGTTATAGGCTTAATCTTCATTGTCCTCATAACTTTGAAAAGTTGATTGAAAACGCAATCACCATTGAAGGAGCCTTGGTTAAATGGGGAGTGATAAAACTTGATAATCCAAGTACATCAAACCAAAACAACAACGATAAAACAAGGTTTTGGAACAGAAAAAAAAATGTTGTTAATAATGGTATAGTAGATGCAAATAATCTACGAACAAGACCATCTATCTTCAATCTATCAAGTGCTCCACGAACCAATCAACAAGGAAATACCAATCAACAAGGAAACAACAATCAACAAGGACAAACCTCCAAGCAAGAGAGCATGACCCATCAAAATACCAATCAAAATCGTGGTAATTTCAATAGAAATCTTGGCAATACCCAAACATCAAATCCGTCCAGACCTCCATTCTTTTCAAATCGACGGAATTTTACCACTTTGGGTCAATCTCTTGAGTTTTCTCTCAAGGAGCTTCTTGATAATAAGGTTATCACCTTACCACCACAAAGAGATTATGAGCCACGAGTCAAACCATCATCATGGAATGACTCGTATTATTGCAATTATCATCAATGTAAAGGTCATAGAACAAATAATTGTCAAGCTTTGAAAAATCTCGTACAAGATTTAATTGACAATGGCACCATTACAATCGAAGGACATCATACCAATGACGATCATCAAGCATTCAAAGATCCTTTACCAAACTATCAAAAGGGGGAAACATCAGATACAAAAGCTAAAAGCATACATAATGTTGAAGATAATATAATCTATCACATCTATGTTGATGATCAACGAGTTAATGTTATCAAAATCAAAGGAAAATAAGAATATCAACAAGTTAACGTGACTACGAGAGGACAAGCAAAGGTTGTTCTAAAAGGAAGTTCATCTAAAACGACTATTTCCTCTCCAAGTCAATATAATCTGGTTGATCAATTGAGAAAAACATCAGCTCAAATCTCCATCCTTGAACTTCTCAAAATATCCCCCATACACAAGAATATTTTAGAAGAAGCTCTCGTAAACACAACTGTCGACACTGATTTGGATGTAAACAAATTTCAAGCCATGGTGGGACATTTGTCTTCCCCCACTTGTCTTTCATTTTTCGATAAAGATGATGCCTCCATGACACATCCACATAATTCATCGCTCTATCTTGAAGTCATGATCCATAAACACCAAATTAGACGTGTCTTAATAGATGGAGGAGCTGGTTTAAACATTTGTAATTTAAAGTTAATAAATGCCTTGGGAATTTCAAAAAATTCTATTGATCCATGAAGGAAAATAACTATCAAGGCATATGGTGATGAAGAAAGAGCTTCTAAAGGATTAATATTATTGCCTATCAGAGTGGGACCTGTTGTGAATAACAAATTTTGTTAGGTTCTAGATCAGGATCTTTCCTATAACATACTTTTGGGTTGTCCATGGATTCATGATATACAGGCAGTACCATCAATGTATCATCAATGCATCAAGTTTCCATATGATGGACAGGAAATAACTATACAAGCTGATTACAATAGTACCCAAACTTGTTCAAATCTTCGAGTATCTCAAGATGCCTTTGTGCCACACAATAGGGAGGCTCTTGCTCTTTCTTCTTCCAATCTACAAGGACAACTGCAAGAATTGACCAAGAATCTTGACACTAAGCTGAATTTTAAAGACAAAGGAGTTGGCGAATATTCACTATCTCTTTCTACCTTACCTCCTTCTCCAAGGTCACATGGTCAGCCAACCTTATCAAATCAAAAGATTGCAACAACTTCTACATTCCAAGCTTTTGTGCCAATCACAAAGTTTGACGAAAAATTCATTAAAGCCCACACTACTGAAGAAGAAGCTGAAGATAGGGACATCCTAAATTGGCTATACAAAGATGAAGATGAATCTCTTTTGAACATTAAGTTACCTACAGAATAATATGGTAAGGGGTATGCCATCATGCATAAAATGGGCTATGAAGGAAATGGTCCTATAGGAAAAAGAAGAGAAGGAATCGTGGAACCAATTCAACCTATTTCAATACACCCAAGTGATAAAACAGGACTTGGATATGGTAAAGATAAAGAAGAATCTATTTCACAGCAAGCACAATCAACTCATGAAGGAGAATCAATGTCAGATAAACCTCATGAATTAGTTTTCCAATTGCATAATAGTTCAAATACTGATTCTAATGAATATGAATGGGACACCATTTATAATGATGAATTTTGGAGAGACAAACAAGTTGATACCATACACAAATATGCACCTGTTCTTATACAAGGAGAAGGTTCAAGGCCTCCACTTGATTATGTTTTACAAAGCGATCATGACTTAAGTGAGGACGATTCAGATTCTAACGCGATTGACGATCAACAGGAGAATACCATCATAGACCTTGTCTACCATGAGGATGATAGCCGCATCATGACTTTGACAATTCAAGACCTTACCCAACCTAATGATCCCATGCCTTTAGTTTATCCAGAACTTATTGATTGGGACATTCACACACCTATCCATATCCCCACATTCCATGATGATGAGGATATTATAAATTTCCTTTGTTCCTCTAATGAAGAAAACAATTGTTTCATTCAAGAATTTCATACTCATGATTTTGATAAGGAGGGTGTCAAGTCTCTTAGCTGCAAAATAAATGAAATAAAAGATGAATCTATTGGTGAAAACTGAAAAATGGCAGTGATAGATCACAATAAGAGAAAAATAAAGAGCGAATCCGACAGTGAAAACCTTTATAAGGCACTAAAGGATGAGAAACTTGACACTCTTCCCAAGCATTATCATGAAAGATCTTCTATTTTGATCGAACCAACAGAATCAATCAATATAAGTACAGCAGAGCAGCCAAAAATTTTGCAAATTGCAGCATCATTAATAGTTGAAGAAGTCCTAAAATTCATGGAATTCTTGAAAGAGAATCAAATTAACTTTGCTTGGTCATATGATGATATGATAGGGTTAGATCCTAATCTGATAATGTATCATTTATCTATCAAACCAGGGACAAAACCTGTGAAGCAAAAACTTAGAAAAATGCATCCACATGTTGCATTATTGGTCAAAGAAGAATTAAAGAAGCTTTTGGATGTTGGATTCATTCGAACTATTGATTATGTAGAATGGATTTCCAATATTGTATCTGTTTCAAAGCCAGATGGATGGATTAGAGTTTGTACAGATTTCAGAGATTTGAATAAAGCTTGTCCTAAAGATGACTTTCCTTTGCCCAACATAGATATGATTGTTGATTTAACTACTGGCCATGCAATGTATTCATTAATGGATGGATTTTCAGGATACAACCAAATAAAGATTGCACCAGAGGATCAAGATAAAATAGCGTTCACATGCCCTTGGGGTACCTATTGCTGGAATGTAATGTCATTTGGGTTAAAGAATGTCAGAGCCACTTATCAAAGAGCAATGACAATCATTTTTCATGACATGATGCACACATTCATGGAAGATTATGTTGATGATTTACTTGCCAAATCTCACACACGAGAAGAACATCTAGAAATCTTATCAAAAATCTTTACTAGAATGGAGAAGTTCAATGTTCGTCTAAATCCAAAGAAATGTGTCTTCGACATTACATCTAGAAAACTCCTAGGATATATTGTTTCAGAAAAGGGTATATAGGTTGATCTAGAAAAAGTACAAGCTATAATGGACATGCCACCACCACGAAATATCAGTCAGCTTCAATCATTGCAAGGCGACTACAATCTATCAGGCGGTTTATAGCTCAACTGGCAGACAAAAGCTTACCATTTACACATTTATTGCATAAAAATGTCCCATTCAAATGGGAAGACAAATGTGAAGCAGCATTCAATCAGATCAATCAATATCTTATGCATCCACTAGTTTTAATTCCACCCATTCCAGGAAAGCCACTCATACTCTATATTTCAGCAACAGAAGTATCCTTAGGAGCATTGCTAGCACAAGAAGATTCTACAGGCAAAGAAAGGGCTATATACTATATCCGTAGAACTTTAACAAGTCATGAATTAAACTACAGTTTCATTGAAAAAGCTCTCCTTGCAGTGGTGTTTACTTCTCAAAAGTTGCGGCATTATATGTTGGCTCATACAGTTAAGCTGATAACCAAGATTGATCCATTGAAATACTTACTAAGCAGAGCTACTTTAACAGGGAGACTTGCAAAATGGGTAATGATCTTAAGTGAGTTTGACATTCACTATGTAGATCGAAAATCTATTAAAGGACAGGTCATCGCAGATCAGTTGGCTGAAGCACCTTTACAAGAAGAAAATCCAATGCACATTGAGTTTCCTGATCCAGATGTCTTCACAGCAAAAATTCAGAAATCATGGACATTGTACTTTGATGGATCTTATACACAATATGGCTCGGGGGCAGGGATTCTCTTTGTTACACCTGAAGGACATACCATTTCATGATCATATCGATTGATGTTTCCTTGCACAAATAACATAGTTGAATATGAGGCATTGCTCACAGGATTGAAAATAGCATTGGAATGGCAGATTACAGAGCTCCAGGTCTATGGTGATTCACAACTTGTCATTAATCAAATTAATGATGATTATCAAACTAAAGATGATAAGTTGCTACCTTACAAGAACATGGTGGATGATTATAAAAAGAATTTTGTGTCAATCAAGTTTTCACAAATCTTAAGGATTGATAATAAAGCTGCAGATGCAATGGCTACCATTGCTTCCTTATTACAAATATCAGAAGATCAAACCAAATATGAATTCTTGGTGGAACAATTGTTTTCTCCCGCCTATGATAATCCTGAGACCCAAGTCATATATCATTTAACCGGTTCTGATTCACCTTTATATGGAAAGACTTATACCTATTTGAAAGATAACATCTTACCTCCGGATTTATCCCACAACCAAAAAAGGAACTTCATCCGCCAATCATCCCGTTATACCTTAATTGCTGATATCCTTTACCGATGTGGTCTTGATGGTACACTCCTTAGATGTCTTGAAGGTGATAAATCTGAAAAAGCCTTACAAGAGGTTCATGGTGGTATTTGTGGAACTCATTCGAGTGGTTTGACCTTAGCCAAGAAACTTGTCAGAATGGGATACTATTGGCCTACAATGGAGAAAGATTCTTTTACTTTTGTCAAGAAGTGTTCTAAATGTCAGATCCATGGGAATCTTATTCATGCAGTTGCACAGGAACTGCAACTTTTCACTCTGACATGTCATTTTTCTCACTGGGGACTAGATCTTGTTGGTAAAATTCATCCTTCATCATCAAATGGGCATAAATTCATCATTACAACTACGGAATATTTTACAAAATGGATTGAAGTTGTTCCTTTGACAACAGTGACTGGTAAACAAATATCTTCATTTATCCTAAATTACATTATCTGTCGATATGAAATTCCTAATTCTATCATTACTGATAATGGAAGACCTTTCAAGAATCAAGATGTTGATGAACTTTGTGAAAGATTTCGTATCCAACACAGGTTCTCTACACCTTAATTTCCACAGGGTAATGGTCAAGCAGAAGCTTCTAACAAAACAATCTTGAAGATATTGAAGAAGACAGTAAATGATGCCGGTCGTGATTGGCATGTCCAATTAAATCCAATTTTGTGGGCATATAGAACTAGCATTCGCACACCAACAGGAGCTACACCATATGCCTTGGTCTATGGAGCAGAAGCAATCTTACCATTAGAGGTTGAAATACCTTCACTTAGGGTTTCACTCAAGGGATTGATAAGTGATGAAGACTACAGAGTTTCTCGCCTCCAAGAGCTAGAACTGTTAGATGAAAGACGTCAACATGTAGCTGATCATTTGAAGGGTTATCAACATATTATGTCTCGTAGTTATAATCACAGAGTTAAACCACGGACATTTCAAGTGGGTGACTTAGTCATGAGAGAAAATCCACGTAATCAGCAAGACAGAGAAAAGAAAGGGAAATTTGAACCTAACTGGCTTGGTCCATTTGTCATCATTACAGCATATGGTTCTGGTGCATATCAGTTATCTACATCAGAAGGGGACCTGTTTGAAGAGCCGATCAATAGCATTCATTTGAAGAAGTTCTATGTTTAAAACCACTGAAAAAATCCAAAAAAAAATCATAAAAAGTCCTAAATTTTTTGAAAAAATCCAAAAAAATCATAAAAAGTCCTGAAAAATTTGAAAAAAATCAAAAAAATCTTGAAAAAGTGCAATAAAAACAAATGGTGAAAACCTGGTAAATAGGCATTATTTGTGATTAAAATGGGCTCCTCCATTTATTAGTTTATGTCTTGCACTCACTTTCGTCATCATTCGTTCATATCTATCATTTGTATATATCCTTCGTATCCATATCATATGAACAGGGATCCTTATGTTTCATCATGGCTTGATGAAATTTGTACATATCCATACTTTTTAGGTTTAGTTCACACTAGGGGAAAAATGCAGAAACACAGATTAAACAAGAGAAGGGCAACGAGCTTTTAGAACATCACGAACGGACACAAAACAGTTTGTCAAAATACAATAAACATTGCCATATTAAATCAATTACAACATGCTTATTCAATGCCAATGGAAATCGAAACAACATGATCCAAACAAATATCAAAATGAGAACATCAATGATGATAACCAAATTGGATGTTCTTAATCTGAATAAATGTTTGAAATACTTTAAGCAAAATTTGAATGGTTGTTTGATTTTTCCTATCATATCTCTGGAGCAATTCAATGATGTACAGAACTAGAAAAGTAAGGAAGGAGTATGATTTTTATTTGTTTGTTGTTTGCGAGGAAATCATTAGTACTATGGAAATTGGTTGCGAGACATGCTCTATTACGGATCATTGATGACATTTCAGAATTTGCATGGGAAAGGGGTTAACTCTTGTCTGTTTATGCAAGCAATGCTCAGGTCATCTCGGTTCAATTATACCTAGATGCTTGTATTAACTTGCTATATCAAAAATCATGAAAGCAATACTCAGGTCATCATTGGTGCTAACATACCCTTTGATGCTTGTATTAACTTTCAACATTTCAATGCTCTATGATGATATAAAAAGAAAAAATAAGCTCTCCAAATGGCAATATTGTATGGATATCCTGCATGGTTAGTATAGATTGCATTTATGTTAGAATTTGCATTTTACATTCGTAGATTTTCCCAAAAAGCTGGCAAAGTATCAAATGGTTAATATCTTTTTGATTACATGACTGAGTATATTTTGACATTCACAAAAACATCATTCCATACATCATTTTATATGTTTGCATTAGAAAATCACAAAAACAAAGCATACATCATAAACATTCATAAACATGTATAAATGATATCATCCATTGTATTCAATCAATCATGCATTAATAGATTTTTACTCATATCCTAAAAATCATGTATACATATACATCATAAGCATAAAAAATCAAAAAACCATCATATCATAACACATCATGCATATAAGGAAATAGATGCATTTATCTCATCATAAATCATCGCTGCATTTCATATATCTCAAAAATGAATGTCAAAATGTCCAAGGATGTCAACTATATATGGTATAACATCATCAAAAATGAGATCATCTCAAGGTGTATACAAATGTCTCAAAAGAGTATCACAAAAACATCATCTACAATGCACTAGGCAGTGCTATCCTCTGATGGAGCTGGTTTGGGACTTGTACCACCTGCCCCTGATGGACCTGCTCTGCCTGTCCCTGATGGTCCTCCTGGAGGTAATGGTTGTGTGACACCTCTACTGGTAGTACGAGAGTGACTATGAGTAGACTGTGACCGAGTATAACTCTCCCTTCGCTCAGGTGGAACAGCATCATGATATCTGGTCTTGTAAAACTCGGCCTCCTGGGTGGCTCTAGTAACCTCTCTCATCATGTCACCAGGTAGGGTGCTAGCTGCTACTCTCTGTAGACTATCCGCCAAAGAAATGGCCTGCTCACCCCGTTGTCTGGCCGTATCCTTCTCAGCAGTAACTGAAATCAACTGTCCCTGTAATTGTGTAATCAAGGCCTGTGCCTGTGCTAGTTGAGTCTGTAAACTCTGTACTGTACTCTGTAGAGAGGATATCTGACCTGATACTGCTGGATCTACTGAAGGAGATGGATCTGTGTGTCTCATCCGTGGTCCACCTCTACCACCTCTGCCACCTCTCCTACCACCTCTCCTGCCACCCCTATCACCATCCCTATCATCACCACCATCATCTCCCTCTGAATCATCATCTCCTCCACTCTCATCATCATCATTGCCCTCTGAATCGTCACCCTCTGAAGCCGAATCTCTCTGTCGTCATCTCTGTGTAGCAACAGGAGCAATAGGCTCATCAGGATCAAACATACGTGGTGCAAGATGCTCTAATACATACTGGCTATACTCTGGTGTCGTCCCTGTGTCAAGGACATCAAATCAGTAATCCCACATCACCACTCCTAAACTGGTGAACTCTGCAACTGCTGCCTCATAGGAAATATGTGGACCCCATACTACAAGCTCTAGTTGTCGCCGTGCATAAATGGTGGAACCCACAGGCATACCCTGAATCCGTCCAAACTGCCGACATACTCATCCAACAAGAAATCTCTCAATGATCCACGGAGTACACCCAATCAAAAATCTGTATGTACACACATAGGGCATCTCCCTCGCATCCTCTGGCCATGCCTCACAATCTAAATATGGCCGCCAGCATACTGTATCCAGACCATCCAAGAGACGCTGCCAATGATCTAGTTTGCCTAGTCTCAGCTGAGCAATAATGTCAGCATATCTCCATCTGTACGATTGACCAGTTGGTCGCTGTCCTCGAGTCAATGGTCGCAAAACAACAAAGTGCTCCCATGCCCATATCTGTAATAATGAGCACCCAATAGCAAAACTCCGGCCTCTACCATAAACAATATGATGTAACTCATCATACAAGTGCACAAGCATGCATGTCCCCCACGCATATCGTGTCCCCTACATCACCATACTCTCTAGCACACGACCCCACCCGATCGCGAACCCCTTCGACCTATATTCGGGGCACAACACACCTCCAATGAATCCTGCAAGTACAGACGGTAAAGGTGGATATGTATTTGTCATCTCACCCCATGGGATGAAATATCCGGCAATGTGATCATCTCTGAAAATCCTCCTCAAAGCATCAGTGCCTCCAGCCTCTCGGCTATCAAAAACCACTATCTCCCCCATCACTAGGATCCTCAGGATGCGATATATGTCCTCAGGGGTCACTGTAATCTCTCCAGTCGGTAAATGAAATGTGTTGGTGTCACTATGCCACCGCTCAACAAGTGCTGTCAATAAAGCCCTGTTGAGGTGAACCTCAGGCATATCAAACAATGACCTCAATCCATAGGCCTCAATCACATCTCGGTCTGACTGTAACAACTGTTAGAAGATTAATCTTTACTTGGTAAAGGTTATTCTTTAATTGTAATTTTTTATTAACTTGTAGGAATATTCCAAAGGAATCCCTACAAGTCTTTTGTATTTTTGTCATCTCACACATGTGTGAGGATAACTTATTTTTTAATTCCTTTATTAAGGAATATTTGTAACCACCTCCTTAAGAGGTGACATTTTGCACACACATAGATGAATGGTGGCATTCATTGAGTTGGGAGTTACATTCTAACTCCTCTTTCTCACCTCTACTTATTGAGGTGCTTCTCCTCTCATTCTTCAAGGCTCATGCAAGCAAGCTAAGGCTGAAGCTCTCTCTTTGTATTATTCTTTAGGCATTTTGCCTCCATTCATAATATTGGGGTTTTTTCTTGTTTTTTCCCCTTAACAAATTCTTGTGTCTCTCTTGTTTTGGTGGTGCTTGGTTTTGCTTCTTCAATCTATTTGGTAATATCTTTCCTTCAAACAATTGCTCATTTATTAGTTCTTTCCATTGCTCTTTATATTTCCTTTCATGGTATCAGAGCTTGGTATTACTAATATTTTGTGAGCTACATTGTTGAAGGTTTACCAGATTTTTTTTTAGCACACCATTGGAGACACTCTCAAAGAGGAGAAGAAGAGCAAAGTATCTAATCTTGGTTGTTTTTGTCTTCTAACCTATTTTTATTGTGCAAGAATTTCAGTTTTCTAGTTTCATACTTCAAATAATTTTTTTTAAGAAACACAAAAACCCAATAAGGGTTTATCTTATTTTTGAACTTTCAATTTAAAGTTTATTTATTTCTTCAGTTTATACAAATCTTAATATTAGATGTGTAAAAAAATAATTATAATTTGCATGCAAGCTTATTTTTTGTAAAATTTTAGAAACCCTCAAATAAAGGGTTATATTTTATTTTTTTAGATTTGTAATTTGTTTTTCCAATATTAGGCTAAATCCGTAAATAAAATCAATATATTTTACATTTTAGAAAAAGGGTAATCTATTTTTTTGCAAATCTATTAAAAAATTCTCCATATTTGCATGTTCACATTTCTTTAAAAAAATCAAATTTTTTTTTAGGCTCTAACTTGATTTTTAAAAATTTCAATCTCTATTAAAAAAAATATATCATATCTGCAATCTTTCTAATTTTTTATTAAAATTTCAATCTATTTATTTTTCTTATCTTATTTAGGGCTTTTTTCCTATATCAAATATTTAAAATAAAATAAAATATAATAAAAAAAACTCTAATTTTTTTTAAATATCAAAAAAAATCTTTATCAATACTAAAAATTTGATATAGGGCTTAGGCCCCCTTTTGCATGCCTCTTGTTGCTCATCATACGTGCTCCAACTTTTCCCTCCGTAGCTCAAACTCTGCATGCACACTATTTTAAAACCCTAAATCTTTTTGTTTGCCCTCTGCTTTGCTGAACCCGTGGGACTCCGAGCAACCCCCTGTTGCCTCCTTCCGCGCAGCTCTTTGCATGTCCTTCAACCCACCCTTCTCCAGCTTGCCTAAATCATTATTGTTTCCTTATTGATTCCTTTTTAAATAAAATCTTAACCCTAAATTTGTGCCGCCCTTTTTTATTTTTGAAATCTTTAAAATAGAAAAAGAAAAGTGCCGCACTTTTCTTTTTGCCCGTGCATGTACTTTTTTTAAAAAGTGCTTTCTTTAAAATTCTCTTATGAAAGATTTTATATTGATCTTTTACCCTATTTAAATTTCACTTTATTTAAAAAATCTTTATCGTGCTCTTTTTTAAAAAAAGTGAGAAATCTTTACCTTTCATTCAAACTTTTAAGTAAAACTCTTTTAAAGTTTTTAATAAATTCTTCTTTCAAATTTAATAGTAATAATTTTAAGTTTATATTTTATCTTTTTTTCATAATTAATTTCATTAATTATATAATCTTGTTTATGTTATAATTATTTAATTTTAGATTAATTATTTTATAATATTAAAGGAGTTTGTTTTTATTTTATTTTTTTTAATTCAAAGGGGGTTTATTTTTTTGAAAGCCTTACATTTACTAGAAGAGGACAATTTTTTTTCTTTTAAGCTTAATTAGTTTTATTTTCTTTCTCAAGTTGTAAACTATTAGTGTTATTTTAATATAGTTTTTTGTGCACTTAAATTTATTTACAATGTCCACTTTAATCCCTGAAATTAAATTAACTAGTTCCAACTATCATTCTTGGAAGACTCATATTTGTTTCATTTTTCGTTTTAAACACCTTTTAGATGTAGCTACAGATCCTAAATCTAAATCAGGTTCATCTGCATCCAAAGATGAAATTGAAAAATGGAATCTCAAAAATGAGGAAGCCCTTGGCCTCATAGGTATCTCCATGTCACCTGAACTTTATGTTCACATTGGGACATGTACAACTGCCTATGAAGCATGGGACAAACTCAAAACAATTTATGATAGTACAAATGAATCAAGAAAAATTCAAATTCAAGATCAACTTGAAGATTTGAGGTATTCTGATTTTAAATCTATGGATGATTTTTTATTGAAATTTGATGCTTTAAATAGTCAATTGGATGGTTTAGGAGTTAAATTAGATAATCTTAGATTAATTCATCTTATTCTTAAAAAGTGTCTTCCTAGACAATTTCAGCAATTCATTACTAATATTCATGCTCAATTAGCTATTCCTTCTTTAGCTACTCAATTAACTTATGATATTTTTCGTGATTTATTAAGACAAGAAGAGGCTAAGTTAATTCAGTTTGGTACTCTTAAGTCTAATGAACATGCTTTCTTATCTAATCATAAGCAAAATTTTAAACCTCATTCTAAACAACAACATTATAATTCCAAACCTCATTATAATAATGGCAATGATCCTAGAAAGTTTAACTCTTCTAAGAAACCACATTGCACTTATTGTAATAAGGATGGTCATTGGCAAAATACTTGTTTTAAGAAGCAAAATGAGAAAAAGCCTATGAAGCAAAATAATCAACATCAAAATAAACCTAATAATAATAAGTTTCAAAATAATGCAAATCAATCTAGACGTGCTTTTACTTGTAGTTCTAATGTTTCTCAACCTCTTGAATGGGTTATTGATTCAGGGGCATCTCAACATGTTACTTCACATAAATAAGTTTTTGAGTCTATGCAACCTGATATATCAAATGTTCCTCTTCAACTTGCTAATAATCATACTTGTAAAGTAGAAGCAATTGGAGATGTGAATGTTCCTAATGGTAAATTGCATGATGTTTTATATGTTCCTGAATTAAAGACTAACTTGCTTTCAGTTGCTAAGCTTTGCCAAGATTATAAAATTGAATTTTACAAAGATATGTGCTATGTTATTGATCCAAAACAAAACAAGGTCATTGCTAATGCTAAATTAGACAATGATAATTTGTTCAAATTTTATGAGTTTGCTCAATCTAAGATGCTCTTTAATATCTACCATTGATTTCAATGTTTGGCATGAAAGACTTGGTCATATAAATTCTAACAATATTGCTTTAATGCAAAAGCTTAATATGGTAGATGGATTGCCTAGTATTGTTCCATCTAAAATTGTATGCACAGGATGCATGAGTGGTAAGATGCATAGGGAGCCCTTTCCACATGGTCAATCATGGAGGGCAACTCATAAGTTGCACCTAGTTCATAGTGACCTTTTGGGACCCATGGAGAATAACTCCATCCAAGGATCAAGGTATGCACTTACTTTTGTTGATGATTTTTCTAGAAGAACTTGGATCTATTTTCTTCATAGTAAGGATCAAGTTCTTGATATATTTTCTGAATTTCATAAATTTGTTGAAAGGCAATCTGGTTTTAAACTTAAAATTCTTAGAACTGATAATGGTAAAGAATATGTGAACAATGCTTTTACTAGTTATTTGAAATCATTTGGTATTAAGCATGAGCTAACTATTCCCTATACACCTCAACAAAATGGTGTAGCGGAAAGGAAGCATAGAACTATTGTTGAAATGGCTAGATGTATGCTACATGCTAAAAATATGTCTTATAAATTTTGGGCAGAAGCTATGTTTTGTGCTACTTACATTATCAATAGGACTCCTACTAAAGCTTTAAAGGATATAACTCCTGAAGAAGCTTGGTCTGGTAGGAAGCCCAATCTTAAGCATTTAAGGATTTTTGGTTCAATTGCTTATGTTCACAAACCTAAACAAAAGAGGCAAAAATTAGATGCTAAATCTTCTTATCATATTTTTGTTGGTTATGATGAACATTCTAAAGCTTATAGAGTTTATAATCCTCTTACTAACAAAGTTAAAGTTGCTAGAGATGTATGCATTGCTGAAAATGGTGTTCATGATTGTTCTAAAGTGCATAATATTGATTCTTCTCAAAATAAAGTTATTGTTGTGGAGGATAATCCTCAAGTTGAAACTCCTCTTAACCCTCCTAATGCATCTCTTACTCATAGTGATAGTGATGATGAAAATGTTGAAATTTCTACTCATGATTCTTCTTCTAGTGATGATACTCCTACATCTAAAAGAATGCCAAAATGGTTTAAAAATTTGTTGCAAGAAAGTGAGGATTATTTAGCTAAAAATCCACCTAAAAGAAGAAAGGCAAATTATTGTAATCATGCTTTGATGTCTAACATTATGAATTCAAATGATCCTCAAACTTATGAACAAGCTAAAGATCAACCTCATTGGCAAAAGGCTATGCAAGAAGAATATGATACTTTAATTGCTAATAATACTTGGGATTTAGTTCCATTACCTCAAGGTAAGAATCTTGTTTCATGCAAATGGTTGTATAAAACTAAGGTTAATGCAAATAATGAAGTTAGCAAGTTTAAAGCTAGATTAGTTGCTAGGGGCTTCTCTCAAGTTGAAGGATTAGATTATAATGAAACATTTGCTCCAGTAGCTAAGATGCCAACCATTAAATTAGTTCTTGCTTTAGCTTCTCATATGCATTGGCCTATTCATCAAATGGATGTTAAAAGTGCATTTTTAAATGGTGATTTACATGAAGAAATTTATATGTCTCAACCTTTGGGTTTCATTAAGGAAGGTAATGAAAATCTTGTTTGCAAATTGAAGAAATCAATATATGGTTTAAAGCAATCTCCTAGAGAATGGTATTCAAAGATCAATGCTTTCTTTTTATCTCAAGGTTTCATTAGAAGTAAAAATGATCCAAATTTATATATTAAGCATAGTGAAGATGATATTGTGATTATTATTTTATATGTTGATGATTTAATTATCACTTCTAGTTCTAACAATTTGATTAGTGATGTTAAGTCTCAACTCAATCAACAATTTCAAATGACTGATTTAGGCCTATTACATTATTTTTTGGGTATGCAAATTTGGCAAACACCTAAAGGTATTTTTATTTCTCAACATAAATATGCTCAAGATCTCTTAGATAGATTTAAAATGAATGATGCAAAGTGTGTTTCTACTCCTTGTGAATTAGGAACTAAATTAATGGTTGATATGGAAACTCCTTTTGTTGATCCTACTTTATATAGGCAATTAGTAGGAAGTTTAAATTATCTAACTCTTACTAGACCTGATATTTCTTATAGTGTTGGATTGGTTTCTAGATTTATGTCTAAACCACAACAAACTCATTTTAAAGTTGCAAAAAGAATTTTAAGATATGTTAAAGGTACTCTTAATCTTGGTCTTTTTTATGATGCAAATTGTGATTTTTCTTTAAAGGGTTATACTGATTCAGATTTAGGAGGTGATCCCAATGATGGGAGATCCACTTGTGGTTATTGTTTCTTTGTTGGATCAGGTGCAATCTCATGGAATAGTAAGAAACAACAATCTACTTCTCTTTGTTCTACAGAAGCTGAATATAAAGGTTGTACAAATGCATCTAAAGAAGCATTATGGTTAAGAAGATTACTTGAAGACTTGGGTCTACCTCCAAAGGATCCTACTCCTTTATATTGTGATAATCAAAGTGCTATTGCTTTGGCAAAGAATCCAATTTTTCATGCAAGGACCAAGCACATTGCTCTTCAACATCATTTCATTAGAGAGCAAATTGAAGACAAGCAAATTTCTCTTTTGTATTGTAAAGGTGAAGATCAAGTTGCAGATATTCTCACCAAAGCTCTTTGTAAAGATAAATTTCTCTTCCATTGTAAAAATCTTGGATTACAACCCATTGAAGGGTTTGATGTAACCTCCCAAGTAAAGCTTAAGGGGGGATGTTAGAAGATTAATCTTTACTTGGTAAAGGTTATTCTTTAATTGTAATTTTTTATTAACTTGTAGGAATATTCCAAAGGAATCCCTACAAGTCTTTTGTATTTTTGTCATCTCACACATGTGTGAGGATAACTTATTTTTTAATTCCTTTATTAAGGAATATTTGTAACCACCTCCTTAAGAGGTGACATTTTGCACACACATAGATGAATGGTGGCATTCATTGAGTTGGGAGTTACATTCTAACTCCTCTTTCTCACCTCTACTTATTGAGGTGCTTCTCCTCTCATTCTTCAAGGCTCATGCAAGCAATATAAGGCGGAAGCTCTCTCGTTGTATTATTCTTTAGGCATTTTGCCTCCATTCATAATATTGGGGTTTTTTCTTGTTTTTTCCCCTTAACAAATTCTTGTGTCTCTCTTGCTTTGGTGGTGCTTGGTTTTGCTTCTTTAATCTATTTGGTAATATCTTTCCTTCAAACAATTGCTCATTTATTAGTTCTTTCCATTGCTCTTTATATTTCCTTTCAACAACTGTGGAATCAATGTCCATGTACTCGGAAATGTCTCCCGTGACTGCAAAACACCCAATCTCTCCTGTTGACATATCATGACAAAGCAAAATCAATATCCAATCATCATGATTTATCAATCAAATCTAAATATCAAAATATTTGTTTTTCATTTTCATGGAAAGCAGATAATCAACATCACGTTTATTTTTGACAACCTTAGAAGCAAACCTATCAATCAAATTATTTGTTTTTCATTTTCATGGAAAGCAGATAATCAACATCATGTTTATTTTTAACAACTTTAGAAATAAACATATCAATCAAACAATTTGTTTTTCATCATCATGGAAAGCAGATTTATCAACATTCTGTTTGTTTTTAATAACTTTAGAAACAAACTTATCAGTCCTATTTGTTTTTAACTTTAAAAACAAATCTATCAGTTCTTATTTGTTTTTCAACAACTTTGGGAACAAATTTATCATTTACAAAAACATATAATCAAAGGCGCTACAGAAAACATCATGGGCGCTACAGAAAAAATCAAAGGCGCTACAATACATATCATGGGCGCTATGCTTTTCACTAAAGGTGCTACTAAAACAAATGCGCTACGAAAATCATTAAGGGCACTACAAAAGTTATCATATGTGCTACATGATTATATGTGCTACAGAAATTGTTAAGAGCGCTATGGAAATTCTTAAGGGCGCTAAAACACAGTTTTCTATAATCAAGACATTGAAAAACGTGCAACAAAAGGAAAATTTTCAAAAAGCAGGAGTTTGACGAGGTGCATACCGGAGGTCCATAGTGTGCTAGCCGTTGATGTCGTCAGATGTGCTCAAAACGGTGCTGGTGAATCAAAAGTGCCATAATTATCTCACCAGAGCTCAAAATTTGCAAATTTTACTAGGTTAAAATGGAAAATGACATGGAAAATGACATTTTAAACCTATATAATGGCAAAATTGGGGCATTTTATCACATTTTAACATAGTAGGGGCAATTTTAGTCATTAATTTTTCATTTCACATCTTTTTGGGTTAGTTTTTTCATATTATTATGTTCGAACGATGAATCGACATTTTTCAAATCATAAAACTCAAAAATCTAAATAAAAAATTCAAAAAAATCGCAAAATTCACAAAAATCACAAAAAATCGCAAAAATAAAAATCTTATCAATTCATCGTTTGAGGGGGCATATACCTATCAATAATCAACAGTTAACATCTGGGGCAAATTTCAAAATTCTTTGAAGCAATGCGTAAAACACATCACTTCAAAGAGGGGCAAAATGTATACACCTAAAAATGGTCACATCACATTGTCTGGTAATTAATTAAATATTTTTAATATTTAATTAAATCTCTGAATTCCATCTACGTATAAATAAATTTAAATAATTTATTTATATTATTCATTATTTCATTTCGATTAAATAAATAACTTTATTTTATCATCTTTTCTTATTCATTTCTTAATTAATTAAATAAACATTACGATTTATTTATATTAATTATCAATAATCTTGGCTTGAATATTTTATTCAAATAAAGATTAAATATTTCCTCTCTTTTAATTATATTCTTCTAAATGTTCATTCATCATTAAATATTTTAAATATTTAATGTAATTCTTCTAATATCCATTTCCAATTAAATATTTTTAAATATTTAATTAATTCTTCTAAAGTCACATTACAATTAAATATTCCAAAATATTTAATTAAATCTTCCATAGTGTTAAAATCAAAAATCAAATTCAATAAATGAAATTAAATAAATTTATTTATTTATTTAATTTGGGGATTATCTTCAACAGCCGTGAAACAAACTGCCGAAACAGAAAAATTAAATTCCTCTGTTTCTATGCAGGCTTGTTCCCGTGGGTTGAAGACAGGCATCCATCCTTCTCTCCAACCTCTCAACCTCTTCCATCTTCTTCTCAACCTCTCCATCTCTCACCTTTCAATTTTACCAGATAACTTCACGGTCGTTGATTCTTGCCAGCCAGCATTGTCCTTGCAAAAAGCTATAAATAAGACAGCCAGGTCTTTGAATTCATATAGAAGCTTTCAACAGGAAAATTATAGTCAATTTGTAATAGCATAGCCTTCATAAGCCTTTTAGCATTTCCATTTCATAAGCATAATATAGAATCATGGCATATTCACTTCAAGTCATAGTATTTTCCATTTACAGCCCCTGCACATAATCCACAGCCCCTGTCCATATCCGTCAGCATTCTCACCTTTACCAGCATCTAGAATAGAATTTCCTTTGCATACTCATTCTGCAGATAGCCATTTGGAGAAGATGAGCTTACACAATCTGAGAGTAGCAGCTTCGAACAAATCTCTGGAGATAGAGAAAGATGGAACGCTTCTGAAGATTTCCTACTTATTTTAATTGTATTTCAAATTTCTTTAGTTTAAAGTTCTATCAATTGTGTTTTGTTTTCAATTTGATTGCATAAATCTAACATACACACATATCGATGTCTTTATCTAATTAGGAAACAAAGTCTCAGTGTTTAAACAAAACTTGAGATATCTAAAACCAAGGTGATACATTCATCAATACATCACAAAAGACATTTTTCTAGAATACACAAGCAAGCTTGAGTCTACACATACATTCAAGAAAACCACAAATAGTTTTAAAATATTAAGAGAGTCTACTTAACAATCCAAAAGTGCATAGATACATTCTTTTTATTATGTTCAAAGATACCTTACAAAATCTTTGCAAGGATTTTATAGTCCTCTGGCTGACTAACTAAACAACATACATCCATAAATATATTACATACATGCGGAGACACTCTATAAAGGTTTATTTTTCATTAAACAATTGATCCACAAAGGTTACAAGTATTATTTCAGAGTTCTGGACAAACCCAAACCTGTACAATGTCAAAATTTCTATACCCGAACTTGGAAGTTGAAACATGTGGTTTCCTATGAACACCTTTCTTCTGCTAGCTCTGCAACTGCTCCTCTCTGTAAAATTTTATCCTCTAATTCCTCTCCTCTAAAAATGAATTCAAAGAAACTATAGTCACAACCACCATCAACAGAATTTCAAAAGGTCATCCCAAATGGAAAACCCTAGTCGCAACCTCATCTAGTATCCAAATGAAATTTGTCCTCTACAAATCCAATCTAAATGTCAAGAGATGTGAGAGAACATTCCTTGACCAACACCATACATCTACATTGAATGACCTACATGGAATGAGTGCAAGAAAAAACAAAAATGCCCCTAAAATATGTTGGAAATGGTGTCTAAGAAGTGCATTATGTCAGGAAAAGGTTCTACAAACATTAAATGTAGCATGGGTACTACACAGTCCCTCATATCCATACTAAAATGACATAAATTCCCATAGGGAAAGTGTCTAGACCAAGTTCAAACAGTTGAAGTGGTAGTTGAGCTTTGATGAGGGTAGTTGAAACTTATCTTTAGTCATTTTTTGCTTGTTGCATAATTTTGACCCCTATGTGGATGCAGAAAATTGACTTGGACTAGGATGTGGTGTGAAAGAACAAACTTAAGAAACAAATCACATCATCATCTAGTGTAAATTTCAACTTGGGACACCATGATAGAGAAACGAGCCCCAAGCAGTCGAGTTTAGATGAAATCACAACCTTTGTGAAGGTTCAGATGACACTAAAAGACTTGCAAAGCCCTTCTACGCAAATATGGCATCAATTGAGTCATAAAGACTTACAACATCCACATACCAGTGAAAATCCCACAAGAAGCACTTGCGAAAACTTGTACCTCAACCGATTGCGTGGGAATCTGACCTTGTCTGGGTCAAACTTACTTTGGACATCGTGTCTGATTCACCTATAAATCTCCATAACCTTCCTAAAATCCATTTTCCCTTTGTAGAAAATTTAATCCCAAGTGCATACATGGGAATTCACCCTCCATTTATTTGTTGTAGAAGTTCCAAGTACAACTAAACTTAACTTGTATGGTTCAGTCTAAAAACTCCAAAGGGGAAGATGGGCCTATTTTTCTTACATTGTGAGAAAAATAAAGTGAACTAAATGACGAGCCTAAAAGATGAAGTTCTCTTAACCCATAGAAATGGGTAAACCCACAAAACTAGTTTACAATTCCAGTGAGGAAGGAAAATTGCAAAAAATGCCCCCATGAAGAAAATTTTCATTTTTGGGGGTTCGAATGAACTTTTGGTTTGAGTGAACCCAAAGGGGGTTTGCTCAAACCCCCCTTTGATCAAACCTATTTAATGCTAGGTCCCACCATATTCCACATTTCCTGGAATGAAAAATAAAGGAAAACTTAGTGGAAAGGGGGTTTCACTCGAACCTAGGTTCATTCGAACCCCCCTTTTCCCCCTTCTCCCCCTCTGGCACCAAATTTCTCCAAAAAAATTCCCTTCGAAGCTCGAGCTGAGGATGAAAATGGAGGAGACTTCACAGAGCCAATTGGATGATGGTAGTCCTCGAAACGAGCTATCCAATGAATATAATTTTAATATGTTTTGGTTTTATTATATGTTTTTTTAGTTTGATTAAACATAGGTTTTTCACCGAAAATCAAGCTCTATGTTCTGCACATGTGGAAAAATAGCAGATTATAAAAAAAAAAAATTGAAAAATATCAATGCACTAGATATTGAAGTCCTTAATCCAACAAAAACAAATTTTGAATTTTGATACATACAAAAAAAGTTATGTTGTATGCGGTCCACCTATGTCTAAATTGTAATTGGTTTCACTTTGAAACTTGATTAAGGAAAAAATATTCAATAAAACACTATGAAACCAAATGAAAGTGCTAAATATCGTAGTTACAAATCTAAATTCGAAAAAAATAGAATTTTATCCTTCATGGAAAAAAAGTTATGTTGTATACGATGAGCATCACTCCTTAAAAATGGTGTTTACTAAAAAAACTAGTTTTTGAAGGAGATGGAAAAAGAAGTGCAATTTGATTCCAAAAAATTTGAAAAAAATATATTAAAAATCTACAAAAAAAATGTCACAAATCACTAGTTTGCATCATCTTCACAGTTTAGCCACTATAGCTGCCTAAAAGTGAAGATTTAGGTAGAAAAAATTAGTTCAGTGTCCAGTTTGGCCAAAAACTGTAAACTAGTATTGTGGGATCACCCAAACCCGTAAAACTAACAATCATTTTTTCAACAAACCTTGATGTCGAAAAACATGACCTAATTGGACAGTTGTAGAAAAACATGACTAAACTACACCTTGGCGAGGAAGATGGCTCCATCCGAATGGAAGACAGAACCCACATGGGCATAAATTTTTCCCTTAGTGAATTTCACAAAACTTCTAAAGGAAACCATACATAATTTTTCATGTTCTACCCATTGGTCCAATGAAAACCAGACCTAACAAATATCTCAAATCGCTTATAATTTTGGGCAAATATGGCTAAGGCATGCAACAAGACACAATATTTTAAGATGAATCTTTGAATGAAGTTGGTTTTGATGGCATGCACACAACCTACATGTGAGTCTCTTGCAAATCTATCATCAATTGCTTCTTAGTTCAATCCTGACAAGCATGAGAATGATCCCTAAATTTAAATCATCAAATTCAAATTTCAACTTTCTCACTCCTTTATACTAGTCATTACGAGTTGAATTAGCACATGTTTCTATGACATGTTGCTATGTCATGGTATTTAAAGACATTCAATGAGAAATTAATTTATAATGGAGATCGCATGCTTGAATATTTAAAAGGGCGCTTCAATTTATAAAGGGGAATAAATAATTAAATCTACATCATCATCACATAGGCCATTTGCATGTCTATGTATGTTTTCTTTGATATTGCTCATTGTTGTTAATCTAAAGAGTTTGGCCTACATAGAACCCATTAGCCTATCAAGTCTATAAATCTTAAAATGGTATTTCTAGACAAAACCTTCATAGATTCAAATATCTTTATGGTAAAGTTAGTTGATATTCAAACATGCATTCTATTAGATAATTTGTGTGCCTCTTAAATCAATATCATGTGGCAAATGAAGTTAACAATAGTCTAGATCAACCCTAAAGGGTTTGAGATCCATCTATCATTTTTCAAATTGTAAAATAGATTTTTTGACACTCATCTTGAATTGAGGTAGATAATTTCATGATTTAGTTTAAATGCTTATTAATTACATTTATTTTATTTTAATCTATGTACTTTGCAACCCTTATTTACTTAGTTAAGTGTCTATTGTTATAATTTTATTTCTAATGATATTGTTTAAGATTTTACTTTAATTTGAATTTGATTTTTGCTTGTGATTTCACTCAACCATTTTTTTCAATATCTATGTAATAGAACATTTATCCATTAAATAAATAAATAATAGAAAAACTAATTTAAAAAATGTGTCTTTTATAATCCTTATTTACTTAATTGACTATTTATTCTTATATTTTTATTTATAAGAATATCATTAAGATTTTACTTTAATTTGACTTTTATAATCCTTATTTACTTAGGCCGCCAAAGTGAGGGTTGACAAGAATTTTCTTGGTCACCTGATCTTGAATTGAAGAATAGTGAAGACATGCGTGGGATTGGTTTAGTTATATATATGATGTTTTCCTAGGGTAGGTATTAAGTGGTATAAAAAAGAGGATTTTGTAGCTCTTTTTTTATTTTATTTTTTTGAAAGAAGTTATATGGGAGATTACGTAAGTGATTGAGAGCTCAAAACAAATTTAATTTTTCTTTGATTAAAATAATATTTGAGGATTGTAAGAAAAAGAATTTGTGATGGGTCTAGTTGTAGGGTAGGTGTTAAGTGGTACAAAAGAGAGGGTCTTTTTTGGTAATGAGTTATATAGGGGAGGAGAGTAATGGATTATAGGTCAAAATTAAATTCATATTTCTTTTTTTAGATTAAAATAATATTTGGGGATATTGGGAAAAAGAATTTATGATAGTTTTAGTTGCAAGGTGGGTATTAAGTAGTGGGATTTATTCACGTTTTCTATTAAAGGAGTTATATATAGGTAGTGGTTGGTAGGGTAAAATAATAGATCATTTAGATTTCTTTTCTAGGTTAAAATAATTTATTAGGAATTGCGAAAATACAAAATGATGGGTTAGATAAACAATAGGCTAGGTATTAAGAGGTATAAAAGAGGTTGAAGGGCTCTAACTTTAAAGGAGATATGTAGGGGAGAAGGGTAGTGGTTGGTAGATCTACTATAACCATCTAAGTTATTTAGGCAACCAGAATCAATAAATATCAAGGTGAAGTTGATGGTAACATTTTTTTAGTATTGTAATGGTGAAAATTATATACCCATACTCTTTTTTATTATGTTTTGGACTCATTTTGATTAAAGTGACTTTTATGTAATTAGAAACCTATAAATGATGTCTTTTTAGATGAGAGTGCATACAATCTAAGCATTATTGATTCCCATCCACACTTCAATCTTGACCTTTAATTTACCCCTTTCTTGCCCCAAGAAAAATCTCTAGTCATGAAAGTTATCTTGATCATTTCTACAGTCAAAGAAATGACCCCTTAACCTTCAAAATTCAAATTATAATATGGGGCCAACTTTACCTCTTCTTGAGACGATTGTGTGTTAACTAATGGTGTAAAAGTGTTTTGTTTGACCCTTGGCATTATATTTAAAGGGATAACTCCAAGTCATTTAGATAACCTAGAGCACAACATCTAAATCAATCGTTACACACTTAGAATTATTACTTGCATGAACTATCAAGAGAATTTATTAGAGAATTTGCATGACATAAGCATCTAGGAATCTTGCATGTTTAAGAATGTTGTCTTTGATTTTTTAATCTAGTTGTTGAATTGATATCCTTGCATGGTTTGACATAAGGGAAGTAATTATTCCTACCACATGTAAACCATCAAACACCAAAACTACTATTTACGTGGGAACAAACTAAGAACATCAAGACAAGTTAAAGTTTACATTTTAAATTTTTATTAGAGATAAGAATCATAAGTTCATAATAGATATGTGTGATAGGGATCAAATCTACACAAGAAAGATCATTTCTACAATCATGAAACTGACGTAGATCAACATACAGATACTCATGATCCAAGGTATTGATCTAATCTTCATTGATATTTTTGCATTATTGGTGAATCACATTTTATCATCTATCACAGTTTTTTAGTTAAATACAGTTATTATTTTATTTTAATTTTTAAAGAATTCAATTGTTTTCAAAATAGTATTTAATTTAGTATATTTATTACACCAACAACTCTTCTATCTAATTAATTAAACAACTAGGCTAATTTAATAAATTAACCAAAAAGAGGATGGGTGTTAGTATATCGGATTTGAGTGCATGATATCATTCAGGACATTTTTAAGTGTTTTCAATCTCTACACTAATTGTCCTTGCACTTACACTTGAGGGGAAAGGATAATTAATCTTAGGTAGGGGTATTTATTCTTGTTTTAGGGTCTCCTCTTCCCCTCTTTGTTTCCTTAAAATATCAACATAGAAAGTATGCTAATGTTTTAAGGGGGGCATAGCCCTTGTCCATTATCACACATTCAACATTTACTGAAGATCAAATACATTCATGTGTCCCTTTAGTGGTGGTATTATGCATGATACCCCCTAAGGTGTGGCCTTTCAATTCATTAATGTGCCCCTTTAGTGGCGGTATTATACATGATAACTCCTAAGGTGTGGCATTTCAATTCTTGATTATATGCTCATTTAGTGGTGGTATTATGCATGATACCCCTAAGGTGTGGCCTTTCAATTCATTCATATGCCCCTTTAGTGGGGGTATTATGCATGATACCCCTTAAGGTGTAGTCTTTAAATTAATTCATGTGCCTCTTTTGTGGTGGTATTGTGCATAATACCCCTTAAGGTGTGGTTTTCATTGTATTTGTATACCCCCTTTGTGGCAGTACTGTGTATAAGACCCCTTGAGGTGTGGTTATTGATTCATCCCATACGACATTAAACTTTTGTGCACCCCCTAAGGTGGTTCATCCACTATGACATTAAACTTTTGTGCACCCCCTAAGGTGATTTGTTCCTCAAGATGTTAAATTGTCCCCTGTGACATTAAACCTTTATGCACTCCTTGAGGCAAGATTAAAAAAATGATCCATAGACCTAGCATAATTTGGAGCTTGTTGTCCTGTGAACTTGATCATTTTTACATGGAAACCTACAATAACACAACTTGCTAGCCAGTAGATCCATGTGTCTCATAATTAAAATAGAATAGCACAACTTTCTAGCCTTGTGAGACCCATCATATTGCATGGACACCTATCATAATACAGCTTGATATCCAGTGGATCTATTTAGCTCATAGGTGATCTAACATAACACAACTTGCTAACATTATGAGAGCACCATCATGTCTAACATATTATATTCAATGGATGCCACTTGGTATTTGAGATAAATTTTTAGACTAAGGTCTTTTTACCTTGCTGACTCAAATACTTTTATCATACTAACCTTGTGTTTTTATGTTTTTATTTCATGCATAATGTGTTTTAATGTGTACTTTTGCTTCAACTATTTTCTATATGTTTAATTTGTGTATGCTTGTGTCTTCATAGTGTATTTTGTGTGTCTTCATTGTGTATGATTTGTGTCTTCATTGTGTTTTCTTCATGTCTTCATTGTGTATGCTTTATGTTTGGTTCTCATGTTTCTTTTGTTCATTTCATATCATATGTGGGTGTTCCTTTATCCTTACATTGTTGTGTAGTAGGATCTTGAGCCTAGGTGTGAGCACATCCCCTAGATTTAGTGTCATCTTACTTCTCCAATGTTTTGATGAAAGAACCCCTCATGGATTCTCCTTACTTTAGTGTGAGCATGAGCGTAAGTTCATACTCTCACTAAAGTGAGGGCTAAATGTAGCATCATAAATTGTCAACCCTAATAATTTCACACTATGTTTTACTTGTCCTTATGTGCTTGGACCTAATTATGCTTGTCATTTTCTTGTTTTATTACCATTTTTGAAAATTCAAGATAAAATTGGGAATTAAAAATTAATTATTTAACAACGTAAATTCTAAAATAGTTCTAGTATAGGGTACCCTCACCCTCGACCACCCTATTTTGGCTCAATTTTTAATATTTTATTGTCAAAATTTTTATGTTTATAAATTTAAATTCCTTTGTCAACTTTTCAAAATAATCATTGTGGGAGATCAAGAAATGCATATAAGTATAATTCTTTTTCACCATTTGAAACTAGAAGGTAATTTGAATTCTAATTGAGCACAAAAAGGTAGCTAAGGTAGATCAAGAGAAAAATTATCAATAGTTTACATCTTTATCAGTCAATAAATGCATCATGAAAATCATGTTGAATCATAAATAAGATTGTTCATGTTTTATGTTCTTTATTTTTGTGAGTACTGACACATGCAAGACTTTCAATCAAGCATTAATTTCTCCTTGCATGAGATGTGTGACATGACTTCAATCCATCAAGGAAAGAAGATATGAATGGTAAGTTGTAGCATTTGTGATTTATCATTTGTTTTATCCATTTGCCTCTGCCTGGCCTAAGGTAAGCACTCTTTATCCAACATCATCATAGTCATTGTGGAGGTGGAAGCACCAAAATGGGGTTTGACTTAGGCAAGCCCCTATACAACACAACCATTTCTATCCTCTCTTTCTTGTAGGTGGTAGATATGAAGTGGATTTGGAAAAGATTGAAGGCTCAACATCGAGATCAAGCATTTAAGCACATTCACTCATCAAATTAGGGCAAGATCAATTATTTATCAACAAATGATGTTTCAAAGCCGAGTCCAATAGAAAAGTACCTACAGACTGTAACACATTTTATCTTGTTTTAAGACTCCAAAAACCTTCATTTCTTATTCTAGGGTGCCCATGCCACTAACCAGTCAGTTTCAACTCAAATTTGAATTCCAGGTTCCTTTGTCTCTCCACTTTGCTTCTTTGTTTCCAATTCTAGTCAAATATTTCTATGTTTTTCTAAATTCATATCAATTTGTTGTAGTTGCATAGTTAACCTAGTTTACATTTACCTAATCACACACATCGCGTCTAATCACATCATTTCAATTCCCAATCAATCCTCCCAAAGGGGACCAAAACATTGATAAACCATTATGGCTCTTCCTTGTGGAAAGTAGCGAAGTGGTCTTTTATGATCATTTTGTGTCCCCCTCAATGTTATAAGTGGAAGGGTGTGATTTAGACCCTAGATCCCTTTTTCCACATAACAGGGCCCAATCCATTTCAAGTGCTCTTCCATTTGGTGTAAAGAAGAAGCCTTTGTGCAAATGGTTAAACTTCTTGGATTGATCCCAAGCACCCTTTTTCCAAGACAAAAATGGGTGAAATTTTTTAACACACAAGGGATTGCATTAGACATTGACTATAATCTTTTGAAAAAACTCAAAGTAAAACTTCTCTAATGACTCTACTTGAAGAAATTCATAGGAATTTAGAAGAAAGCCTTAGAGAAAGCCTCTATTAGCAACACCATCTATCTAATAAATGGATTAATCTCCTCCAAAAAGAAGAGAATTCTTGGAGATTAAAATCTTATATGTTTTGGCTCAAGGAAGGTAGCTAAAGCACAAAATATTTCTTTGGGAAAAAACAAGAAAGAAGGAATGACAATACCATGACAAAAATTAAATATGCATATGGCTTCTATATAGAGGATGTGAAAGAGGTTCAAGATCATATTTTAATTTGTTTTAAACAACTCTTCTCTGAAGAAAAAATAGACAAGGAAACATAGTTAAATAAACTCCTAGATTGCATTCCTCGTTGCATTTCTAAGGAATATAATAGAGATTCTTTTAAGGTAGCAATGAAAGAGTTAATAAAGGTGATCTTCAACATGAATATTTGGCATAGCCATGACAATTGTTGCCATATTCACTACTAATATATACCTCCTTTCATACCCATTATTTAATCGACATAAGTTGATGATGTAGCCAAATCTGAATAAAAATAGAAGAATCGATTACAATACGTTTATTACTCTTTGAAGATTAATGAGCATCTACTTCAAATTCAACCCCCTTGAATGTCTCAATCACTCAAAGACTGAAATGGTTTATCATTTATGTTGTTATTGCATTTGAGAAGGAAGTTTGACTATCCCCAATGATACACTTAAAATATAAATATTATGTGTTTTATCTATATTATTCTTATCATTTTTATCCTTTATTTTAAGTTTATATTATTTTCTCTAATTTAAACTTTTGTGCATAAATAAAAAGACCTCTTTTATGAAAAAATAATCAATATAATCAATATATTAAAACTAACAATTATTTGTATCGATTACAATAAATCCCAACCATAGCCAAAATAAAAAATAAAAAATACTAAATGTAGCATATGAAACATGACTATGAAATTATCAAATCCTCTTAAATAAATAATGCAATTTGTTTTACATGTGCCAAGTTCACCTAACATCATGAGGCGACATTTTTTGTTTTCAGTTTTTATTTACGAGTAGACAGTAAGTATTATATTCTTACATTTTTTTATTTGTTATTTGTTATTTTTTTTATTCTTAGAGATTTTAAGGTAGATCTTGCGTGATAGAGTGGCATAGTTATTGCCACTCCAATGGAAACAAGAAAAATCAGGCAATTAAATAATCCTCTTCTGACAATAGACAGAATTAGTTTTATTGATTGAAAGCGTCACAATTAATTTAGGAATATTGGAGAAGACAGACAAAAATGCAGACCAAATGAAATTGAATAGCTGTTCTTTCGTCAGCCTTTCCAGTTTCGACAGATGGTGCACAGAACACTTGATGTTACGCACAGGATTCCGTCACTTAACGTAATTTAAGATTTAATCAGTCAAAATTGGGAGATCAATTATATTCTAAAGAGGTTTAAATAATGTTCCGTCAACTGCCTAGCTTGGACTTGAATTGAAGAATAGTTAAGATAAGGTAGCTCCAAAAGTGTATGCATGGGATTAAATTGGGACTGATCTTCATAATAAAATGTTAAATGGCAATTCTTTGGGCATTTTATTATGGAATAATGTAGTGAAGGTGGTGGGTCAATAGTAATAGGAAGCATAATGGTTTCGAATGAATTTGATGAGTATTATCAAAGCTTCTAATAATATTGTCTTTTTTAAAGAAGTAAAGGTAATATAGATCTTCCTTAACAATTAAGTGGTGCAAATTTTGAAGTCGAGTCTATTGTCAACAAATGTGTGTTTGACGGCCAGGGGCCTAGCTCGATTGCTAAAGCATCCTGTTGCAAGCAAGAGGTCATGAGGTCTAGTCTCCCCCTGTCCCTGTGGTACTGAAGGGCGTGTCGCGCCAGCACCCACCAGTCATGTGAAAAAAGTTTACCAGGGCATTGCAGTTTATAGGGGGGCTACCTGATTCTTGCAGTCTAAAAAAAAATATGTTGATGTCAATGGTATGATATTTCACAGTTATGAATAAAGGAACATTTTCATGAATCAAGACCAAGAGATGGAAAGATGCATGTGGTTTGTTTTGGGAGAGTATTAGGATGAACATGAATACGTTCAAGAGTAAGATCCTAAAGGGATGTTGGTGGAGGCCCATAAGAAGAAGAAGGATAATCATATTAAAGAGTAGGTAGGCCTCATACCATCATAGGTATATAGGTGATAGGTTGTGTGTCAATTGGTGGTGTAGCATCATAGGTATAAGCAATGATAGTGCTAGGAGAAACATCTAATGAAGTATCATGTATATGAGAAGATGGAGAAGAATGGTGGTCTATAAGTGGAGAAAGGTAGAAAGGGTCTCTAAGTGGGGTTGGATAACCTCGTGAGATGGTTGTGGTATGGGGCAATCAATAGGAACCAACAATAATTAAGTGTGATATATAAGATCTATAGATATAGAAGTGGGTGGGATGGAAATGGTAAGGTAATTAGAATGAAAAGGTGGGGTGGTATTGGTAAAAGAAGAAAAAAATGTGAGTATGGGTGGCTTGGTCCATGAATGTTTTTAGCCATGAATTTTCGTCAATTGGAAAATAGTTGGTATTAGCCAATTCAATTTTGGAAAATATGATGAAATAGTGGAGGGCCCGAATTGTCAGGAATTTATAATTCATCAACCCAAGGAATGTTAAATCATCACAAAATTATTTATGAAACATTTGTACATAATATTATTGTCATGGGAAATTACATGTTTATAATTTAAAATTGCCTAGAATTTTAGAGGCGTGTTTTAATTAGTTAACATATTTGCTAATACCATTAAAATTCCACCCTATATAAGGATTAGTTTCATTAATATACTAGATTATAACACCCTACTATGTTGGGGTTGTAACTGCCTTGAAATCACCACATATTTTAGATTGTGGTCCCAATTGCCCAACATTTACTCCAACCATTTTAAAACCACACAAGATTTTCCATATTTTTACTCCATTTTACAATCACGTGGGATTTTCCAAATTTGAATTCACATAAACACAATTTAAACTTTGATTTGTTATTTTACATATTTTCTTCTACTCTCAATTTGGCTTGACTCGATTCATGAATATTTATGTCCTTTGAAGAATTATGTTTTGGACTCATTTCTTTGGTTTATCCTATCTCCAATGCCTACTTACTACCTAAAATTATATGTTTTAGGGATACATTGATAATTACAAGCATTATCAAGTTAGTGAGAGTCAAGTGGTAATTTTTTTATCGTTCTATAATATAAGAATCCTCATGTTTATTTATCTATTTAGTTTCATTGTTACAAATGATATTGGTTAGTGGTGCATCTTGGCCCTAGGGGTCTATGATTCCTTTTGTTTCGTCTATCTATTTATTTTTATTTTTACATAAGATATAAAAACTATTAGTCTTGATTCTTTTATGGTGACCATAAGCATAATAAAAAAATATGGTTCCCAATGCATATGACATGTCAAGTAGGAATTGGTTTCTTGGAAGTGGTAAAGGGGACCTATAATGTAGAAACATAATGTCATTCTTTAGAAATTGTGTGCAGTCTTGCACTAGTAAATCAACCTACAACATAACGATTCGTACTAGCTACAAAAAATAAGGGAATTCTTTAGAAAAAAATTGTAATGAGTTACATGAAAATCCCAAAGACAATGTTAGAGAGGATTCCCAAGGTAAAAAAAATCATTATATTAATAAAACCACCTCAAAAAGTGATTAAAAAATGGATCGTGAATTGAAGGGAAAAGATAACCAAATAAAAAAGGGCATGAGTGGGATCTATCAAGATTTTTTTTGTTTAATTATGTGTTAAAGTGTGCATTCAATGAATTGGTTGAGAATGAAAACAAAGATGAACCTCCCAAAGAATGTAGGTGTAGTATTCATAATTAGAAATATAGTAGGGGCAAAAAAATACAACTAAAATTTGACACCATAAAAAAATGTGTTGGTAAATTTTATGAAAAACAAATCATAGATGGAGAGGAAAAATTAGTGATAATATGTCCAAAATAAAGGAATAATTTTTTTATGTTTAGCATGTCATGAAATATGATGAGTATATTGAAATAAGAAAATCTTGCAACATGTGGAGGTACAATTGAAGATCATTCTATAAATATGATGAAAGTAGCACAAATGACAAAAAAAATTAGTTGAATGTTCTTTTTCATATTTTGACAAAAGTGTTTTATGACATGCGACCCAAATTATAATTTTTTTCTTTTATAGGAATTATTAACTTTCCTAATAATCATCGGTTAATAAATAGTGGATGGGAATGGGTAAGTTTTTTTGTTACGGCAAAAAAATAGGAAGTGCAAAAAAAAAAAAAACAATCAACTTTATCAAGCATTATATTTACATAAAATTACAATAGTAAATAACACTTCTTATGTATGCATGACTTTGTATCCTATAGAAAATAATGTCTCCCAACCTCATCTACTGTTTATTCATAAAATGGAGGATAATGCAACATTGCATAATCTATGTGAACTAATAAAGAAATATTTTAATGAAATTAGAGGTATGGATGACTAGACAATTGCCTGATTTATAGTGATGGATGGAGCTTCAGTAATGCAAGGCCATAAAAATAATCTTTATTTAAAGTTACAAACTCATAATTCCCCATGCATAATTGGCACTCACTACATGACCCACAAATTGAGCTCAACATTTCAAATTGTGAGCAAGTTTTCTATAGTATCAAAAATTGAAGATGTAATTTACGAACTCCACATATATTATTGTTGAAGTCCCAAATAGTTTTATATTTTTAATATTTTTTTGAGGGAATAACTACAACAAAATATTGTTTTTGATTGAGGTAAAAATAGGTTTTGAAGGGACCCGAAACCCTTAACAAACAAAAATAGGGCTGCAAATAAAACAACCTGCAACCAACCAAACACCAGCCCCCAAACAAGACCCGTCAAGATTTACATTTAGAACTACTCTTGTGGGAGCGAAAAGTCATGTCAAAAGAAGGCCTAGAGAATTTTTCTTTCTTGCCCTTAACAGTAATCCAACCTTCTTCCACTTGCGCTGCCTTACCATGCCAAGCCATCACACTATTTTCCTGAAGATGAATTCCTGTAGCCACAGTCTCTCAGATATTTCATCATTATTCTTTAGTGCAAGCATTGATAAATCAGAGAAGCCACCAGAAATGATAGCCGAAGTGCATTCACTAG
The DNA here is from genome assembly GCA_007258455.2 of Sequoia sempervirens. NCBI lineage: Eukaryota > Viridiplantae > Streptophyta > Pinopsida > Cupressales > Cupressaceae > Sequoia > Sequoia sempervirens. The sequence continues at coordinate 1,268,375,749 of VDFB02271358.1, forward strand.
ATCCAATCTCACGATCTTTAGGGGTTTCAACATGATGTTCAGCTTCAACAACCCCACCAATTGGGACATCTGGAGGGGATGCCTCACGAGCCTGTGATTACAAAAAAATATTGTTAAGGATGTTGATAGCAAATGGTTCTCCTTGCATGGATCAACATAAAGAGTTTTTGTATAATATCATTTTTTACTTGGAGTAATATATGAGTATTTCCTCATAGTGGAAAAAGATTTTGGCCTCTTATTCAGATTAAGTGACATAAAGACACTTCTAAATGTTGAACATACATGAAGACTAAGAGGGGGGGTGAATCAGTCTTAACAAAAATTTAACCCCTTTTGGAACTTAACTCTTTCAACACAATTCAACCTTCTTTATTAGATCAAAACCTTAAAACATAATAGTGACAAAGAATAATATAACAGTTTAATCCTTAGCAACTTCAACAACCTTTAAGTAATGCAAGATATAGAAATTATACTTTTAAACAAATTAGTAGCAATGAGAAAGAAACAGAGGACACACACATGTACAAGGAGAACACCAGATTTACGTGGAAAACCCAATGAGGGAAAAACCACAGTGAGAGTTAACTCACAATATAAAGGCTCACTACCAAAAAGGACTTGCAAGAAGATACACTATCTTAGAGAAAGATACAAAAAGACTTGCATGACTGAAGCCAACACAACTTCAGGAGCAAGATACAAAGGACCTAATGAGATTCACTATCTCAGAGTAGGATACACAAATTTAAATAAGGATTACAATGCTTGTCAACATAACACTCTATTGACTGAGGTGTTATAAAACAATTGATCTCTCCTTTCACACAATTTAGTACTATCATTGTTGGATATTCAATACAATTCGCACACACCCTTCTTTGCACTTGTACACTTCTTCATCTTGTTGCATTTGAAATTATCTTGCATTTATATCCAATGCAACACTTCAAAAATTTGATTAGGTCATCCAAGAAAATGATAAACAATGAAATCAACTAGCCAGCCACTAAAACATAATGGAGTCCTATCCAAAAGATAGAGAGGACCAAAAACACTCTTATCACTTTTCCAATGTGATCCAAAATAATTTACATGCAAGTGCACATCAACCTAAGTCGACATCAAGGAAATGTGTGGATGAAACGTTCAAGTGCATAACCAGTCGGCCCATAAACATACTTCTTATTGAATTAACTTGATGCGATCCCAAGTAGGATAGGTCGGGACCCAAATCTATCAGAACACATCTTCCATGTTGCTAGTGTAGACCCCCAAGAACATGGTTCAAGCAAAGGAACAAGACCTATTAGCCAGATATCCATAAATATCCTAGAAATCCAACTCAAGATACAATGTGGCACCAAAGCGGCCAATTAGCAGTGTGTGGATCACATGGGGATGTTCCTTGAACATCCAAAAACACTTTCATATACTTCTTCAATATTGTCATGCCACCAACAACCATCGTAGATCAAACAAGAACAAAAATTATATTCCAGAAACATAGAATGCTTAATCATGAAATATAACATTAACATATTAGCTTGTGGATGACTTCAACATATGAGATTAGAACTAAGATGATAAACAAACATAGAAAGCACATTCACCAAGTCGTAGGAGCAGAGACATCGTTGCAGAGAAATGTCGAGCATTTTCTAAACTAGTCTAGACAACCAACAACACTGTCAACCTTTTGCAATTCACAAAGATCTCCTCGGTAACACATGTGACCTAAAAATAAAGGAGTGCAACATCCACAAAACACCAACATTGAATACCAAATTGCAAGACCAAAGCATCAATAACAAAGGAATGTGGAGCATTCTCCTAGATAGATTTCAATGCAACTTCCTGAACTAGAAACACCTAAGCAACTTGCAGAGGCTAGAACTTCCTTTTAGCAACACATACTTCATCAGGAACATCAGGAGAGAGCATAAGACATACTGTAGACCTTCAATAACATCTCTCCACTATCATTCATGCTTCTAATCCTCATCTGAATATATCATCATGAAATCAACTTTGTCGATAGTAATAATGTATTATATGAACTTCAGCAACTCTTCTTTGATAAGGCATGGAATCCAATCATGAACTTCAACAATTCTTCTTTGATAATTCATGACATCCAACCATGAACTTCAACAATTCTTCTTTGATAAAGCATGCCATCTAACCATGAACTTCATCACCAATGTTAGCCCAAACTGAATATAACAATGACAACCAATAGCAAGAACTAACAACTTACTTATCAAGTGTTGACATCAATGACAACCACTATGAATATAACAATGACAACACCTTTCTTCTGCTAGCTCTACAACTGCTCCTCTCTGTAAAATTTTATCCTCTAATTCCTCTCCTCTAAAAATGAATTCAAAGAAAATATAGTCACAACCACCATCAACAGAATTTTAAAAGGTCATCCCAAATGGAAAACCCTAGTTGCAACCTCATTTAGTGTCCAAATGACATTTGTCCTCTATCAATCCAATCTAAATTTCAATAGGTGTGAGAGAACATTCCTTGACCAACACCATACGTCTACATTGAATGACCTACATGAAATGAGTGCAAGAAAAAACAAAAATGCCCCTAAAATATGTTGGAAATGGTGTCTAAGAAGTGCATTATGTTAGGAAGAGGTTCTACAAACATTAAATGTAGCATGGGTGCCACACAATCCCTCACATCCATACTAAAATGACATAAATTCCCATAGGGAAAGTGTCTAGATTGAGTTCAAACAATTGCAGTGGTGGTTGAGCTTTGAGGAGGGTAGTTGAAACTTATCTTTAGTCATTTTTTGCTTGTTGCATAATTTTGACCCCTATGTGGATGTGAAAAATTGACTTGGACTAGGAGGTAGTGTGAAATAACAAACTTAAGAAACAAATCACATCATCATCTAGTGGAAATGTCAACTTTGGGCACCACTATAGAGAACAAGCCCCAAGCAAATGGGTTCAGATGCAATCACAACCTCTACGAAGGATCAAATGACACTAAAAGACTTGCAAATCCCTTATATGGAAATATGGGATCAATTGAGTCATAAAGACTTGCAACATCCACATACCAATGAAAATCCCATAAGAAGCACTTGCAAAAAATTGTACCTCAACCAATTGAGTGGGAATCTGACCCCGTCTGGGTCAAACTTACTTTGGACATCATGTTCAATTCACCTATAAATCTCCATAACCTTCCTACAATCCATTTTTCCCTTTGTAGAAAATTTAATCCCAAGAGCATACATGGGAATTCACCCTCCATTTTTCTGTTGTAGAAGTTCCAAGTGCAACTAAATTTAACTTGTCTAGTTCATACTGAAAATTCCACAAGGGAAGATGGACCTGCTTTTCTTGCATTATGATAAAAAGAAAGTGAACTAAATGAAGAGCCAGAAAGATGAAGCTCTCTTGACCCATAGAAACCTGTAAAACTAACAATCATTTTTTCAACATTTAAACCTTGATGTCGAAAAACATGACATAATTGGACAATTGTAGAAAAACATGACTAAAATACACCTTGGTGAGGAAGATGGCTCCATCTGAATGGAAGACAAAACCCACATGGGGATAACTTTTTCCCCTTAGTGAATTTCACAAAAGTTCAAAAGGAAACCATACATAATTTTTCATGTTCTACCCATTGGTGCAAAGAAAACCAAACCTAACAAATATCTCAAATTAGTTATAATTTTGGGAAAATATGGCTAAGGCATGAAACAAGACACAATATTTTGAGGTGAATCTTTGAATGAAGTTGGTTTTGATCGTATGCACACAACCTGCATGTGATTCTCTTACAAATCTACCATCAATTGCTTCTTAGTTCAATCCTGACAAGCATGAGAATGATCCCTAAATTTAAATCATCAAATTCAAATTTTAACTTTCTCACTTCTTTATACTAGTCATTACGAGTTGACTTAGCACATGTTCTATGACATGTTGCTATGTCATGGTATTTAAAGACATTCAATGAGAAATTAATTTATAATGGAGATCACATGCTTGAATCATTAAAAGGGTGCTTCAATTTATAAAGAGGAATAAATAATTAAATCTACATCATCATCACATAGGCCATTTGCATGTCTATGTATGTTGTCTTTGATATTGTTCATTGTTGTTAATCTAAAGAGTTTGGCCTACATGGAGCCCATTGACCTATCAAGTCTATAAATCTAAAATGGTATCTCTAGAAAAAACCTTGATAGATTCAAATATATTTATGGTAAAGTGAGTTGTTATTTAGACATGCATTCTATAAGATAATTTGTGTGCCTCCTAAATCAATATCATGTGGCAAATGAAGTTAACAATAGTCTAGATCATCCCTAAAGGGTTTGAGATCAATCCATCATTTTTCAAATTTTAAAATAGATTTTTTGACACTCATCTTGAATTGAGGTAGATAATTTCATGATTTAATTTGAATGCTTATTAATTACATTTATTTTATTTTAATCTATGTATTTTACAACTCTTATTTATTCTTATAATTTTATTTCTAATGATATTGTTTAAGATTTTACTTTAATTTTATTTTTGCTTGTGGCTTCACTCAACCATTTTTTTCATATCTATGTAATAGAACACTTATCCATTAAAAAAATTTAAAAATAGAAAAAATAATTTAAAAAGTGTGTGTTTTATAATCCTTATTTACTTAATTGACTATTTATTCTTAAATTTTTATTTATAAGAATATTATTAAGATTTGATTGTGATTAATTCCAAAAAAATAAATCATATAATATATTTCTATACAAAGCTATGTAATGAAAAAATAATTTAAAAAAAGTATGTATTTAAAAATGAGAAATGCTCTCCAACTCAAAAGCCTGTATTTATTTTCTTAAAAACATATATATATATTAAAAGGCTGCCAGGGCGAGAATCTCGACGGATCGATAATATTATGAGGAGAATGTGCGTGAAATTCAGTAACTTTTCACACGTCAGCATTGCAAGTTTCGACAGAATATTTTCCGTCAACAACCTAACTTAGGGTGCCAAAGTGGGAGTTGACAGGAATTTTGTTGGTCACCTGATGTTGAATTGAACAAAAGTTAAGACATGCGTGGGATTGGTTAAGTTATAGATATGATGTTTTCCTAGGGTAGGTATTAAGTGGTATAAAAAAGAGGATTTTGTAGTTTTTTTTTATTTATTTTCTTGAAGGAAATTATATGGGGGATTACGTAAGTGATTGAGAGGTTAAAATAAATTTAAATTTTCTTTGATTAAAATAATATTTGAGGATTGTAAGAAAAAGAATTTATGATGGGTCTAGTTGTAGGGTAGGTGTTAAATGGTACAAAAGAGAGGGTCTTTTTCGGTAACGAGTTGTATAGGGGAGGAGAGTAATGGTTTATACGTAAAAAGTAAATTCATGTTTCTTTTTTAGATTAAAATAATATTTGGAGATATTGGGAAAAAGAATTTATGATAGTTTTAGTTGCAAGGTAAATATTAAGTAGTAGGACTTATTCACTTTTTCTATTAAAGGAGTTATATATAGGTAGTGGTTGGTAGGTTAAAATAATAGATAATTTAGATTTCCTTTTTAGGTTAAAATTATTTATTAGGAATTGTGAAAATACAAAATGATGGGTTAGATAAACAATAGGCTAGGTACTAGACCCATCATTTTTTTACATCTCCTTTTAACTCTCTATCATGATGATGGATCATAGAGTGTGATCTAAAACGTTGATGAAAAAACTTGCACACAATCGAATCCATAAGAAAAATTGAACATTCAATATGGATTGTGGAAATCGCATATCACTAAATGGTATAAAAGAGGTTCAAGGGCTCTAACTTTAAAGGAGATATGTAGGGAAGAAGGGTAGTGGTTGGTAGATCTACTATAACCATTTAAGTTATTTAGGCAACCAAAATTAATAAATATCAAGGTGAAGTTGATGGTAACATTTTTTTAGTATTGTAATGGTGAAAATTATATACCCATACTCTTTTCTATTATGTTTTGGACTCATTTTGATTAAAGTGACTTTTATGTAATTAGAAGCCTATAAATGGTGTCTTTTTAGATGAGAGTGTGCATACAATTCAAGCATTATTGATTCCCATCCACACTTCAATCTTGACCTTTAATTTACCCCTTTCTTGCCCCAAGAAAAATCTCTGGTAATGAAAGTTATCTTGAGCATTTCTACAATCAAAGGAATGACCCCTTAACTTTCAAAACTCAAATTATAATATGGGGCCAACTTTACCTCTTCTTGAGATGATTGTGTGTTAACTCATGGTGTAAAAGTGTTTTGTTTGACCTTGGCATTACATTTAAAGGGATAACTCCAAGTCATTTTAGATAACCTAGAGCACAACATCTGAATCAATCATTACACACTTAGAATTATTACTTGCATGAACTATCAAGAGAATTTATTAGAGAATTTACATTACATAAGCATCTAGGAATCTTGCATGTTTAAGAATGTTGTCTTTGATTTTTTTATCTAGTTGTTGAATTGATATCCTTGCATGGTTTGACATAAGGGAAGTAATCATCCCTACCACATCTAAACCATCAAACACCAAAACTACTATTTATGTGGGAACAAACTAAGAACATCAAGACAAGTTAAAGTTGACATTTTAAATTTTTATTAGAGATAAGAATCATAAGTTCATAATACATGTGTGTGATAGGGATCAAATCTACACTAGCAAGATCATTTCTACAATCACAAAAGTGACCTAGATCAACATACATATATTCATGATCCAATGTATTGATCTAATCTTCATTGATATTTTTGCATTATTGGTGAATCACATTTTATCATCTATCATAGTTTTTTAGCTAAATACAGTTATTATTTTATTTTAATTTTTAAAGAATTCAATTGTTTCCAAAATAGTATTTAATTTAGTATATTTATTACACCAACAACTCTTCTATCTAATTAATTAAATAACTAGGCTAAAATTTAATCAATTAAGCAAAAAGAGGATGGGTTTTAGGATGAAACGGTGGTAGTATATCAGATTCGAGTGCATGATATCATATCATTCATGACATTTTTAAGTGTCTACAATTTCTACACTAATTGTTCTTGCGCTTACACTTAAGGGGAAAGGATAATTAATCTTAGGGAGGGGTATCTATTCTTTTTTTAGGATCCCCTCTTCCCCTCTTTGTTTCCTTAAAATATCAACATATAAAGTATGCTAACATTTTAAGGGGGGAATATCCCTTGTCCATTATCACACATTCAACATTTACTGAAGATCAAATCCATTCATGTGCCCCTTTAGTGGTGGTATTATGCATGATACGGGCCCCTAAGGTGTGGCCTTTCAATTCATTAATGTGCCCCTTTAGTGGTGGTATTATGTATGATAACTCATAAGGTGTGGCCTTTCAATTCAATTATATGCTCATTTAGTGGTGGTATTATGCATGATACCCCTAAGGTGTGGCCTTTCATTTCATTCATATGCCCATTTAGTGGTGGTATTGTGCATGATACCTCTTAAGGTGTAGTCTTTAAATTAATTCATGTACCCCTTTCGTGGTGGTATTGTGCATAATACCCCCCGAGGTGTGGTTTTCATTGTATTTGTATACCCCCTTTGTGGTGGTATTGTGTATAAGACCCCCTGAGGTGTGGTTACTAATTCGTCCCATACGACATTAAACTTTTCTACACCTCCTGAGGTGATTCATCCCTCAAGATGTTAAACTGACCCCTGTGACATTAAACCTTTATGCCCTCCTTGAGGTGAGATTAGAAAAATGATCCATAGACCTAGCATACTTGGATCTTGTTGTATCGTGAACTTGATCATTTTTACATGGATAGGTCTAGCATAACACAACTTGCTAGCTAGTAGATCCTTGTGTCTCATGAGTAAAATAGAATAGCACAACTTGCTAGCCTTGTGAGGCCCATCATATTGCATGGACACCTAGCATAACACAGCTTGATATCCAGTGGATCTATGTAGCTCATAGGTGATCTAACATAACACAACTTGCTAACCTTACAAGAGCACCATCATGTCTAACATATTATATTCAATGGATACCACTTGGTATTTGAGATAAATTTTTAGACTAAGGTCTCTTTATCTTATTGACTCAAATACTTTTATCATACTAATCTTGTGTTTTTATGTTTATATTTCATGCATATTGTGTTTTAATGTGTACTCTTGCTTCAACTATTTTCTATATGTTTAATTTGTGTATGCTTGTATCTTCATAGTGTATTCTTTGTGTCTTCATTGTGTTTTCTTCATGTCTTCATTGTGTATGCTTTATCTTTGGTTCTCATGTTTCTTTTGTTGCATTGCATATCATATGTGGGTGTTCCTTTATCCTTACATTGTTGTGTAGTAGGATCTTGAGCCTGGGGGCGACCACATCCCCTAGATTTAGTGTCATCTTACTTCTCCAATGTTTTGATGAAAGAACCCCTCATGGCTTTTCCTTACTTTAGTGTGAGCATGAGCGTAAGTTCATACTCTCACTAAAGTGAGGGCTAAATGTAGCATCATAAATTGCAAACCCTAATAATTTCACACTATGTTTTACTCATCCTTATGTGCTTGGACCTAATTATGCTTGTCATTTTCTTCTTTTATTACCATTTTTGAAAATTCAAGATAAAATTGGGAATTAAAAAAATTAATTATTTAACAATGTAAATTCTAAACTAGTTCTAGTATAGGGCACCCTCACCCTCGACCACCCTATTTTGGCTCAATTTTTAATATTTTATTGTCAAAATTTTATGTTTATAAATTTAAATTCCTTTGTCAACTTTTCAAAATAATCACTGTGGGAGATCAAGAAATGCATATAAGTATAATTATTTTTCACCATTTGAAACTAGAAGGTAATTTGAATTCTAATTGAGCACAAAAAGGTAGCCAAGGCTGTTCAAGAGAAAAATTATCAATAGTTTACATCTTTATTAGTCAAGAAATGCATCATGAAAATCATGTTGAATCATAAGTAAGATTGTTCATGCTTTATGTTCATTATTTTTGTGAGTACTAACACATGCAAGACTTTCAATCAAGAATTAATTTCTCCTTGCATGAGATGTGTGACATGACTTCAATCCATCAGGGAAAGAAGATATGAGTGGTAAGTTGTAGCATTTGTGATTAATCATTTGTTTTATCCATTTGCCTCTGCCTAACCTAAGGTAAGCACTCTTTATCCAACATCATCATAGTCATTGTGGAGGTGGAAGCACCAAAATGGGGTTTGACTTAGGCAAGCCCCTATATGACACAACCATTTATCTCCTCTCTTTCTTGCAGGTGATAGCTATGAAGTGGATTTGGGGAAGATTGAATTCTCAACATCAAGATCAAGAATTTAAGCACATTCACTCATCAAATTAGGGAAAGATCAATTATTTATCAACAAATGGTGTTTCAAAGCCGAGTCCAATAGAAAAGCACCGACAGACTATAACACATTTGATCTTGTTTTGAGACTCCAAAAAACTTCATTTCTTATTCTAGGGTGCCCATGCCACTGATTAGGCAGTTTCAACTCAAATTTGAATTCCAGGTTCCTTTGTCTCTGCACTTTGCTTCTTTGTTTCCAATTCTAGTCAAATATTTCTATGTTTTTCTAAATTCATATTAATTTGTTGTAGTTGCATAGTTAACCTAGTTTACATTTACCTTATCACACACATCACATCTAATCACATCATTTCAATTCCCAATCAATCCTCCCAAAGGGGACCAAAACACTGATAAACCATTATGGCTCTTCCTCGAGGAAAGTAGCCAAGTGATCTTATATGATCATTTTATGTCCCCTCAATGTTATAAGTGGAAGGGTGTGATTTACACCCTAGATCCCTTTTTCCACATAATAGGGCTCAATCCATTTCAAGTGCTCTTCCATTTGGTGTAAAAAGAAGGCTTTGTGCAAATGGTTAAACTTCTTGGATTGATCCCAAGCACCCTTTTTCCAAGACAAAAATGGGTGAGAATTTTTAACACACAAGGGAGTGCATTAGACATTGACTATAATCTTTTGAAAAAACTCAAAGTAAAACTTCTCTAATGACTCAACTTGAAGAAATTCATAGGAATTGAGAAGAAGACCTTAGAGAAAGCCTCTATTAGCAACACCATCTATCTAATAAATGGATTAATCTCCTCCAAAAAGAAGAGAATTCTTGGAGATTAAAATCTTATATGTTTTGGCTCAAGGAAGGTAGCTAAAGCACAAAATATTTCTTTGGGAAAAAACAAGAAAGAAGGAATGACAATACCATGACAAAAATTAAATTGGCATATGGCTTCTATATAGAGGATGTGAAAGAGGTTCAAGATCATATTTTAATTTGTTTTAAACAACTCTTCTCTGAAGAAAAAATAGACACGGAAACATAGTTAAATAAACTCCTAGAGTGCATTCCTCATTGCATTTCTAAGGAATATAATAGAGATTGTTTTAAGGTGGCAATGAAAGAGTTAATAAAGGTGATCTTTAACATGAATATTTTGCATAGCCATGATGATTGTTGCCATATTCAATACTAATATGCACCTCCTTTCATACCCATTATTTAATCGACATAAGTTGATGATGTGGCCAAATCTAAGCAAAGATAACAAAAATAGAAGAATTGATTACAAATGTGTTTATTACTCTTTGAGGACCTCTAGATTTATAGTTGGATCATTTCTTAGTAGACCATACAAATGAAGATTAATGAGCATCTACTTCAAATTCAACACCCGTGAATGTCTCAATCACTCAAAGACTGAAATGGTCTATCATTTATGTTGTTATTGCATTTGAGAAGGAAGTTTGACCATCCCTAACAACACATTTAAAACATAAATATTCTCTATTTTAAATCTATTATTCTTGTCCTTTTTATCCTTTATTTTAAGTTTTTTATATTATTTTCTCTAATTTAAAATTTTGTGCATAAATTAAAACCCCTCTTTTATGAGAAAATAATAATCAAAATCCTATAATTAACAATTATTTGTATCGATTACAATAAATCCCAACCATACCCAAAAAAAAAAACTAATAAATAATAAAACTACTAAATTTAGCAAGTGAAACATGACTATGAAATTATCAAATCCATTTTAAATAAATAAATAGTGCAATTTGTTTTACATGTGCCAAGTTCACTTAACATCACGAGGCCACATTTTTTTTTCAGTTTTTATTTACGACTAGACAGTAAGTATTATATTCTTAGATTTTTTTATTTGTTATTTGTTCTGATTTTTTATTCTTAGAGATTTTAAGGTAGATATTGCGTGATAGAGTGGCATAGTTATTGCCACTCCAATGGAAGCAAGAAAAATCTGGCAATTAAATAATCCTCTTCTGATAATAAACATAATTTTTTTTTTGATCGAAAGCGTCACAATTAATTTAAAGGTTGGAGAAGACAGACAAAAATGCAGACCAAATGAAATTGAATAGATGTTTATACGTCAGCGAATCCAGCTTCGACAGATGCTGCACAGGAACCCGTGATGTTATGCACAGGATTCCGTCACTTAACGTAATTTAAGATTTAATCAGTCAAAATTGGGAGATCAATTATATTCTAAAGAGGTTTAAATAATGTTCCGTCAACTGCATATCTTGGACTTGAATTGAAGGGCAGTTAAGATTGGGTAGCTCCAAAAGTGTATGCATGGGATTGAATTGGGACTGGGCTTCATAATAAAATATTAAATGGCAATTTTTTGGGCATATTATTATGGAATAATGTTGTGAAAGTGGTGGGGTGAATAGTAATAGGAAGAATAATGGTTTCGAATGAATTTGATGAGCATTATCAAAGCTCCTAATAAATATGTTTGTCTTTCTTAAAGAAGTAAAGGTAATATGGATCTTGCTTAACAATTGAGTGGTGCAAATTTTGAAGTCCAGTCTATTGTCAACAAATGTGTGTTTGATGGCCAGAAGTTTAGTTCAATTGATAAAGCATCATGTTGCAGGCAAGAGGTCACGAGGTCTAGTCTCCCCTCGTCCTCATGGTACCAAAGGGCATGTCGCGCCAGCCCCACTAGTCACGTGAAAACTGTTTACCAGGGCACTGCAATTTATAGGGGGAGCTACCTGATTCTTGCAGTCTAAAAAAAGGACAAATCTTGATGTCAATGGTATGATATTTCATAGTTATGAATAAAGGAACATTTTCATGAATCATAGATAGAGGAGAGAATTGTGATGTAGGAAAATTGATGTTAATAGATCATCAAGAGCAAGAGATAGAAAGATGCATGTGGTTTGTTCCAGGAGAGTATTAGCATGACCATGAATGCATTGAAGAGCAAGATTCTAAAGAGATGTTGGTAGAGGCCCATAAGAAGAAGAAGGATAATCATATTAAAGAGTAGGTAGGCTTCATACCATCATAGGTATATAGGTGATAGGTTGTGTGTGTCAATTGGTAGTGTAGCATCATGGATATAAGCAATAATAGTGCTAGGAGAAACATCTAATGAAGTATCATGTGTATGAGAAGATGGAGAAGAATGGCGGTCTATAAGTGGAGAAAGGCAGAAAGGGTCTTTGCGTGGGTTGGATAACCTCATGAGATGGTTGTGGTATGGGGCAATCAAAGGGAGCAAACGATGATTAAGTGTGATGTATAAGATCTATAGATATAGAAGTGGGTGGGATGGAAATGGTGAGGTAATTAGAATGAAAAGATGGGGTGGTATTGGTAAAAGAAGAAAAAAAATGTGAGTATGGGTTGGCTTGGTCCATGATTTTTTGTCAATTGGCAAATAGTTGGTATTATCCAAATTCAATTTTGGCAAATATGATGAAATAGTGTAGGGCCCAAATTGTTAGGAATTTATAATTCATCAACCCAAGGAATGTTAAATCGTCACAAAATTATTTGTGAAACATTTGTACATAATATTATTTTCATGGCAAATTACATGTTTATAATGCAAAATTGCCTAGAATTTTAGAGGGGTGTTTTAATTAATTGACATATTTGCTAATACCATTAAAATTCCACACTATATAAGGATTAGTTTCTTTAATACTAGATTATAACACCATGCTATGCCAGGCTTGTAACTGCGTTGAAATCACCACATATATTTTCAAGTGTGGTCCCAATTGCCCAACATTTACTCCAACCATTTTAAAACCACACAAAATTTACCATAGTTTTACTCCATTTTACAATCACGCAGGATTTGCCAAATTTCAATTCACATAAATACCATTTAAACTTTGATTTGTTCTTTTACATATTTTCTTCTACTCTCAATTTGGCTTGACTCGATTCTTGAATATTTATGTCCTTTGAAGAATTATATTTGGACTCATTTCTTTGGTTTATCCCATCTCCAATGCCTACTTACTACCTAAAATTATATGTTTTAGAGATACATTGATAATTATAGGTATTATCAAGTTAGTGAGAGGCAAGTGGTAATTTTTTTATCGTTCTATAATATAAGAATCCTCGTGTTTATTTATCTATTTAGTTTCATTGTTACAAATAATATTGGTTAGTGGTACATCTTGGCCCCAAGGATATATGATTCCTTTTGTTGCTTCTATCTATTTAATTTTTATTTTTACATAAGATATAAAAATTATTAGTCTTGATTCTTTTATGGTGACCATCAACATAATAAAAAATATGGTTCCCAATACATATGACATGTCAAATAGGAACTGGTTTCTTGGAAGTGGTAAAGGGAACCTATAATGTAGAAACATAATGTCATTTTTTAGAAATTGTGTGTACTCTTGCACTAGTAAACCAACCTACAACATCATGATTTGTACTAGCTACAAAAAATAAGCGAATTCTTTAGACAACAATTGTAATGAGTTACATGACAATGCCAAAGATGATGTTAGAGAGGATTCCCAAGGTAAAAAAGAATCATTATATTAATAAAACCACCTCAAAAAGTGATTAAAAAATGGAGATTGTGCATTGAAGGGAAAAGATAACCAAATAAAAAAGGGCATGAGTGGGATCTATCAAGAATTTTTTTGTTTAATTGTGTGTTAAAGTGTGCATTCATTGAATTGGTGGAGAATGAAAACAAAGATGAACCTCCTAAAGAATGTAGGTGTAGTATTCATAATTAGAAATATAGTAGGGGCAATAAAATACAACTAAGATTTGACACCATAAAAAATGTGTTGGTAAATTTTATGAAAAAAAAATCATAGATGGTGAGGAAAAATTAGTGATAATATGTCCTAAACAAAGGAATATTTTTTTTATGTTAAGCATGTCATGAAATATGATGAGTATATTGAAATAAAAAAATATTGCAACATGTGGAGGTACAATTGAGGATCATTGTAGAAATATGATGAAAGTAGCACAAATGACAAAAAAAATAGTTGAATGTTCTTTTTCATATTTCGACTAAAGTGTGTTTATGACAAGCGACCCAAATTAAATTTTTTCTTTTATAGGAATTATTAAATTTTCTAATAATCATTGGTTAATAAATAGTGGATAGGAATGGGTAAGTTTTTTTGTTAAGGCGAAAAAATAGGATGTGCAAAAAAAAATAAAACAATCAACTTTATTGCATTATATTTACATAAAATTACAATAGTAAATAACACTTCTTGTGTGTGTATGACTTTGTATACTATAGAAAATAATGTATTCCAACCTCATCTACTATTTATTCATAAAATGGAGGATAATGCAACATTGCATAATCTATGTGAACTAATAAAGAAATATTTTAATGAAATTAGAGGTATGGGTGACTAGACAATTGCCTGATTTGTAGCGATGGATGGAGCTTTAGTAATGCAAGGCCATAGAAACAATCTTCATTTAAAGTTACAAACTCATTATTCCCCATGCGTAATCGGCACTCACTGCATGACCCATAAATTGAGCTCAACATTTCAAATTGTGAGCAAGTTTTCTATAGTATCAAAAATTGAAGATCTAATTTACGAACTCCACATATATTATTGTTGAAGTACCAAATATTTTTATATCTTTAATGTTTTTTTGAGGGAATAACTACAAAAAAATATTGTTAAGCATGTTGATATCAAATGGTTCTCCTTGCATGGATCAACATAAAGAGTTTTTGTATAAGATCAATTTTTACTTGGATTAATATATGAGCATTTCCTCATAGTAGACAAAGCTCATGGCCTCTTATTCAAATTAAGTGACATAGAGACACTTCTAAATGTTGAACATACCCGAAGACTGAGAGGGGGGGTGAATCAGTCTTAACACAAATTTAACCCCTTCTGGAACTTAACTCTTTCAACACAATTCAACCTTCTTTATTAGATCAAAACCTTAAAATATAATAGTGACAGATAATGATATAACAGTTTGAATCCTTAGCAACTTCAACAACCTTTAATTAATGCAAGATATAGAAATTATACTTTTAAACAAATTAGCAGCAATGAGAAAGAAATAGAGGACACACACATGTACAAGGAGAACACCAAATTTACGTGGAAAACCCGATGATGGAAATACCACAGTGAGAGTTAACTCACAATATAAAGGCTCACTACCAAGAAGGACTTGCAAGAAGGTACACTATCTTAGGGCAAGATACAAAAGGACTTGCAGGACTGAAGCCAACACAACTTCAGGAGCAAGATAAAGAGGACCTAATGAGATTCACTATCTCATAGCAGGATACACAGATTTAAATAAGGATTACAATGCTTGTCAACATAGCACTCTACTGACTGAGGCATTATAACACAATTGATCTCTCCTTTTACACAATTTAGCACTATCACTGTTGGATATTCAATACAATTTTCACACACCCTTCTTTGCACTTTTACATTTCTTCATCTTGTTGCATTTGAAATTATCTTGCATTTATATCCACTAAAACACTTCAAAACTTTAATTAGGTTATCCAAGAAAAGGATAAACAATGAAATCAACTAGTTAGCCACTAAAAATAATGCAATCCTATCCAAAAGATGGAGAGGACCAAAAACACTCTTAGCACTTCTTCCAATGTGATCCAAAATAATTTACATGCAAGTGCACATCAACCTAAGTCGACAGCAAGGAAATGTGTGGATGAAAAGTTCAAGTGCATAACCAGTCGGCTCATAAACATACTTCTTATTGAATAACTTGATGCGGTCCCAAGCAGGATAGGTTGGGACCCAAATCTATCATAACACATCTTCCATGTTGATGGTTTTCACCGCCAAGAACATGGTTCAAGCAAAGGAACAAGACCTGTCAGCCAGATATCCACAAATATCCTAGAATTCCAACTCAAGATACAATGTGGCACCAAAGCGACCAATTAGCAGTGTGTAGATCACATGGGGAAATTCCTTGAACATCCAACAACACTTTAATATACTTCTTTAATATTGGCATGCCACCAACAACCATCGTAGATCAAACAGGAACAAAAATTATATTCCAAAAACATAGAATGCTTAATCATGAGATATAACATTAACATATTATCTTGCTAATGACTTCAACATATGAGATTATAACTGAGATACTAAAAAAACATAGAAAGCACATTCACCAGGTCGTAGGAGCAGAGACGTCAATGCAGAGAAATGCAGAGCATTTTCTAAACTAATCTAGACAACCAACAACATTGTCAACCTTCTGCAATTCACAGAGATCTCCTCGGTAACACATGTGATCTCAAAAGTAAGGAGTGAAATATCCAAAAAACACTATCATTGAAAACCAAATTGCAAGACCAAAGCATCAACAACAAAGGAATGTGGAGCATTCTCCCAGACAAACTTCAATGCAACTTCTTGAACTAGAAATACTTAAGCAACTTGCAGAGGCCAAAAATTCCTTTTAGCAACACATACTTTATTAGGAACATCAAGAGATAGCATAAGACATACTGTATACCTTCAACAACATCTTTTCACTATCATTTATGCTTCTAATCCTCATTTGAGTATATCATCATGAAATCAACTTTGTCGATAGTAATAATGTATTATACGAACTTTAGAAACTCTTCTTTGATAAGGCATGGCATCCAATCATGAACTTCAACAATTCTCCTTTGATAAGGCATGACATCCAACCATGAACTTCAAAAATTATTCTTTGATAAGGCATGCCATCTAACCATGAAATCCATCACCAATGTTAGCCCAAACTGAATATAACAATGACAACCAATAACAAGGACTAAAAACTTACTTATCGAGTGTTGACATCAATGACAACCACTAATATAACAATGACAACACCTTTCTTCGGCTAGCTTTGAAACTGCTCCTGTTTATAAAATTTTATCCTGTAATTCCTCTCCTCTAAAAATGAATTCAAAGAAAATATAGTCACAACCACCATCAATAGAATTTCAAAAGGTCATCCCAAATGAAAAACCCTAGTCGCAACCTCATTTAGTGTCCAAATGACTTTTGTCCTCTATGAATCCAATCTGAATGTCAAAAGGTGTGAGAGAACATTCTTTGACCAACACCATACATCTACATGGAATGACCTACATGGAATGAGTGCAAGAAAAAACAAAAATTCCCCTAAAATATGTTGGAAATGGTGTCTAAGAAATGCATTATGTCAGGAAAAGGTTCTACAAACATTAAATGTAGCATGGGTGCCACACAATCCCTCATATCCATACTAAAATGACATAAATTTCCATAGCGAAAGTGTCTAGATTGAGTTCAAACAGTTGTAGTGGTGGTTGAGCTTTGATGAGGGTAGTTGAAACTTATCTTTAGTCATTTTTTGCTTGTTGCATAATTTTGACCCCTATGTGGATGCAAAAAATTGACTTGGACTAGGATGTAGTGTGAAAGAACAAACTTAAGAAACAAATCACATCATCATCTAGCAGAAATTTCAACTTGGGGCACCACTATAGAGAATGAACCCCAAGCAAACAAGTTTAGATGCAATCACAACCTCTACGAAGGATCAAATGACACTAAAAGACTTGCAAAGCCCTTCTATGGAAATATGGCATCAATTGAGTCATAAAGACTTGCAACATCCACATACTAGTGAAAATCCCTTAAGAAGCGCTTGCAAAAATTTGCACCTCAACCGATTGTGCGGGAATCTGACCCCATTTGGGTCAAACTTACTTTGGACATCATGTTCAACTCACCTATAAATCTCCATAACCTTCCTACAATCCATTTTTCCCTTTGAAGAAAATTTAATCCCAAGTGCATACACGGGAATTCACCGTCCATTTTTTTGTTGTAAAAGTTCCAAAAGCAGCTAAACTCAACTTGTCTGGTTCAAACTGAAAAGTCCACAAGGGAAGATGGACCTTATTTTCTTGCATTATGATAAAAAGAAAGTGAACTAAATGAAGAGCTTGAAAGATGAAGTTCTCTTGACCCATAGAAACCTATAAAACTAATAGTCATTTTTTCAAAATTTAAACCTTGATGTCGAAAAACATGACCTAATTGGACAATTGTAGAAAAACATGACTAAACTACACCTTGGTGAGGAAGATGGCTCCATCTGAATGGAAGACAAAACCCACATGGGCATAACTTTTTCTCCTCAGTGAATTTCACAAAACTTTAAAAGGAAACCATACATAATTTTTCATGTTCTACCCATTGGTGCAAAGAAAACAAGACCTAACAAATATCTCAAATCAGTTATAATTTTGGGCAAATATGGCTAAGGCATGAAACAAGACACAATATTCTGAGGTGTATCTTTGAATGAAGTTGGTTTTGATCATATGCACACAACCTATATGTGAGTCTCTTGCAAATCTACCATCAATTGCTTCTTAGTTCAATCCTGACAAGCATGAGAATGATCCCTAAATTTAAATCATCAAATTCAAATTTTAACTTTCTCACTCCTTTATACTAGTCATTACGAGTTGACTTAGTACATGTTTCTATGACATGTTGCTATGCCATGGAATTTAAAGACATTCAACGAGAAATTAATTTATAATGGAGATCACATGCTTGAATCATTGAAAGGGTGCTTCAACGAGAAATAACAGAATAGTGTGGTTATGAAATTGATAAGTGTTGAAGTATTGTGTTTGAATTTGGTGACAACTGATTCACCCTCCCTCCCCCTCTTAGTTGTTTTGCGCTTTTTAACAAATATCATGTGGCAAATGAAGTTAACAATAGTCTAGATCATCCCTAAAGGGTTTGAGATCAATCTATCATTTTTCAAATTGTAAAATAGATTTTTTGACACTCATTTTGAATTGAGGTAGATAATTTCATGATTTAGTTTGAATGCTTATTAATTACATTTATTTTATTTTAATCTATGTATTTTACAATCCTTATTTACTTAGTTAACTATTTATTCTTATAATTTTATTTCTAATGATATTGTTTAAGATTTTACTTTAATTTGACTTTTGCTTGTGATTTCACTCAACCATTTTTTCCAATATCTATGTAATAGAACACTCATCCATTAAAAAAAATTAAAAATTAAAAAGTGTGCCTTCTATAATTCTTATTTACGTAATTGACTATTTATTATTATATTTTTATTTATAAGAATATTATTAAGATTTTACTTTAATTTGACTTTTGATTGTGATTCATTCAAAAAAAAAAACATATAATATATTTCTATACAAAGCTATGTAATGAAAAAATAATTTAAAAAAAGTATGTATTTAAAAATGAGAAATGCTCTCCAACTCAAAAGCCTGCATTTATTTTCTTAAAATATATATATATATATATATATTAAAAGGCTGCCAGGGCGAGAATCTCGACGGATCGATAATATTATGAGGAGAATGTGCGTGAAATTCAGTAACTTTTCACACGTCAGCATTGCAAGTTTCGACAGAATATTTTCCGTCAACGACCTAACTTAGGCCGCAAATCTGAGAGTTGACAGGAATTTTATTGGTCACCTGATGTTGAATTGAATAATAGTTAAGACATGCGTGGGATTGGTTAAGTTATAGGTATGATGTTTTCCTACGGTAGGTATTAAGTGGTATAAAAAAGGATTTTAAATTTTCTTTGATTAAAATAATATTTGAGGATTGTAAGAAAAAGAATTTTAAGACGGGGTAGGTGTTAAGTGGTACAAAAGAGAGGGTCTTTTTGGGTAAGGAGTTATATAGGGGAGGAGAGTAATGGTTTATAGGTCAAAATTAAATTTATATTTCTTTTTTAGATTAAAATAATATTTGGGAATCTTGAGAAAAAGAATTTATGATAGTTTTAGTTTCAACGTGGGTATTAAGTAGTACAAAAACAAAGGATCGATTCAAGGAGTTATATATAGGTAGTGGTTGGTAGGTTAAAATAATAGATCATTCAGGTTTTTTTTTAAGGTTAAGATAATAGATAATTTAGATTTCCTTTTTAGGTTAAAATAATATATTAAGAATTGTGAAAATACAAAATGATGGGTTTAGATAAACAATAGGCTAGGTACTACGATATAAAAGAGGTTGAAGGGCTCTAACTTTAAAGGGGGTATGTAGGGGAGAAGGGTAGTGGTTGGCATATCTACTATAACCATTTAAGTTATTTAGGCAACCAAAATTAATAAATATCAAGGTGAAGTTGATGGTAACATTTTTTTAGTATTGCAATGGTGAAAATTATATACCCATACTCTTTTCTATTATATTTTGGACTCATTTTGATTAAAGTGGCTTTTATGTAATTAGAAGCCTATAAATGGTGTCTTTTTAGATGAGAGTGTGCATACAATCTGAGCATTATTGATTCCCATCCACACTTCAATCTTGACCTTTAATCTACCCCTTTCTTGTCCCAAGAAAAATCTATGGTCATGAAAGTTATCTTGATCATTTCTACAATCAAAGAAGTGGAGCTTTAACTTTCAAAATTCAAATTATAACATGGGGCCAACTTCAACTCTTCTTGAGATGATTGTATGTTAACTCATGGTGTAAAAGTGCTTTGTTTGACCCTTGGCATTATATTTAAAGGGATAACTTCAAGTCATTTTAGATAACCTAGAGCACAACATCTGAATCAATCATTACACACTTAGAATTATTACTTGCATGAACTATCAAGAGAATTTATTAGAGAATTTACATTACATAAGCATCTAGGAATCTTGCATGTTTAAGAATGTTGTCTTTGATTTTTTTATCTAGTTGTTGAATTGATATCCTTGCATGGTTTGACATAAGGGAAGTAATTATCCCTCCCACATTTAAACCATCAAACACCAAAACTACTATTTATGTGGGAACAAACTAAGAACATCAAGACAAGTTAAAGTTGACATTTTAAATTTTTATTAGAGATAAGAATCATAAGTTCATAATAAATATGTGTGATAGGGATCAAATCTACACTAGCAAGATCATTTCTACAATCACGAAAGTGACCTAGATCAACATACATATATTCATGATCCAAGGTATTGATCTAATCTTCATTGATAATTTTGCATTATTGGTGAATCACATTTTATCATATATCACAGTTTTTTAGCTAAATACAGTTATTATTTTATTTTAATTTTTAAAGAATTCAATTGTTTCCAAAATAGTATTTAATTTAGTATATTTATTACACCAACAACTCTTCTATCTTATTAATTAAATAACTAGGCTAATTTAATCAATTAAGCGAGAAGAGGATGGGTTTTAGGATGAAACGGTGTTAGTATATCGGATTCGAGTGCATGATATCATTCAAGATATTTTTAAGTGTCTACAGTCTCTACACTAATTGTCCTTGCACTTGCACTTGAGGGGAAAGGATAATTAATCTTAGGGGGGGTATTTATTCTTTTCTTAGGATCCCCTCTTCCCCTCTTTGTTTCCTTAAAATATCAACATAGAAAGTATGCTAACATTTTAAGGGGGGAATATCCCTTGTCCATTATCACACATTCAACATTTACTAAAGATCAAATCCATTCATGTGCCCCTTTAGTGGTGGTATTATGCATGATACCCCCTAAGGTGTGGCCTTTCAATTCATTAATGTGCCCCTTTATTGGTGGTATTATGCATGATAACTCCTAAGGTGTGGCCTTTCAATTCAATTATATGCTCATTTAGTGGTGGTATTATGCATGATACCCCTAAGGTGTGGCCTTTCAATTCATTCATATGCCCCTTTAGTGGTGGTATTATGCACGGTACCCCTTAAGGTGTAGTCTTTAAATTAATTCACGTGCCCCTTTTGAGGTGGTATTGTGCATAATACCCCCCGAGGTGTGGTTTTCATTGTATTTGTATACCCCCTTTGTGGTGGTATTGTGTATAAGACCCCCTGAGGTGTGGTTATTGATTCGTCCCATACGATATTAAACTTTTGTGCACCCCCTAAGGTGGTTCATCCACTATTACATTAAACTTGTGTGCACCCCCTGAGGTGATTTGTCCCTCAAGATGTTAAACTATCCCTTATGACATTAAACCTTTATGCACTCCTTGAGGCGAGATTAGAAAAATGATCCATAGACCTAGCATAATGGAGCTTGTTGTCCTATGAATTTAATCGTTTTTACATGGAAACCTAGCATAACACAACTTGCTAGCCAGTAGATCCATGTGTCTCATGAGTAAAATAGAATAGCACAACTTTGTAGCCTTGTGAGACCCATCATATTACATGCATACCTAGCATAACACAACTTAATATCCAGTGGATCTATGTAGCTCATAGGTGATCTAACATAACACAACTTGCTAACATTATGAGAGCACCATCATGTCTAACATATTATATTCAATGGATGCCACTTGGTATTTGAGATAAATTTTTAGACTAAGGTCTCTTTATCTTATTGACTCAAATAGTTTTATCATACTAACCATGTGTTTTTATGTTTTTGTTTCATGCATATTGTGTTTTAATGTGTACTCTTGCTTCAACTATTTTCTATATGTTTAATTAGTGTATGCTTGTGTTTTCATAGTGTATTCTTTGTCTTCATTGTGTATGATTTGTGTCTTCATTGTGTTTTCTTCATGTCTTCATTGTGTATGCTTTATGTTTGGTTCTCATGTTTCTTTTATTGCATTGCATATCATATGTGGGTGTTCCTTTATCCTTACATTTTTGTGTAGTAGGATCTTAAGCCTAGGGGCGAGCACATCCCCTAGATTTAGTGTCATCTTACTTCTCCAATGTTTTGATGAAAGAAACACTCATGTCTTCTCCTTACTTTAGTGTGAGCATGATCGTAAGTTCATACTCTCACTAAAGTGGGCTAAATGTAGCATCATAAATTGTCAACCCTAATAATTTCACATTATGTTTTACTCGTCCTTATGTGCTTGGACCTAATTATGCTTATCATTTTCTTGTTTTATTACCATTTTTGAAAATTCAAGATAAAATTGGGAATTAAAAAATTAATTATTTAACAACATATTTATTCTAAAATAGTCACCCTCGACCGCCCTATTTTGGCTCAATTTTTAATATTTTATTGTCAAAATTTTTATGTTTATAAATTTAAATTCCTTTGTCAACTTTTCAAAATAATCATTGTGGGAGATCAAGAAATGCATATAAGTATAATTCTTTTTCACCATTTGAAACTAGAAGGTAATTTGAATTCTAATTGAGCACAAAAAGGTAGCCAAGGTAGTTCAAGAGGAAAATTATTAGTAGTTTACATCTTTATTAGTCAAAAAATGCATCATGAAAATCATGTTGAATCATAAGTAAGATTGTTCATGTTTTATGTTCATTATTTTTGTGAGTACTAGCACATGCAAGACTTTCAATCAAGCATTAATTTCTCCTTGCATGAGATGTGTGACATGACTTCAATCCATCAAGGAAACAAGATATGAGTGGTAAGTTGTAGCATTTGTGATTTATCATTTGTTTTATTCATTTGCCTCTACCTAACCTAAGGTAAGCACTCTTTATCCAACATCATCATAGTCATTGTGGAGGTGGAAGCACCAAAATGGGGTTTGACTTAGGCAAGCCCCTATACGACACAACCATTTCTCTCCTCTCTTTCTTGTAGGTGGTAGATATGAAGTGGATTTGGAGAAGATTGAAGGCTCAACATCAAGATCAAGCATTTAAGCACATTCACTCATCAAATTAGGGCAAGATCAATTATTTATCAACAAAAGACATTTCAAAGCCGAGTCCAACAAAAAAGCACCTACAGACTGTAACACATTTTATCTTGTTTTAAGACTCCACAAGCCTTCATTTCTTATTCTAGGATGCCCATGCCACTGACCAGTCAGTTTCAACTCAAATTTGAATTTGAGGTTCCTTTGTCTCTGCACTTTGCTTCTTTGTTTCTAATTCTAGTCAAATATTTCTATCTTTTTCTAAATTCATATCAATGTGTTGTAGTTGCATAGTTAACCTAGTTTACATTTACCTAATCACACACATCACATCTAATCACATCATTTCAATTCCCAATCAATTCTCCCAAAGGGAACCAAAACATTGATAAACCTTTATGGCTCTTCCTTGATGAAAGTAGCCAAGTAGTCTTATATGATCATTTTGTGTCCCCCTCAATGTTATAAGTGGAAGGGTGTGATTTAGACCCTAGATCCCTTTTCCGCATAATAGGGCCCAATCCATTTCAAGTGCTCTTCCATTTGGTTTAAAGAAGAAGCCTTTGTACAAATGGTTAAACTTCTTGGATTGATCCCAAGCACCCTTTTTCCAAGACAAAAATGGGTGAAATTTTTTAACACACAAGGGATTGCATTAGACATTGACTATAATCTTTTGAAAAAACTCAAACTAAAACTTCTCTAATGACTCAACTTGAAGAAATTCATAGGAATTTAGAAGAAGGCCTTAGAGAAAGCCTCTATTAGCAGCACCATCTATCTAATAAATGGATTAATCTCCTCCAAAAAGAAGAGAATTCTTGGAGATTAAAATCTTGTATATTTTGGCTCAAGGAAGGTAGCTAAAGCACAAAATATTTCTTTGGGAAAAAACAAGAAAGAAGGAATGACAATACCATGACAAAAATTAAATTGGCATATGGCTTCTATATAGAGGATGTGAAAGAGGTTCAAGATCATATTTTAATTTGTTTTAAACAACTCTTCTTTGAAGAAAAAATAGACAAGGAAACTTAGTTAAATAAACTCCTAGAGTGCATTCCTCATTGCATTTCTAAGGAATATAATAGAGATTGTTTTAAGGTGGCAATGAAAGAGTTAATAAAGGTGATCTTTAACATGAATATTTGGCATAGCCATGATGATTGTTGCCATATTCAGTACTGATATGTATCTCCTTTCATACCCATTATTTAATCGACATAAGTTGATGATGTGGCCAAATCTGAGCAAAGATAACAAAAATAGAAGAATTGATTACAAATGTGTCTATTACTCTTCGAGGACCTCTAGATTTATAATTGGATCATTTCTTAGTAGACCATACAAATGAAGATTAATGAGCGTCTACTTCAAATTCAACACCTGTGAATGTCTCAATCACTTTTTAAAAATTGAAATGATCTATCATTTATGTTGTTATTGCATTTGAGAAGGAAGTTTGACCATCCCTAATAATACATTTAAAATATAAATATTCTCTATTTTAAATCTATTATTCTTATCCTTTTTATCCTTTATTTTAAGTTGTTTATATTATTTTATCTAATTTAACCTTTTGTGCATAAACAAAAACCCCTCTTTTATGAAAAAAATATAATCAAAATACAAAAACTAACAACTATTTGTATTGATTACACTAAATCCCAACCATAATAAAAAACTAATAAATAGTAAAATTGCTAAATTTAACAAATGAAACATAACTATGAAATTATCAAATCCTCTTAAATAAATAATGCAATTTGTTTTACATGTGCCAAGTTCACCTAACATCATGAGGTGACATTTTTTTTTTTTTTCAGTTTTTATTTACGAGAAGACAGTAAGTATTATATTCTTAGATTTTTTTATTTGTTATTTGTTCTATTTTTTTATTCTTGGAGATTTTAAGTAGATTTTTATTTTATGTGCCAATGGAAACAAGAAATATCAGGCAATTAAATAATCCTCTTCTGACAATAAACATAATTAGTTTTATTGATTGAAAGCGTCACAATTAATTTAAATATTGGAGAAGACAGACAAAAATGCAGACCAAATGAAATTGACTAGATGTTTATACGTCAGCCTTTCCAGTTTCGACAGATGCTGCACAGAACCTGTTGGAGAAGAGAGATTTACGGGATTTGTTTCTATCCGTTGATTGCTATTTCTGGAGAATGCATACTTTGTGGGATTCATCTGGATTCATCTTAATCCTTCTAATTAAGGCTGATGTATCTCTATATGTAGAGCCTTTGTAATCTCTTGATACACAATCATGAATGCAATATCCTCTCTCCCTTCTCCAGTGGACGTAGGCTAAGGCCGAACCACGTACATCTGTGTTATGTGCATTATTTGATTTGTTTCTTCATGGTATTAGAGCAGACAAAACATTATTCTCTGGTCCTTTCATGAATTTCGTAGAGGTTGAAAGATGAATCTGGTTGTTGCAGACAAAAACGCATTTTTTTTCTTGCCTCTGAAAACGCCAGTTTTTTCAGCAAGATTCTTTGAGATACGCTATTTTTTCTCTGGCAGATCTGTTTGCTTTGGTGCGCTACTTCTAGGGCGCGACTTCTATTTTTTTCTGGCAGATCTGTGCGCTACTTCTGGTGCGCTTCATCTGGGTGCTTTTTTGGCCCGATTTTCATCTTTTCTAGTGCGATTTTCATCCTTTTTGGTGCGCTACTTCTGGTGCGCTTCATCTGGGCATTTTTTTGGCGCGATTCTCATCATTATCTGGCCTCTAAAACTGCACGATTTCCTCCAGCACGACTAGGGTTTCTGGCAGATTTGTATGTGCGAATTTAATCATTTTCTGACCTCTAAAATCCACGATCCTGTTCTGTGCAGCGCGATTTCGGGTTCTCTTCTAGGCGCCGTTTTTTTTCCGCCCTGTGATCTGCCTCAGAAATCTGGTGTATTCTGAATCTGCTGCAGAGTTTTTTTCATTGTAAGTGCTTTTTAGCATCTTCTTTCTTGCTTTTTCATGGCTGAGTTCGATTCAAATCCTAGTTGGAGACTTTCGTCAGTTCCGTTAAATGGTATCAACTATGTAGCATGGTCTAGAGCTGTCACTCTGTCGCTTGGTGGCAAGAAAAAATTTGGTTTCGTTAATGGTGATAAAAAATGTCCTCAAACTACTGAATCGGGATATGAGGATTGGATATCCAATGATCAGCTTGTTCGATCATGGTTACTCAATTCGATGGAAACTCATATTGCCGAAATTTTCACTTTTTCTAATTCAGCAAAAGAACTATGGGATTCAATCGCTGAATTATATGGGAACCAAAATAATGCTGCACGTATTTTTGAACTCACTCTTGAAATTACTGCAGCCCAACAAGGTGAGAAAACCTTTAGTGAACACCTTGGGAATCTTTAAAAACTGTGGGACGAATTGAACCTGTATCGTCCACATACCATTGATGCCCAAACTCTTTTGAAACGAGCTGAGGAGGATAAAATTTTCTCACTACTTCATAGCCTAAAACCTGAGTATGAATACATAAGGCGCAATCTTCTGATGGATGCCACATTACCCACTCTTGCTGGTGTTTGTGCTATTATTCAGCGAGAGGAAACTCGAAGAAAGACTATGAACTCAGAATCCAAAACTTCAACAGAGAAGATTGAATCTAATGTTCTTTTGGCTGAAAAGGATGATAAAAGAAAGCCTCACTTTTCTGACAAAAACAGGAATATTTCTCGCTACAAGGGTAAGAAGGAACTCTATCAATGTGATCACTGCAAGAAAACTGGGCACACCAAGGATCGCTGCTGGGAATTACATCCTCATCTCAAATCTGAATATAAGGGTCGGAAGGATCATGCTGCTGTAGCCGAGACTTCTTTTTCAATCAATCAGTTGGGTCATCTTCTTCAACAACTCAGTAAGACTGTCTCTTCTGGCAACAGTCCATCCACTTCCTCTCACGTGTCAGGTAATCTTCATGCTTATCTTACTTCCAATTCCAAAATTAATTCCTGGATTATTGATTCCGGAGCTACAGATCATATGGCCAACAGTCCTTCTTCAGTAACCAATTTTATTCCGAAAACTGATAAGCATGATATCTCTGTTGCAAATGGAACTACTGTTTCAGCCTTAGGAAGTGGTAAAATTAGTTTCTTTTCTCATAATGCTCCATCTGATGCTCTGGTTGTTCCATCATTTCCTGTTCAACTTATGTCTGTTGGAAAAATTACTAATTCTTTAAATTGTGATGTCATATTTTCTCCAACATCTGTCATCTTTCAGGATCGAAAGTCAAAGAAGACGATTGGTAAAGGAACATACTCACATGGACTTTATTTTCTGAACTCCCTCAATAAGGCATATCATGCCAATGGTGTAATTGAAAGTCACACTTTACATAAACGGCTTGGACATCCATCCAACCGTATCTTGTCAAAACTTTGTCCCTCTGCTTCTGTTGATTCTGATGTCTGTGATGTTTGTCAATTTTCTAAACAAACACGTTTACCTTTTGTCAACTTGTCTTCTATGTCTACTGAGTTGTTTGAATTAGTTCACTCTGACTTATGGGGACCTGCGCCAATTGATTCTTATGATGGATATAAATATTTTGTGTTGTTCATTGATGATTTTTCTCGTGCTACCTGGTTATACTTGTTAAAATCAAAAACTGAAGTGACTTCTGTCTTCAAAGATTTTCATACTATGGTATTTAATCAGTTTGGTGCTAAAATTAAAACTTTTAGGTCTGATAATGGTACCGAATATGTTAAAGGATCTTTTTCAGAATATCTTCAAAGCCAAGGCATTATTCATCAAACAAGTTGTGTCGGAACTCCACAACAGAATGGGGTGGCCGAAAGAAAGAATCGACACATCCTGGAAACCGCACGGGCCCTTATGTTTCAAACAAAGGTCCCAAAACAATATTGGTCTCATGGTGTATTAACCGCTGCATATTTGATCAACCGTCTTCCCAGCCGTGTTATTCAGTTCAAGTCACCATTGGAGATACTCAAAAATAGGACACCTGACATCTCACACTTGAGGGTATTCGGATGTGTCTGTTATGTGCACCAGCAAGCAATACACAGAGATAAGTTAGAAGCTCGCTCTACTCGGTGTGTATTTTTTGGGTATTCTTCCACTAAAAAAGGGTACATATGTTATGATCCAGTCACTCATAAAATTGTTGTTTCACGTGATGTCCGTTTTGTGGAGTCTGAATCCTTTTTTAAGGCTTGTGTTGAATCTGGGAGTCGGTCACAGGGGGAGTCTGTGTCTCACTTAGTTCCGCTTCCTACCGTTACCAATGAGGATGTTGTTCCTGATCATGATGCAGAAGTTCCTGAAGCTACACCTATCCCCGCTACTCGAAGATCGAGTAGAGCAACTCGTCCTCCAGAGCGAATGAAAGATTTTTTCACTTATCATGCTACATCTTATCCTATACAGGAACACCTGTCTTATAATAATATTTCTCAATCTCACCTAGCCTTCTTGAGTACAATTGATCATAATCAAGAACCTAAAACTTTTAGAGAAGCTAACTCCATTGCAGTCTGGAGGAAGTCTATGCAAGACGAGCTACAAGCTCTAGATGACAATAACACATGGGAGATTGTTAAGCTACCTCCAGGAAGGAAAACTGTCGGATGTCGTTGGGTGTACAAAAATAAATACAATAGTGATGGTTCCTTAGAACGACATAAGGCCAGACTTGTTGCTAGAGGATTCACACAAACATATGGCGTAGATTACCAGGAAACTTTTGCGCCTGTTGCAAAGATGAACACATTCCGGGTCCTCATTTCCCTAGCCGTCAATCAAGATTGGAAATTGTTTCAAATGGATGTCAAAAATGCTTTCTTGCATGGTGATCTTAAAGAAGAAGTTTACATGAGCATTCCACCTGGGCATCCGCAAGAGGCCATGTTTGGTTTAGTGTGTAAGTTAAAAAAGGCAATCTACGGGCTTAAACAATCTCCACGGGCCTGGTATGCTAAGCTTAGCTCTGTCCTTATGCTGAATGGGCTGAAACGAAGTAATGCAGATCCTTCTCTGTTTGTTAAAAGAAGTAACTCAGGTATTGTTGTTGTGCTGATTTATGTTGATGATA
The DNA here is from genome assembly GCA_007258455.2 of Sequoia sempervirens. Classification (NCBI taxonomy): domain Eukaryota; kingdom Viridiplantae; phylum Streptophyta; class Pinopsida; order Cupressales; family Cupressaceae; genus Sequoia; species Sequoia sempervirens. Next base: position 1,268,405,915 of record VDFB02271358.1, read on the forward strand.
TAGTCATTACTGGTGATGATCAAAATGCAATTTCTAAGCTAAAACTTCTGCTACACAATAGATTTTCCATTAAAGATTTGGGCACTTTGAAGTACTTTCTAGGATTAGAAGTTGCCTACTCAAAAAATGGCATCTTTCTTAATCAACGAAAGTATGTGCTGGATTTGTTACAAGAAACTGGTAAATTTGGAATAAAACCATCAGATACGCCAACAGATAGCGGAGGAAAATTGGATGATACTGGTGCATTGTTGTCTGATATTGGTCAGTTTCAAAGGCTGGTTGGTAGGTTAATCTATTTAACCATTACTCGACTTGACCTTTCTTATGCAGTTAGTCTGGTAAGTCGTTTCATGCATGCTCCCAAGGCTCAACATATGCATGCTGTTACCAGAATTTTACAGTATCTGAAAGGGTCTCCAGGCAGAGGTATATGGATGCGTAAGACTGGCCATAATTCTATTACTGCCTATACTGATGCTGATTGGGCAGGATCTCCCATTGATCGAAGGTCTACCACTGGCTATTGTACTTTTGTTGGAGGTAACTTGGTCACATGGAAAAGTAAAAAACAGAGTGTTGTTGCTCGTTCAAGTGCTGAAGCAGAATATAGAGCAATGGCATCAACTACCAGTGAAATTATATGGCTTCGCGCTCTGTTGCAGGACCTTGGATATGGTTCATCCCTACCAACTCAATTATTCTGTGATAATCAAGCTGCTATGCATATTGCTTCCAATCCAGTGTTTCATGAGCGCACCAAACATATTGAAGTCGACTGTCATTTTGTTAGAGAGAATGTGCAAGCCAATGTCATCCGCACAACCTTTGTCCCTACACATCAGCAATTGGCGGATATATTTACAAAAGGTCTTCCAGCTCTCAAGTTTCACGAAATATTGTCCAAGTTGGGCTCTATTGACATTTTCGCACCAACTTGAGGGGGAGTGTTGGAGAAGAGAGATTTACGGGATTTGTTTCTATCCGTTGATTGCTATTTCTGGAGAATGCATACTTTGTGGGATTCATCTGGATTCGTCTTAATCCTTCTAATTAAGGCTGATGTATCTCTATATGTAGAGCCTTTGTAATCTCTTGATACACAATCATGAATGCAATATCCTCTCTCCCTTCTCCAGTGGACGTAGGCTAAGGCCGAACCACGTACATCTGTGTTATGTGCATTATTTGATTTGTTTCTTCAGAACCCGTGATGTTACGCACAGGATTTCGTCACTTAACGTAATTTAACATTTAATCAGTCAAAATTGGGAGATCGATTATATTTTAAAGAGGTTTAAATAATGTTCCGTCAACTGCCTACTCCAAAAGTGTATGCATGGGATTGAATTGGGACTGGTCTTCATAATAAAATGTTAAATGACAATTCTTTGGGCATTTTATGGAATAATGTTTTTTTAAGGTGGCGGGGTGAATAGTAATAGGAAGAATAATGGTTTCGAATGAATTTGATGAGTATTATCAAAGCTTCTAATAATATGTTTATCTTTTTTAAAGAAGCAAAGGTAATATAGATCTTCCTTAACAACTAAGTGATGCAAATTTTGAAGTTGAGTCTATTGTCAACAAATGTGTGTTTGATGGTCGGGGGCCTAACTCGATTGCTAAAGCATCTTGTTGCAGGCAAGAGGTCACAAGGTCTAGTCTCCCCCCCGTCCTTGTAGTACTAGAGGGCGTGTTGTGCCAGAGCCACTAGTCACATGAAAAAAATTTACCTGGGCATTGCAGTTTATAGGGGGGGCTACTTGATTCTTGCAATCTAAAAAAAAAAAAATGTTGATGTCAATGGTATGATATTTTGCAATTATGAATAAAGGAACATTTTCATGAATCAAGACCAAGAGATGGAAAGATGCATGTGGTTTGTTTTGGGAGAGTATTAGGATGAACATGAATACGTTCAAGAGTAAGATCCTAAAGGGGTGTTGGTGGAGGCCCATAAGAAGAAGAAGGATAATCATATTAAAGAGTGGGTTGGCCTCATACCATCATAGGTATATAGGTGATAGGGTGTGTGTCAATTCGTGGTGTAGCATCATGGGTATAAGTAATGATAGTGCTAGGAGAAAGATCTAATGAAGTATAATGTATATGAGAAGATGGAGAAGAATGGTGGTCTACAAGTGGAGAAAGGTAGAAAGGGTCTCTTAGTGGGGTTGGATAACATAATGAGATGGTTGTGGTATGGGGCAATCAATGGGAGAAAACGAGTATTAAGTGTGATGTATAGAATCTATAGATATAGAAGTGGGTGGGATGGAAATGGTAAGGTGATTAGAATGAAAAGGTGGGGTGGTATTGGTAAAAGAAGAAAAAAATGTGAGTATGGGTGGCTTGGTCCATGAATTTTTTTAGCCATGAATTTTCGTCACTCGACAAATAGTTGGTATTAGCCAATTCAATTTTGGAAAATATGATGAAATAGTGTAGGGCCCAAATTGTCAGGAATTTATAATTCATCAACCCAAGGAATGTTAAATCATCACAAAGTTATTTATGAAACATTTGTACCTAATATTATTGTCATGGGAAATTACATGTTTATAATGCAAAATTTCCTAGAATTTTAGAGGCATGTTTTAATTAGTTGACATATTTTATAATACCATTAAAATTCCACCCTATATAAGAATCAGTTTCATTAATACTAGATTATAACACCATGCTATGTTGGGGTTGTAACTGCCTTGAAATCACCACATATATTTTAGATTGTGATCCCAATTGCCCAAAATTTACTCCAACCATTTTAAAACCACACAAGATTTTCCATATTTTTACTCCATTTTACAATCATGTGGGATTTTCCAAATTTGAATTCACATAAACACCATTTAAACTTTAATTTGTTCTTTTACATATTTTCTTCTACTCTCAATTTGGCTTGACTCGGTTCTTGTTTATGTCCTTTGAAGAATTATGTTTTGGACTCATTTCTTTGGTTTATCCCATCTCCAATGCCTACTTACTACCTAAAATTATATGTTTTAGGGATACATTGATAATTATAGGCATTATCAAGTTAGTGAGAGGCAAGTGGTAATTTTTTTATCGTTCTATAAAATAAGAATTCTCATGTTTATTTATCTATTTAGTTTCATTGTTACAAATGATATTGATTAGTGATAAATCTTGGCCCCAAGAATCTATGATTCTTTTTGTTGCTTCTATCTATTTATTTTTATTTTTACATAAGATATAAAAACTATTAGTCTTGATTCTTTTATGGTGACCATAAGCATAATAAAAAATATGGCTCCCAATGCATATGACATGTCAAGTAGGAATTGGTTTCTTGGAAGTGGTAAAGGGAACCTATAATGTAGAAACATAATGCCACTCTTTAGAAATTGTGTGCAATCTTGCACTAGTAAATCAACCTACAACATCACAATTCATACTAGCTACAAAAAACAAGGGAATTCTTTAGAAAAAAATTGTAATGAGTTACATGAAAAAGCCAAAGATGATGTTAGAGAGGATTCCCAAGGTAAAAAACAATCATTATATTAATAAAACCACCTTAAAAAGTGACTAAAAAATGGAGATTGTGCATTGAAGGGAAAAGATAACCAAATAAAAAAGGGCATGAGTGGTACCTATCAAGAATTTTTTTGTTTAATTGTGTGTTAAAGTGTGCATTCATTGAATTGGTGGAGAATGAAAACAAAGATGAACCTCCCAAAGAATGTAGGTGTGGTATTCATAATTAGAAATATAGTAGGGGCAATAAAATACAACTAAAATTTGAAACCATAAAAAAATGTGTTGGTAAATTTTATGAAAAACAAATCATAGATGGAGAGGAAAAATTTGTGCTAATATGTCCAAAATAAAGGATTTTTTTTTTTATGTTAAGCATGTCATGAAATATGATGAGTATATTGAAATAAGAAAATCTTGCAACATGTGGAGGTACAGTTGAAGATCATTGTAGAAATATAATGAAAGTAGCACAAATGACAAAAAAAATTAGTTGAATGTTCTTTTTCATATTTCGACTAAAGTGTGTTTTATGACAAGTGGCCCAAATTATAATTTTTTTCTTTTATAGGAATTATTAACTTTCCTAATAATCATTCCAATTAATAAATAGTGGATGGGAATGGGTACATTTTTTTGTTAAGGCAAAAAAATAGGAAGTGCAAAAAAAATAAAACAATAAACTTTATTGCATTATATTTACATAAAATTACAATAGTAAATAACACTTCTTGTGTGTGTATGACTTTGTATACTATAGAAAATAATGTCTCCCAACCTCATCTACTCTTTATTCATAAAATGGAGGATAATGCAACATTGCATAATCTATGTGAACTAATAAAGAAATATTTTAATGAAATTAGAGGTATGGATGACTAGAAAATTGCCTAATTTGTAGCGATGGATGGAGATTTAGTAATGCAAGGACATAGAAACAATATTTATTTAAAGTTACAAACTCATTATTCCCCATGCATAAAATGCACTCACTACATGACCGACAAATTGAGCTCAACATTTCAAATTGTGAGCAAGTTTTCTATAGTATCAAAAATTGAAGATCTAATTTATGAACTCCACATATATTACTGTTGAAGTCCCAAATAGTTTTATATTTTTAATATTTTGTTGAGGAAATAACTACAAAAAAATATTGTTAAGGATGTTGATATCAAATGGTTCTCCTTGCACGGATCAACATAAAGAGTTTTTGTATAATATTAATTTTTACTTGTAGTAATATATGAGCATTTCCTCATAGTAGACAAAGCTCCTAGCCTCTTATTCATATTAAGTGACATAGAGACACTTCTAAATGTTGAACATACCCCCAAAGACTCGGAGGGGGGGGAGGGGGTGGTGAATTAGTCTTAACACAAATTTAACCCCTTCTGGAACTTAACTCTTTCAACACAATTCAACCTTCTTTATTAGATCAAAACCTTAAAACATAATAGTGATAGAGAATGGTATAATAGTTTGAATCCTTAGCAACTTCAACAACCTTTAAGTAACGAAAGATATAGGAATTATACTTTTAAACAAATTAGCAAAAATGAGAAAGAAACAAAGGACACACACATGTACAAGGAGAACACCAGATTTATGTGGAAAACCCAATGAGGGAAAAACCATAGTGAGAGTTAACTCACAATATAAAGGCTCACTACCAAAAATGACTTGCAAGAAAGTACACTTTCTTAGAGCAAGATACAAAAGGACTTGCAAGATTGAAGCCAACACAACTTCAGGAACAAGATACAAAGGACCTAATGAGATTCACTATCTTAGAGTAGGATACACATATTTAAATAAGGATTATAATGATTTTCAACATAGCACTCTACTGACTAAGGCATTATAACATAATTGATATCTCCTTTCACATAATTTAGCACTATCACTATTGGATATTCAATACAATTCACACACACCCTTCTTCGCACTTGTACACTTCTTCATCTTGTTGCATCTGAAATGATCTTGCATTTATATCCACTGCAACACTTCAAAACTTTAATTAGGTTATCCAAGAAAAGGATAAACAATGAAATCAACTAGTCAGCCACTAAAACATAATGCAGTCCTATCCAAAAGATAGAGAGGACCAAAAACACTTTTAGCACTTCTTCTAATGTGATCCAAAATAATTTAAATGCAAGCACACATCAACCTTTAGTCGACATCAAGGAAATGTGTGGATGAAAGGTTGAAGTGCATAACCAGTCAACCCATAAACATACTTCTTATTGAATTAACTTGATGTAGACCCAAGCAGTATCGGTCGGGACCCAACTCTATCATAACACATCTTCCATGTTGATGGTGTAGACCCCCAAGAACATGGTTCAAGCAAAGGAACAAAACCTGTCAGCCAAATATCCAAAAATATCTTAGAAAGCCAGCTCAAGATATAATGCAGCACCAAAGCAGCCAATTAGCAGTGTGTGGATCACATGGGGATGTTCCTTAAACATCCAACAACACTTTCATATACTTTTTCAATATTGGCATGCCACCAACAACTATTGTAGATCAAACAGGAACAAAAATTATATTCTAGAAACATAGAATGCTTAATCATGAGATATAACATTAGCATATTAGCTTGTGGATCACTTTAGCATATGAGATTGGAACTAAGATGCTAAAAAAACACAAAAATCACATTCACCAAGTTGTAGGAGTAGAGATATCAATGTCGAGAAATGCAAAGAAGTTTCTAAATCAGTCTAGACAACCAACAACACTGTCAACCTTCTGCAATTCATAGAGATCTCCTCGGTAAAACTCTAACCTAAAAATAAAGGGGTGCAACATCCACAAAACACTAACATTGAATAGCAAACTGCAAGACCAAAGCATCAACAACAAAGGAATGTGGAGCATTCTCCCAGACAGAATTCAATGCAACTTCCTGAACTAGAAACATCTAAGTAACTTGCAAAGGCCAGAACTTCATTTTAGCAACACATACTTCATCAGGAACATCAGGAGAGCTCGCATAAGACATACTTTAGACCTTCAACAACATATCTCCACTATCATTCATGCTTCTAATCCTCATCTAAATATATCATCATGAAATCAACTTTTTCAATAGTAATAATGTATTATATGAACTTCAACAACTCTTCTTTGTTAAGGCACACTAACTCATTTGACTGTAAAATCCAACAAAAATTTCTGACGAAAGATGGATAATTAGATGTATTGTTGGGTACTAGTGATATTTAATGTGTAATTTTCAAAAAAAAAAAAATTATCCTCGACGTTTGTCGAAATTTTGACGAACCTGTTTTTTCGTTGAAATTGTGACAAAGAGTTTTCGTTGAAATTTTGACGAACATGTGAGTTCAACTATTTATTGCAACAACGTTTCGCTATACTTACGAATTTGCTTTGCTTGCAAATTTTCTATACTTATGACAGTTTGTGGAGAACTAAGGACGATTTTCTTGGGAAAAATTAGAAAAAATTCAAGAAGCTATTGCCAGGTTGAGGGTAGTCATTGTCCTTTCCCATAATTCATTTGTGAAGTCAGATTTGTACTTCTAGGTTTGAAAATCATATTTTAAAGCAACATCTCATTATATTTCATTTTTAGACTTGTGCATTTTCAGAGTTGCATTTTCAAATTTTGTTGTCCAAGTTCAATATTCTGATTTTAGGAGTCTAACGGTTGGAAATCATAGTAAAATTAGAACTTAATAAGTTTTGGAATTAGCATTTTAAAGTGTTTTTTGGGGTCATTAGCTTTAGACTATCTTCTCTTTTGTAGGGGTGGTTGCATGCCGAATTTTTTTGGTGTAAAATATTGGAATTATTAGATTTTATTACCTGTCTATGAATAAAAATTATTGGAGTGTGAGTTTGATATTTTTTGAAGATCTAAATATTCAAGCTTGGTAAAGAAAAATCATGTCAGATAATATTAGTCCAGAACAAAATGAAGAGACACTTGATAGATTGTGGGCTAGATTGAAAAAAAAGGGTGATGGGAAATGTTATTGTCCTTGCCATAATTGCAAGGGCTTAAAGACGAGACGACTTTTAATCACAACAGCTGAGAAACATTGTAGGCAGCATGGTCATGTTGAAGGGGGGCATGATTATCGTCTATTGGTAAGTTGTTCATTATATGTGTTTATATTGATTGAATTTGTAAATGTTTATATCATTTTAACATTTTATATATATATAAACTTGATCATGATCATGGTTTATTTGTGTCTATCATTATTATAAAGGTGGGGCCCTAGGGCAGATGATATGGATTATCATGGCCCAGAGAATGTGGTTTTGCAAGTGGACAAACATGGAGCTGTGAATATCGAAGATGAAGTTAATGATCCTATGGAAGAAGATGATCATGCGCCAGAAAACACAGTTGAAGATGATGGTACAAATACATTGATCCATGACACATTTAGTGGCAGAACTGATCATGATGATCGAGATGACTTTGATGATGTTCATGATTTACGTACTTGAGAAGCCATATGAGCCTTTATGAAGGCTCCCAAACAACTCTTCTCTCTGTTGTATTGTTGCTATTGAACTTGAAGATTATGAATGGTTTATCAAACATAGCAATCTCACGGATGTTAAGGTATGTCATATATGTCATATTTTTTCATCTATTTTAATTGTTGTTAGTTCATCAGTAGTAAATAAAGGATGAAATATGTACCATTAATATTCTTTATACTAACCAATTATTTTTTGTTGTAGATTGATTAGTGAATTTTTGTTACCACCATCAAATATTTTACCTCGCTCATACCAAGATTTATCTGGCATTATGAAAGATATTGAAATGGAGTATCAAGCAATAGATGCATGTCCCAATGATCATATTATATATCATAAACAACATGAATTTGCAATAGAATGCCAGGAATGTGCAACAATTATTTAGGTGCGAAAGCTTAGCACAATTTATGGATTACCATGCACAAAATAGAAGTGGAGATGACATTCTTCAAATTTCTATAGATGGTTTTGCATTTAGGGACATGGAGGAAAAATGGCCACACTTTAAAGAAGAACCTTGTAATCTCAGGCTTTCATTGGCAACGGACGGTGTCAATCCATTTGGAGAGTTGAGATCTATTTACTTGGTGTGGTCTGTTTTTGTTATCAACAATAACATTCCTCCATGGATGTCAATAAAGAGGGAGCACATAATGTTGTCAATGATTGTTTCAAGTATTTGTTTATATCAATTTTCTTTAACGTAGTAGCATTTCATTTGTCTTATTTGTTGCATAATGACTTATATTTTTTTCATTCAATAGTCATGTACATTAATTTATATATATTGCAGTAAAATGGTTATAAGAATCATGTAATGTTTATGTTCATTCAACTAGGTAAGTACCAAGTTAAAGATATGAATGTATATATCGAGCCTCTTATTGAAAAGTTACTAAAGTTATGGTATGGCGTCACTATGTATGACGTCTCTAGACCAATAGGACAAAGACAATTTCAATTCCATGCAATCCTTGTATGGACAATTCATGATGCCCCAGGGCTAACACATTTTTGTGGTATGTTATAACGTTTGACCGCACTTTAACAATATTTAATTTTATGAAGTAGATGTCATGCATGTTTTTTAAATAATCTATTCATTATATATAATTATAAAAATTGACATATTTAATCCAATTATATATGATTTTGTAGGTCTTCAAATAAAGGGAAATTTTGCATGTCCAATTTGTGGTCCAAAGATGAAATCTCCTCATTCAACAAGTTTAGGAAAGCAGGTGTTTGATGAGTATAGGCACTTCCTCCATAGAGATCATATGTATCAAACTACTGAAAAACATATTTTCAATAGGAAAGAAGAGACTGCATCAAAACCACAAAGAATGACACCTCGCCTATTGAAGTTGGAATATAATAGAATTAATCGTCGAGGTTATACATCGGATTAAATTGTTTATCTATCATATATGATATGTTTTGAATTTATATTTTTATATTATGTTGTGTTTGCTCATGTTGTAATTGACAATGATTGTCGTTAATTTGTTTAACTTATATGCTTCATGAAGGTCATCAAGGCATTAATGGTCGGCTTCCACGGCAACTGAAAATTTATCCCAGACAATTTAGTAGGTTGCCTTACTATGAGCAGCTACAAATTGTGCATTTGTTTGATACAATGCATATCAAAAAGAATATAACAGAAACGTTATGGAAAATATTAGATGGAAGGCATGACAAAGAAAAAATTGTCAAAATTTGTAGTGACATTCAGGAAGCCAATCATGCAATAATAAATGTCATTTAATTAAATAGCGATGGAGACCAAATCAATATAAGTGCCCTTCCTTGGTTATTAACGGAGTAGCAAAGTAATGCTATAAAAGAAGTCATACGAAAATTTTGATTTCCCACAGGATTTGCTGCAAACATAAACAATATAATAACAAAGAAAGGTGAATTTGGGTCAGGGATGAAAAATCATGATTGGCATACCTTCATTAAGGTAATTATTTTAGTATATTAAATACACTTGTATAATGCATGTACTTTTCAGTGTATTATGTTTACTACTTTTGGAAAAATAATGAAAAGATCATTTTATAATTGTTGCAGTACGTTCTACCTCTATCTCTCCCAGACAACTTCGACAACAATGTCAAGCAAGTTATATATGATCTTGGAAAATACATGAGATAAGTAGCGATATTTGTTCAATTCGTTGTATAGATCTTATAATTGCCATTCGTTTTACTTGTTATGTAATATACTGTATATTTTTGTTAAATCTTGTTAATATATTTGCTCCTTGAATCACTTGTAGATGGTTGTCATCTAAAGAAATCCATAAAAAAGATACAAATTATTGGAAGAGAAAAATTCTTCGTTTAATGTGTGAAATGCAAAAGTATCTACCTTCGACATTTTTCAATGCACAAGAACACTACCTCATACACCAGGTGAGGAGATTGAATTGTGTGGACCTATACACACAAGGTCAATGTGGATGGTTGAGAGGCACTTAAATTTTTGAAGGCTTTGGTTAGACAAAGAGCACATCCTAAGGGTTGTATGGTGGAGGGATATATGGTATACCAGACCATGGTGTACATTATTGAATATCTTCCTAAATTTGCAGCAAAGATCTATGTAGATCGCATTTGGGATCCCAACTCCATTAACAAATTTGAAGGGGAGTACTTGATGGGGAAAGGTAGATTGAGGAAAGTGAGAGGTAATTATAAGATGGTCATGGAGATTAATTGGAATACATTTTACATATGGTTTTTATGTATATTATACTTATTTAATTATTAATCTTTAATATGCATCAATTATAAATTAAGGTCGTATACCGTGGTATTTAACTAATTATACATCGTTTGTGAATTTTATTTTATTTTGATATAGTTGGTCGAGAGTGGGATGCACTTCATTTGTACATCGCAAACAATCTTAATTGGATGACAGTACAGATTGAACGATGTCAACAATCTGGTCGCGCATTAACATGGGAAGGTGTGGCTTCATTGGTTAAAGAAGCTCATTGTAATGGAGATTCCAATGTTACACAAAGGGAAATTGATTTAGCATATGGTTTAAGAGATAAACAGGTATGTATAAATATATTAATCACCCATATTATTTAATTATTTTCAATTATATTGATGTATATATATGTTGAGATTGTTTTCTTTGCATACATTTGGCCAAGATAAATATGTTCATCAACTAACGATATTGCAATAATTTTTACATGTTTGACATATTGCAGGTGAAACACCACAAGGCTATGTGGTGCAATGGTCATAAATTTTCAATCAAAAAGTTGGATGACACGAAGAAAACTTGTGATTCTAGTATAACTACAGTCTTTCAGGTGACTAATGTTTCATCTAGAAACGACATACATCCAGAAGTCTCAGAAAATTGATACTATGGGATTTTGGATGATATAATTGAGTGACTTTAAGTCCTTCAGATTAATTTTGTTCGTCGTTCTCTGGTATAGGCTACGATTGAATGAAAATAATCCTAAGAGAACTGTTATTGAACATGATAATAGATTTACCGGGTTAATACAAGGTCAATCGAGCGAGCTGGAAATGAGCCCTATGTTCTTCCAAGCCAATGTGAGAAGGTATTTTACTCAGAGGTTCCAGGTAAACCAAGTTGGTCATTTGTTGTTAGACATGATCCAAGAGGAAGGCCGGTAAAGTATAATGTGGTGGAAGAAGAAGATACCGAAGATGTAGAAGATGATGTAGATGATGATCAGGATCAACAATTAGTGATGATGTCCCTGACGAAGATGTTGAAGAGGAGGAACTAGATCATGATGATGTAGGAGTTAATATTCATGAAGATGATATCCGTTTGGATGATGACATTATCAAAATTGATATCAATGACAATGATGATGATATGACCAATCCTTACAATGTCGAATCTGAATCAAATGATACAAACAAAGAGTTGGATGAAGAAGAAGATCAATGACATTGAAATGTATGAGTTATGCAATTATATTTTCTATTTGATATTAATTTCTTGATAGAATTATATTTGACTTATGTGGTTACATAATTAATTCATGATGTTTTAATTTTTATTCCATTACATAATTAATTTAATGATGTACTTTTTAATGTTTGAAAGGTCAAAAAATTAAAACATTTCAATAGTGATGTTAACAACCTTGAAATTAGTGTGTTTTATGTTTCATGTGATCATAAAAGATTAAAAAGTGAGTTGTAGAGGTGGTTGTTCAGTGGTTGAGGTGTAAAGGCCTTTAAAAGGCATAAGGTGATCATTGTAATGGTTGTTGATAGTTGAGGATTTAAAATAGAAGCTCTTGACATTCGAAAATCTGTGTTTTTCTTCAAAATTTATGTATTTTTCATATTATGCAGCACTATACGGTCACATGCAGCCATATTTTGATGTGAAATCAATTCCATGTCGTCAAGATATGTGTTAGCTTTGATTTGAATATAATTTGAGGGCTTAAGACATTGATTTGAGTTAGAAAGCTTCATTTCTTTGCATATAGCCCGGATACTCTATTTTTGAGGGTTTTGTAGTCCAAACATGATATAAAGGGGCTCTTACACTTTTTGTGATTAATGTAGCTTGTGTAAGAGGTCCCGTGGATATTTTTGTAATTGTAGGATGCATGAATAGGGCATAGGATGCATAAATATGTATGTATGTATGTATTTGTATTTTTAAATGTAAATGTAAATACAATTACTAGATGCTCTCCTAGAACAATAAATGCAACATATCATTAAAAATATATATATTTATGTATATAAATGTGTATTTCTAAATGCAAGTGTAAATTCAAAGAGAATATGGTTTTGTAGTGTTATAGATACAACATATCTATAAATTAATGTAATTGAAATTCTAAGTCTTCAACACATAATATGAAATCGATCAAACTATTAAACTACATGAGAAATAAATGAAAATAGTAAATGCATATGTATGTGTATTTGTAAATGTAAGTGTAAAAAAAAAAAGAATAATGTGGTGGAAGAAGAAGATATCAAAGAACTAGAAGATAATGCAGATGATGATTAGGATCAACAGTTAGTTGATGATGTCCCTAACAAAGATGTCGAAGAGTAGGAACTAGATCATGATGATGTAGGAGTTAATGTCCATGAAGATGATATCCATGTGGATGATGACATTATCGAAACTGATATCAATGACAATGATGATGATATGACCAATCCTTACAATGTCAAATCTGGATCGGATGATACAGACAAAGAGTTGGATGAAGAAGATCAATGACATTGAAATGTGTGAGTTATGCAATTATATTATCTATTTGATATTAATTTCTTAATAGAATTACATTTGAATTATGTGGTTACATAATTAATTCATAATATTTTTAATTTTTATGCCATTACATAATTAATTTAATGATGTACTTTTAAATGTTTGAAAGGTCAAAAAATTAAAACATTTCAATAGTGATGTTAACAACCTTGAAATTAGTGTGTTTTATGTTTCATGTGATCATAAAAGATTAAAAAGTGATTTGTAGAGGTGGTTGTTCAATGGTTGAGGTGTAAAGGCCTTTAAAAGGCATAAAGTGATCATTGTAATGCTTGTTGATGGTTGAGGATTTAAAATACAAGCTCTTGACATTCAAAAATCTGTGTTTTTCTTCAAAAAATTTGTATTTTCCTATTATGCAGCACTATATGGTCACATGTAGCCATATTTTGATGTGAAATCAATTCCATGTTGTGAAGATATGTGTTAGCTTTGATTTCAATCTGATTTGAGGGCTTAAGGTGTTGATTTGAGTTAGAAAGCTTCATTTCTTTGCATACAGCCCGGTTACCATGTTTTTGAGGGTTTTGTAGTCCAAACATGATATAAAGGGGCTCTTACACTTTTTGTGATTACTATAGCTTGTGTAAGAGGCCCCGTGGATATTGTTGTAATTGTAGGATGCATGAATAGGGCATAGGATGCATAAATATGTATGTATGTATGTATTTGTATTTTTAAATGTAAATGTAAATGCAATTACTAGATGCTTTCCTAGAACAATAAATACAATATATCATTAAAGAAATCTATATCTATGTATATAAATGTGTATTTCTACATGCAAGTGTAAATGCAAAGAGCATATGATTTTGTAGTGTTATAGATACAACATATCCATAAATTAATGTAATTGAAATTCTAAAGTCTTCAACACATATAATATGAAATCGATAAAACTATTAAACTACATGAGAAATAAATGAAAATAGTAAATACATATGTATGTGTATTTGTAAATGTAAGTGTAAAAAAAAAAGAATAATGTGGTGGAAGAAGAAGATACCGAAGATGTAGAAGATGATGTAGATGATGATCAGGATCAACAATTAATTGATGATGTCCCTGATGAAGATGTTGAAGAGGAGGAACTAGATCATGATGATGTAGGAGTTAATGTTCATGAAGATGATATCCGTCTGGATGATGAAATTATCAAAATTGATATCAATGACAATGATGATGATATGACCAATCCTTACAATGTCAAATATGGATTAGATGATACAGACAAAGAGTTGGATGAAGAAGATCAATGACATTGAAATGTATGAGTTATGTGATTATATTATCTATTTGATATTAATTTCTTGATAGAATTACATTTGACTTATGTGGTTACATAATTAATTCATAATGTTTTTTTTTTTTTGATACCTAAGGTGTTGATTTTATTTATAATAATAAAAGTATACAGGCGTCTGCTAAGTAGGAATGTTACATTAATGACCTTCAAACATTCAAAAATTGACATGGTGGATAACTACCCAGTTCCATATTGGAAGCGTCGATCAGAAGATGAAAACAGAGACAATTTTCAGCAAACTTACAAAAACTTAACTCCATTTCGTAGATACAGCGAGTAACAAGGCCAAAACTACCAAGAAACCAGATAGACAACCGTACCCCACTTGATCACCAAAAGCCATTAACATCTGCAAAACAAATAAAACCTTCCACCCAGTCTGTTCCCTCCACTGGCACTATCTTCACTCTTTTCTTCAAAAACTCCACTGCCACGTCTGCAAGTGTGCGATGCCGGGACAATTCGGAGCCTTTGAGATCCAAAAGAAAAGGGTAAAACTTGATAGCGTCATCCGAGTCCCACATAGTGGCCAAGTCCGCAGGGCGTGGTATGCCCTTACCCAAAAGAGCCGCCTTCAGAGTAGTGTCGATGCCCCCGAGCAAGTCCTTCCGAAACAGTCGCACCAACAAATCCTTAGCCATTGACTTCGGGGTAGCAATATCCAAGAGTGAAGCAAGAAATCTGGATGATATTTGGGCATTGTCCCTTGCAAATTCTTTTTGCTCTAAATGTTCCTTTCCAAGGATCATTTTCACTGCCGCAACCGTCGCCAGATCATCTTCGAGCAAGATTCGTTTGAGACGCTGGTCCGTTACCTCCCGAAAGGCAATTTGCCTTTCCGTTGCCACTAAAGAAATAGGGGTGTCAACCCCGAAGGATTCAAGACCTTCCGCCGATATAATAATGGTGAACTTCGATTTCAACAGCCTCGCCATTGCCGAAGATGCACCCGGAGCACCCTGCAACAAAAACATAAGAGCAAAAACCAGGGAGCCAAACCTAAATTTAGGAATGGGCTTCCTAAATTTAACATGAAACCTCAATAATGAACCGTCAGTCATCGTATACAAATACAGATTAAGGGCTTTGCAAATCTGTCCTTCGCATGAAAGGAAATTCCTCCCCCGCAAACCTGTGATCAATGCAATTTATGGTGCTTACCACTCGGCACGTCCGCGCACAGAATAAGGTAGGCCGTGCGCTAGGTGTCCCCCAGCGATGTCGTGATAATTGAGCCCATCATTCCCCTAGACTCCCTTCAATTTGTCCGAGCAAAAAGGCAGCCGATTAATCCTTCCATTGCCATTCGCATACCGCTAAATTTGGTAGGTTGGTGTGACTACCAACGCCCGACCCGAATGCCACTCGTCCATCTCACACCCCACCACATGGCCACTTAGACATCCATTGTCTGTGTGGGGGGCGAGGAGGGAGCCCACCCATCCGCCCACAATGAATCACATCTTTGGACATTCTTTGAAGCCAGGCCCGAATACACCTTGATTAGACAACTGATCTGCTTCCGAGTTGCCTTCCCTGAGAGTGTGGTTTAACATGACTTGCTCAAAGTTGTTTAGCTATTCCAAAGCCGCTTCCAAAAAAACTCCCAATTTCCAATTGTGAATCTGCCTAGTCCTTAGGGCATTTATGACAATTGTTGAATCTCCTTCAATAATCAGGTTTTGAATGCCTAGTTCTTTGCTTAGTTTGAGACCCAGGAGCAGAGCTTGGAATTCTGCAGCATTATTCGTGCCATCTATCAGCGGCTGAGCTAATTTTTCCAAAACCGAACCAGTGCTAGACCTTATTATGCAACCTGCTCCCGATAGCCCCGGGTTCCCTTTAGAAGCACCATCAAAGTTTAATTTGACCCACCCTGGTTCAGGAGGGATCCACTTTGTTTTTTTCTGTTGTTCCGCTGAGGCAGCTTTTCCTGAACATTCCAATGGAGGGGATTTGATGCCAAACCATTGTTTCGAGATCCAAGCATCCCATTTGGTAAAATTAAGATTTCTTGTTTTTTCCTGCACCTGAGCATTGAAGAGTTCTATAATGCAAGTCTCGATCTTGCATTGTAACCGTGGAATAGACATCTCTTTGTCCTGAAAAATGCACCTATTTCTTTCCTTCCATACTTCCCACAAAAGGATTGAAGGAGACATTTTCCAAAGGTCTCCAAAGATGTAAGGTTGATCATGACTTGGCCAAGATTTCAAACAGTCCAAAAGAGTGCCTGGAAGAGCAGAGGACCAACTTAATTTAAAGCATAACCAGCTCCACATCTGTTGAGTATAAGAGCAATTCAATAATAAATGGTTCACGGTCTCCTCTACCATATGACATAACAGGCATCTGGTTGGGCCGTGATAACCCAATTTTAAAAATCTGTAGCCTATGAGTATTCTGCCCTATGCAGCCGCCCAAGTGAAGATCCCTGCTTTCGGTAAACATGCCTTATTCCAACACAGGTTGCGGGGTAATTCTGATTTTGATTCTAAAGAGACTGATAACACATTATAACCAGCCTTGGTCGTGTAGACTCCGTTTGGAGCAGCATCCCATCTCAATCTGTCTTCTCCCGATCTGACCCATATTCTGCATTTTGCTAGTTCCTGTTCAAAAAACTTTGTCTCTTGATCTCCCAGATTCAGTGATCTCACCAATTCCATTTCAGAATTCCTTCCTTCCCATTATCCGTGAAGTCTATGTAATCCCTAACTTTTGTGCCCCATAACTGTTTGGTCTTTTCCATTATTTTGGAAAATTCAGGAACCCTTGCTAATGCAAAATGGCCTTCCCACGAATCCTCCCAGAATAATGCTCCTTGACCATCCTTCACCTCCCACATGAGAAAATCCGAGATCAGATCTCTGGAATTGTTGATGAAGTTCCAAATCCGAGATCCAGAAGGGAGGGTTTTTGCAGTTAGGAAATAATTTGGATCGGGGACCAGATATTTTGCTCTAATGATCTTTACCCATTTTAGATTAGGTTTGGAATAGATGATCCAAGCCAACTTCGCCCCTAAAGCCTTATTTTGCTTTGAAACAACTCTCAAACCTGTCCCATCATTTTCACACTTCTCACACACTTTCTGCCATTTTATAAGAGGAATCTTTTTTTGGTCTGAATTGCCTTTCCAAAAGAAATCTTTCATTACCTTGTTTAGTTCTTTGCTCACTCCACTAGTTAATTGCAGGCATGACAACATGTAAATAGGGAGTGCCGATAATACAGATTTCAACAAGGTAAGCCTACCTGCCCACGAAAGCCATCTGTTCTTCCATGAAGAAATTTTCTCTTTGCATCTTGTAACCATTGAGTTCCAAGCACTATCATTTTTAATGCCTTTGTCCAAAGGAAGGCCTAAGAATTTACATGGAAGCTGTCCTTTTTTGAATCCGAGGATTCGTAATATTTGAACCTCGCTGGGACAGGATGTGTTAAAGAAGAAAACTTCAGATTTAGCTTTGCTTACTTCTTGCCCGGAAGCCTTGGAGTATTCTTCAAGCAGTTTTTTATAATTTTTCGCTTCCTTTGCTGTTGCTTCACCAAAAAGATTGTGTCATCCGCAAATTGCTGATGTGAAATGTTGGGAAGACTACTAGTGACTTGCAAACC
This sequence comes from Sequoia sempervirens, assembly GCA_007258455.2. Taxonomy (NCBI): domain Eukaryota; kingdom Viridiplantae; phylum Streptophyta; class Pinopsida; order Cupressales; family Cupressaceae; genus Sequoia; species Sequoia sempervirens. The sequence goes on from VDFB02271358.1 coordinate 1,268,424,207, forward strand.
AAGAACCCAGCCTTGTTCCTTTGCCTTATCAATCGACCTCCCCAAAGCCTCAGCCATAATTATGAATAAAAAGGGGGATAACGGGTCCCCCTGTCTCAGGCCCCTTGAGGAAGTGAAAAACCCCTCTGGAGATCCATTTACCAATACAGAATACCTCGGGCTAGCAATCCAGCCAAAAATCCAGTCTAACCAGCCCTTTTGAAAACCAAAGGCTTCCATGACTTTAAAGAGGAATCTCCAGTTTACTCTGTCATAGGCTTTCCTGATGTCTAATTTCAATAGCATAGCCGACTTGTTCATTTTTTGAATTGAATGAATAACTTCTTGAGCTATGATGATTCCATCAAGTATTGACCATTCTGGGACAAAGCCTGTTTGTTCCTCAGAAATAATAAAGGGGAGGATATTTTTTAATCTGTTAGCAACAACTTTGGCTAAAATTTTGTAGATTGTATTACAGAGCGATATTGGTCAAAAATCTTCCCACTGTTCAGGCTTCTCTTTTTTCGGAATCAGCGCCAAGAGAGTATTGTTTGCTTCTTTTAGCACCCTTTTGTGCCATCGCGAATCTTCTATAGCTTCCCATACCTCCTTGCCCAGAAAGTGCCAACATTTCTGAAAGAAGCCAGCTGGAAATCCATCCGGACCCGGAGCTTTCTCTGGTTGCATCTCAAAAACTGCCTTTTTCACTTCCTCTTCTATAAATTTTGCATTCAAAGAATTTGATTGCTCTTGTGTTATCAGTTTCGGTATGAATTGCAAAAATGTATTTTGAACCTTCCCAGTCATTAAGAAAATTTTGAAAGTAATTAACTGTAGAGGTCTTAATCTCATCCAGATCTTCTATCAAACTTCCATCCCCAACTTTTAGGTAGGAAATTCTGTTATATTCCCGTCTTGCTTTTGTGGAATTGTGGAAAAATTTTGAGTTTCTGTCCCTTGCTTTTAACCAAACTTCTCTAGATTTTTGCCTCCAAAAAATTTCTTCCTTAATAAGTAAATCATTAAGCTTGTTGTTCAAAGCCTTTTCTTCCAAATAACATGAATCATTCATGCCACTTTTCATAATTACATCTGCTAAAGAGGCTAACTCTGTCTCAGTTTGCACTTTCTCTGCAAAGATGTTTTTAAAACAATCTTTGTTCCATTGTTTTAAACACTGTTTGAGATATTTTAATTTTGTGATCACATTGAAGAGGCTTGAACCCACTCTTGGACATTCATTCCACCACTGCTCCAGTAATGACAACACATGGGGATCCTTAAACCACATCATTTCAAATTTAAATGGGCATCTGAGCGGGCCCTTATCCCCTTCAAAGATTAACTGAACAGGGAAATGATCAGAGCCCGTGCCGGAGTTTATTTTGTTGTTTAATGAGTAGGGAAAAAGGCTCGGATTTCCTTTAAAGAAAAACCGGTCTAATTTTTCCACAATACTACCAAACCCTTTTCTTCGGTTCGTCCAAGTAAAATTTCCATTGCTTATAGGAATTTCAAAAAGAGAATTTCTCTCCACAAAGCTGCAAAAGTCCTTTTGAGACTGTAGGACTTTTCCAAAACCCCCTTTCTTGTCTTCCAACCTGAGTATGGCGTTAAAATCCCCCCCTAAAATACTAGGTTCCTGATAAAAGTTTTGCAGTATACCATCCAATTCTAGCCAGACTAATTTTTTCTGAAGACACATTAAAGGTCCATACACATTTATTAAGTTAAAGCTTAGATTTGAAATTAAGCTTCGTACCTTGCATACCAGCCAATGTCGACTCAAATGCATCACTTCGACCAATACTGATTGTGGTTTCCAGAGAATCATCAGACCACCAGAAGCCCCTTCCGCTTCCACTCCCGCCCATTTGCAGAGCTTCAGTTTCCTGCCAAAGGATTCCAAAGCAATACCACCTAATTTTGTTTCTTGGAACATACATATTTCTGCTTGACAAACATCAATGTGACGCCTAATAAGGCTCCACTTGTTAGGGGCATTTAAGCCCCTAACATTCCAGGTTAGGATTTTCATTGCTGTTCAGGAAGGGTGTCTCCCTTCCCTACTTTAATCATTATATCAATTTTTTGTTGACCTATTGCTTCTCCATCCTGTTTTCTCTTCTCTTGATTAGGGATTCTTCCCCGCTTTTTTTGATCCCCACAATCTGGTGTTAATTTGAGAATATCATGTCTGTGAATGCCTAGGCATGATTTTTCCTCATGTAATTCCTCTGTGATCTTCCTTTTCTTTCCCGATTGGGGGCTTAACAGTTCTGACATTGTTTGCACTTCTGACACCCAATTTTCCTCTATCCCGTCAATACAAAGGCCATCCACCATCGAACCATTCTTCAGTTTAGCCGCCTCTGCAAGCTCCACTAATTCTTTCCCGACTTCTATCAAGGAATCCAATTCAACATTCAGACAGCTATCGCCCATGATTTCTAGTGTTTCCGCTATTTTATCTTCAAGCTCCTCAAATTGCACCTCCCTCCCCATTTGAGTTCCCTGATCTGACAAAGCGTCGCCACCCTCTTCCAAAACAGGGTGCGACACCCTCTTAGGAGAGAGGCCTTTCGTGTTGCTAGACAACAGTTTATTTGCTTCAGGTGAGTTCCGATTTGCTGAAAAATGTGGCTTCTCTGAGATACCCATTGGCGAGGGTAGGGTTTCATTAGGGGATCGAGCAGAGTTATGAAGATTCACTGAAGGGGTAGGGTTTTCCAACAAAGCCGCTTTCCCTGCTTCTTCCTTGCTTACCCTGCAAGCCAGGGTTCGAACCAAGTTGTTATGCATAAACGAATCCCTCTCTAATTTTTGGATCCTGGTTCCATAGTCCGAAATCAGCTCCATCTCACTCCATACTATTCTTTCAACCTTGTTTTCCTCACATATGCGCACATAAGTTTGATTTTTTCTGGCAATTTTTCTTTCCTCCGCACAAACAAAGGTACCCAAATGATTTCCTATTTCCTCTAGAATAGAAGGAGCCCAATATTCTAGAGGAAGATTTGGTAGACTATACCAATCTTGTTGGCTTTCCAACACATATGTTAATGGGTCAAAGCCCACTGACCATTTTCTTAAGTAGAAACCACAGCCATATAAAACCCAAACCCCCCCAACAATCTGATCTCTGATGTTTCTGGTAGGGCATACCACCATAAAAAATTCATTTTGAAGCATTTTGAATTTCAAATCCGCACCCCATCTCTCTTTCCACCATTTCTCTAAATATTCCCAGTTCAGAGACTTTCCAAACCATTTGCCGAAAAGCCATAACTGTTCTAACCTCAAAATTTCTCCGTGTATTTTCGAGGAACTGATTACCACTTTGGTTCTGCCGCTTACGTATTCTTTGGGCCATGAAGAGCCAAGGTTTCCTTTTCCCCCCTTCGGCCTTTCTTCCCTTCCTTCCTCCCATTCCTTGGCCGGGGGCGATTTTTTCCTCCATTCCATTACCCCTCTTCCATTCTTAGCATTGGAGAACTTTCTTGAAACATGTCTATCCATCCGCGGGGGAGCGTTTTGACCCATATTTGATTCCTATTTTTGTCTAGGTCTGCGAAAAGCTTCGTTACAATACTGACCTTGCCTGTTCCTGCCCCTTTTGAGGCCTACAGATTGCCCGTGACTTGGTCCCTCCTGAAAGCGACCATTCGAAGCCATGGACTGAGGTCGGGCCCATCGATCCTTCCTCCAAACATGTTCGAGATTCCCTGCTCTATTCACATTGGGTCCCTCACCCCCCTGTCCCCATGCCATCCTCTTTCCGAACGTTGCAAACCTCCATGACCGTTGCAGAGCTTCATTCTCTCTCGTTCAGGTTTTCTTCCAATTAATTCATAATGTTTTTAATTTTAATGCCATTACATAATTAATTTAATGATGTACTTTTTAATGTTTGAAAGGTCAAAAAATTAAAACATTTCAATAGTGATGTTAACAACCTTGAAATTAGTGTGTTTTATGTTTCATGTGATCATAAAAGATTAAAAAGTGAGTTGTAGAGGTGGTTGTTCAGTGGTTGAGGTGTAAAGGCCTTTAAAAGGCATAAAGCGATCATTGTAATGGTTGTTGATGGTTGAGGATTTAAAATACAAGCTCTTGACATTAAAAAAATTGTGTTTTTCTTCAAAAAAAATTGTATTTTTCCTATTATGCAGCACTATACGATCACATGTAGCCATATTTTGATGTGAAATCAATTCCATATTGTGAAGATATGTGTTAGCTTTGATTTGAATCTGATTTGAGAGCTTAAGGTGTTGATTTGAGTTAGAAAGCTTCATTTCTTTACATATAGCCCGGTTACCTTGTTTTTGAGGGTTTTGTAGTCCAAACATGATATAAAGGGGCTCTTACACTTTTTGTGATTACTGTAGCTTGTGTAAGAGACCCCATGGATACTGTTGTAATTGTAGGACACATGAATAGGGCGTAGGATGCATAAATATGTATGTATGTATGTATGTATTTGTATTTTTAAATGTAAATGTAAATACAATTACTGGATGCTTTCTTAGAATAATAAATGCAACATATCATTAAAGAAATCTATATCTATGTATATAAATGTGTATTTCTAAATGCAAGTGTAAATGCAAAGAGCATATGATTTTGTAGTGTTATAGATACAACATATCCATAAATTAATGCAATTGAAATTCTAAAGTCTTCAACACATATAATATGAAATCGATCAAACTATTAAACTACATGAGAAATAAATGAAAACAGTAAATGCATATGTATGTGTATTTGTAAATGTAAGTGTAAAATAAATAAGAATAATGAAAATTATAAAATAATACAAGGGGAGACCAGTGTCTTATTGGGTATATGGAGTCTAATGAATATCTACAAATGTGGATTTCAATAATGGCAATAATTAAAACTATCAGGCATAGAAATTGTTTACAACTTGTGTAAACGTGCAAGTGAATAATTCACAAACTCTTCTTGAGATAGAATGGAAATTCTAGTTATTTGAATCTTCTTATTAATCCAACTAACACTTCCCAATTGTTGTGATTGATTAAAAGATTTTAATCCCTACTTGAGAGAACTGAATAATCAGAGCACACATATATAGAAAATGTATAATGATAAACTGAGTATAAACTTGTTATATCAATTTAAACAATAGAGAAGCATCAAAATGCAGACAATCAAATAACTGCATAAATTTAACAAACAATTGATACCAAAATCTTAATCCATAACTTAGATATCTTCATTTACTCCATCAAAATACATGCATCTGAGTCTCTGTATATGAAATCATTTTTCTAGAAAGCTATCTACTGAATATCTCCTAACGCCTATATTTTTTGCATTACTATGGAACATATATAAATACATCAAAACTTGGAAGGGACACGTACCTTCACAAATATTTTATTTTACTTAACTAATTAAAACAAGAGATTAGGCTCTATTTAGCCATAGATGAACATTTGATAAATGATCTAGATAATCCTATCATTCATGAGTATCAACATCTCCTAATGCATTCCTAGTTGATATTTCCACCTTTATCATCCTTTTGTTGTGCTCGCAGCTCTCATCCAATGTCGAATCCTTCCCTGTAGCATTTTCTAGAATTCCCTACAGCATCAATTCACATTCTTTAATCCACTTGGTTTTCTCTTTCAACTTTTCTCCATCTTCAAATAGTGTAGGTAGTTCCATATTTGTAACATCAACCAGCCCCTTTTCATCTTCTCGTAGTTCCTCAAAATAGTCCCAATGTCTCTTTATAATTTGGTTACCCATACCAATGCCCACACTGTCATGAACATCTCTTTCATTTAATTCTCAGAAATTTTCTTCAACCCTTCCATCAATTCTCTTGTGTTCCTGCCCTATAACATGGTTCTCTTAATATTCTTCCCATAACTTATTCAACCAAATTGTTAATTTGGCCTACCTTTTTCAGATTATTGCAGCGAGTGTATCATATTTACCTTGTGAATATGCAATTGACTCCTCCCAATGATCGTTTACCTGTGAACTTTCACCATGTGTTAATAATTTAGGAGGTCCCATTGTGACTCCTAGCATGTCCTTCAAATGATCATTTTCTCTCATGATCCTTTCATTATTCATTTTGTACATTTCCTTTTCTTTTATCAACATTTGTATTTGGGCTTTATTCAGTTTTGCCACATTAATCCCAATGTCTGCAGTCGCCACAGGATCTACCTCTCCAACCTTCAGAGTCATGACATGTCCAAATGCTTTCTCAGTATCAATCACCACTGACTTTCTATGAGGTGTATCTACAAGGCCCATATCATGATTGATCCTTCATTTGGGTTATATTTGGATCCAACATATATTTTTTTCACCCCCTCTGGACTAAGCTTGTGTGTGGCACTATTATCCTTTAAGAAGCTATCAAACACCAATCATGAATTCAAATTCATCCCTGGAAAGATCATAACTCCAACATCCTCTAACATTTTCCTTCCTTTGTCAAGGGTCATATTAGCCATTTCTCTATCCACAGTTAATTTCAAATTATTTAGTAGTTGCTCCTCATTGCTTGGTTTAATATTATCAATTATCTCCCTTATCTCCTTGCCCTTCTGCTTATACAAGAAAGATATGAATTTTGAAGAATTCATAAATTCATTGTCTACTAGAAATGACCTATATGCCATTTGTCTAGTGTTTGTATCTTGGCTCTCTTCAACACTTAGTTCTCTAGGAGGGAAGTTGTAATCTTGAGTTTTTAATCTGGAAATCCTACTAGGTAGGTCTCATGGCATATCTTCTCCAGTTTCCTCATCTCTAGAAAAAGGGAACCCTGTATCCAGAAACCCTTGGTTGTATTCCTCCACCACTCTCTCTACTTCCTCTGCCTCCAAATTTCTAATCATTTCATCAAACTGATAAGGCACATGATCATATCGTCCAAAGTTTATCCTTTGTTTGGAAGAATTTTTATATCCCTCTAGATCAAAACCTTCTCTTGGTGGACCCTTATTCATATTATACTACATTAATTTGTCAAGGATCAAATCATATCCTTCCTTTGCAAGCACATTAAAATCACCAAAGCATAGAGTACTAGGCATAAATGCCTATTTTTCGAATGAACCAAAATTCATGAAACTAGAAAAATCCATTTGTCTTACAATTTCAAAATATGCAATCCTATCCGAGACTGTTTTAGGCAAAATGAATGGAGAATCCTCAAAACCAAATACCCTTACCATAGTAGCATATTCCAACCAATACCGGTCTCCCCAATTGTGATCAATTGGTCCATTAAAGTCCTTAGGTCTGAGGAAGCATTTTATTTCATCAAACAATGAGTGCGCACAAGGATGACTGTAGAATTCATATACTAGCTTTACAAAATATTCTTCAAAATATATGAAATTGGAATTAGCAAATCTACTGTCCCAAATGGCAGTCCACAATTGAATGGGTAACAATTTTCCCTCTTTATCAAACTATGAAACCTTCAACTTTTCTAGCCAAATCCCTAACTCTTTTCTGAAGTACAATACTAGATGCATTAAAAGAGAATAATGCCTAAGGTGCAAAATAGGGGATTTATTCTTGATTTCCACCAATGCTAAGTCGAGCTCCTTGGAGACAAATGAAGCATAGTCGAATAACCTAGAATTATGACATTGAATGTCAATTACAATTACCATGGGAACAATGGACATATACTCAAAAACTTCCATACCTAACACTTGTCCTATCGAGAAATAGGAATATCTCATATAGGGCTCGAATAAGTCCACATGGAATGGAGGCCCATTGCCATTGTCAAGTGGGATAGTTTTACCATCTTGTTTAATTCTATGTAAGGGCAACCTCCAACCCTTGTAAGTGGTGTCCTTTCTCCAAAACTCTTTTTCCAACTCTTCATTCACAATTTTCTCATTACACCACCCTTCCAACTTAGAAACCTCACACATTGAAGCCTCTGATATGTATATGAACGGTTTCCCAAATGGTCCGCATATGGCCTTAAGTTTTGAGTCATAATGGGTGGCCAACAATTTTACCAGCTCTATATTGACAAACGCATTAGGGAAAACCATTTTTCCCAAATTTAGATGTCACGGATTACAAACTGGCTCAAAACAATCTCTTCATTGAAAGTGGAATCTAAACAATTCATATCCTATTATTGGGTCAAAATATCTCCTATGTGCTTGTACTTGTCATCCAATTTATCCACTTCTGCCCTTAGTTGCACAGAGCGCCTACCTCTAGACCCAAAGCTAGGAAATTGGTCAATTAAATCCTGATTCAGCTTTTGTTCAGCACCCTCTAGCTCAATTCCATACTCAACTTTCTTCTTCTTACTCTTAGGGTGATTGCTCTCACTTTTTTTTCTACCTTTCAACTTCCCCGAGTTGGTGGCTTCGATATTACTCACTTAAAATTGAAGAAATGAAAAAGTTAAAATGTAGAGGACTTACTGGTTTTGATTGAGGTCTTTCAACTGAAACAATTCTCTGGCCCTTTGTTTGTCTCCTCTTTTCCTTCATTACCAATTCGCAATAATGTTCATTTTGCAACGATTTCCTTTCAATTTATGAAATTACCTGTACTTCGTGGTATCCATTAATGCTTTAACTCCAGGCATGAATGTAACAGATTTTCAAATTCCTTATTGTCACATCAAATGAACTGGTTGGCAGGACACCTTCAAACTTTGGGCTATCTGTACATTAGGCCCCAACCAACATTCACTGAATACTCTGTTGATCGGGGTAACACTCTACACATCTGACTGATGTTAACATTTGTCCTATATGCATCACCAAGAGTCACCCTGACAATCATTTTGGTTCATTTGTTTCTTCATCGGCCTGACTTTTAGTATCACTAACACATTTAGTGGTTCCTCCGATGTCATAAGTATCGCTGATAACTTTTCTTTTGGTCTTGAATATGTCACCAGAACTCCTGCCGATATCCTCCTATTAGTGTAACTTAGCAGGTTAGGTGAACATTTAGGATTTACACCAATGGCACATGTCTCACTGATATATTCCCAGTGCTCCTGTCAGTGAAAAAAATGATGGTCTCGCCGATGAAACTTCATCGGTGAGACTTAAACGTTCGAGCCAGCATATATTTCTCATGCCGAGATGACTTGTCTTGCTGATATATTCCCTTCATCGATGAGACCATAAGCCAATCTCCCTGATATGTCTTCTTTAGTAATCCTAGCTTTGAACACGAGCGTAGGTAATCTTCCAATTTACCCACTGTCACATCAAATGTTCTATCAGAAAGACAATTCAAAATTTGGGCGATCATTTTATTCAGGCTTGACTAACGTTCATTAAAAATTCTTTTGGTAGGGGAGACATTATGTTGATATCACATAATCTATCCATCTGATTCATATAAATGTCCCCAAGAGTCACCCTAACGACTATCTTGATCTATTTGTGTCTTCATTGGCAAGACATGGTGTATCGCTAAGACATTCAGTAATTTACTCGATGTTATAAGTCTCCCCAATGATTATTCCTTCGATCTCATGTCGCCAAGACTCCTTCTGATACAACTCCTTGTGCTTTGATCGGTGAGACAAGAGAGGTTTCTTGTCGATGGAATTTCATCAGTGAGATCTATATGCTCGGTATGACCTTTTCATTTCACCACGATGGAACTTGTCTTGCAGATGAATCTCTTTATTGGTGAGACCATGGACCATGTCATCCCGATGTGTATCTTCTTATGTAATCCGATCGGTGTGACATTTCTATTCTTTCGTCGATATGCTAAAAATGAGAATATAATGATTTATGAATCGAAGAGACCTACAAAAATTCTTGCCAATATGGGTTATCTGAATACTAGATTTTGGAGGTTTTTCATGATATCAAATGGTCAAGAATGATGTGATCATATGTGACTATGATGGATTATACTCAAGATAAGGTTTTCTTTAGGGAATCGAGTGCAAAATCACTATAAAATTTGCAAAATCACTTGTACTTGCCCTTGAAGTATGTTTAATAACTCCAAAATGGGTGTCTAAAACCATCAATGGTTTCTTTGGTGTTTTGGCAAAGTTTTGAGTTATTGGGCAAAAACTAGGTTTGCACTATTACAAGGATTCAAGGAGTCAAAGAGTGAAATTTGACTTCTATTCTTTGTCAAGCTTTGAGAGTTGTTTGGATTTTTTAAATTGGTCATTCTAAACTTGTTGGAAGCCTCTTAAAGTTAGGTTGACAGGTTGGTTGAGTTGAACCTACTAGGTCTAAATCAGGTAGTTGTTATTGCTAAGGTGGATCACCCCTTTTTGTGAAGGCCATACACTTATGATTGGGTCAAGTGTTATTTTCTTTAGAAAATTCCTATTGCCTTTTTGATAGGTTATGATTTGATTAGATGGGTTATGAAGCACTTATTTCAAACAAATATATTTATGAAAGAAGTATATTGGCATCAAATTAAATATGATTTGTATTCCAATGTAAAAAATACAAAAAGAAAACAATTCTTTTCAACACATGTAAACCATATTATGTAGCTTCAATAAAAAATGAAAAGATACTCTTTATATTGGGGTTACATACACAACTAAGAAAAAAATGATCTTTTAAAGTGACTTATTTATCCTAGAGAACCAAGCTATGAGGCAAAATAAAACCAACAAACCACAACTACTCCCCTATTTTGAAGGAGTTTGAAGCTTCCCTTCCTCGGTCTAATATTGTCTAATTATTTTAAAGAGACTTAAGGGTCATAACACAACTTTATTCAACCCAGTAAATAGCTTGGTTAATGAAACTTGACAAAAGCAACAAAACAATTGCTACATTTGGTACTTCATGTTGAATGAAGAGTGGTGACAATAATCTACTTATAGTTTAATAAAACACTATTTTTATAAGAAGGCTTGACATTAGAACGATAAGTGTTACTTATAGCTTAATAAAACACTATTATAGTTTTACCAACATATACTATTGTATGCTTGCATGGCTTTAGTTAATATATGGGGAGATAGAGATAGATGGGGAGAGAAAGAGAGAGAGACAGAGATATATGGGAAGAGAAAGAGAGATGAGACATATGGGAAGAGAAGAGGGGTGAGATAGAGAGTCACTGGATAGGGATAGAGGAGAGACAGAGAAATAGAGAGGGGAGGGAGAGAAATGGATATGATAGGTAGAGGAGGAGAGATAGAGAAGAGGGGAGAGGGAGAGATAGGTTGAAGAGGAAAAGAGAGAAGAGAGGGAGATAGATAGGTAGAAGAGGGAGAAAAATAAGAGGGGGAGAGGGAGAGAAATATGTAGAAAGGGAGAGAGAGAAGAAGATAGGGGAGAGAGGGAGATATATCTCAATATATATAGAGGGAGAGAGAGACATAGAAAGGGGGTGATATAGAGAGATAGAGGGGGATGGTGAAAGAGATAGAGAGATCGTGACAGAAGTAGAGAAAGATATGGATAGAAAGAGATAGAGAGAGGAGTGAGAGGGAGATAAAAAGAGAAATAGAGATATAGAGTAGGAGAGATGGAGGGAGAGATGGAGTGAATGAGAGAGAAAGGGGGGAGAGGGAGAGATAGATCAATAGATAGAGGGGGGAAGAGGGAGTGACATAGATAGTGGGAGATATAGAGAGATAGAGAGCGATAGGGAGAGATATATCAATCACCCTCCCTATATCTCTATCTATTCATCCTTATCTCTTTATCTCTCTACCCCTCTCTATCTCTTTGTCTCCCTTTCTATTTGTATGTTTGTCATTATCTCCCTCTCTCTCTATATTTTCTTCCCTATATTTATCTTTGTCTCCTTAAGTGTGCAATGGGTACATTGAAGAGGTCTTAAAGGAGAATTATCATATCTTTAATCAAATGGCATGCTACCTTGAGCATAACTCCCCAAGGACACATGCCATCCTTGGATTGTTGACATGAAACAACCAATCAAAATTTAGTTTCTCTCTCTCATATTAATATATATTACTATTATATTAAATATATATTATATTAACTATATTTTGTATTATATAAAAATATACTTATTATTAATTATTAATTATAATAATTTTATACGTATTTAATAATTTTGTTAAAGAATATAATATATAATTATAATAAGTTGAATAATTATATTATTTATTATGTAAAATATAGCTAATATATACTTAACTATATTGTAGAATATTAAAACCTAGCTAAATGGCGCCATAATTTTCAATTTAATTAATATACTCTAAAACCTAATGAAACTAGGTTGTAGCTTGTCAAATTGGAGAAGTGAAAGGTCAATACCAGCACTAAGGAAGAGTTTGGAGTAGTGAAAACAAGGTCAATGCCAGTGCCAAGGAAGAGTTTGGAGTTAAAACAAGGTCAATACCAGCCCCGACGAAGAGTTTGGAGGAGTGAAAACAAGGTCAATATTAGCGCCGAGGAAGACCTTGGAGGAGTGAAAACAAGGTCAATACCAATGTCGAAGATGAGTTTGAGGGAACTTAGGGAAAATCGACGACCAAGGGACAATGAGTACTGTAAGTTTGGCACCCCCATTCTCTTTAACCTGCAATTTTCATGCCTATTTTCCAAAGATCTTCTCGTACATTGCCACCCCCATTCTTGTAAAATGGTATAAGATAAGACAAAAAAATTAAAATAGCTTAGTCTTTCACATTTTTATCAACCAGTCTCAGGTCTTGGAAAAACTCCCATAATCTACCCACATCTTGGTTGAGGTCTATGATTTCATCACAAATAGCCTTCATCGCACGAGTCTGAAGCAATTGTAGAATTAGCCCAAGTATATGCTAGGCTAAGCTAGATCTAATGAATGGAAATAGAGGCATACAATTCTTCTTTAATACCTCCACTACAAACATATGCAAGGAAAGGTCTCCTCCCTTCTTGGCAGTGATAACCTCCACACACAACCCTTAAAATTATGAATAGAGGAATATAATCTTTGAAGAAATCAAATTTGATTCTCTCCTACCTGATGCAATTAGTCATTTTATCCTTACAAACATTTATAGTGATTACTAGAGGCACATAGACCAATTCTTCATAACAGAAGAATTTGATCATACTTTTCCAATGATGGCATTATGAGAAAACCTTAGGTTAAATGAATAATTCCTAGCTAAGTTCTTTAAATCATGTCCAACCGTATAAGAGAAGACCGCTGTTGTGTACTTGGATACCATGGAGAAAGGCTCTTTGGGCTCTTTCATCAATAAGGTATTGTTAAATTTTAACACCTAAGAGTGAGAATGAAGAATCTTTCCTATGATGGTGGCCATCCCATTATAGCTCTTAGAGTTGTTAGAGATATTTTTGTTTCAAAGTAGAGATATTTTAAGTTATCAAATCCTACCATCAGACATAATCAAAATGTTGTTGTTTCAAATGACTATGAGCGCTAACTTTCACTATTTGAAGATGTTGAAACCTTGTCATAGAGAACTAGAACATTGATGCAACCACTCATCCCACCTTAAAACATACCAAAAGTCTCCTAGCAATTAGATATAGGAAGATTTAAGATGACTTAAAAAAAATTATTGCCAAAACATAAACTTATGATGACTTAACCGGCATAGTACACACTCCCTCCCCGTTAACCACTTAGAAATATGGAAATTAAATTTAAATTTTCTACTATTTTTAGTCATGTAGGTGTCCAATAAACCACTTGGTGGTGTTTCCCTTCAAGTTTATTTACTTGAATGAAGAGCAAAAGTCCTTTGATTACAATTAGAGAATACATTTGAGGCCTTGGTTGTGTAACTGGTGGACCATAGTCACATTTAACACTTGTTACAAACTTTGGGAGTTAAAACATTAAATATATTTGATTTGTGATTGACACATTTGGATGGTAGTAACAATAACTTGCAATCTATCAGGACTTGATTACCTTATAACCTGTGAAATTCTAGCAATGAAATGATAGATTAATCATAATGTCACCTTGGGATAACATTACCATGAAGAACTCCATCCAACATCCTTATGGGTGCAGGTACCACCAAATAGGTATTTGTTAGATCTATCTTCCTCGAGCGAGGGAAATTCAAGAAGAGAAGAGGAAAGTGAGACATGTAGTAGGTCTAAAAGAGGGAGATCAACTAGAGGTCAAAAGATTAGAAGAAAATTCCGTAAACGCATGGAATTTTTTCTTGTTGAAGGGGGGTCATGTTCTTATGATGATGAGAGAATAGGCGATGTCAAGGTGCCCTTGAGGTACAAACATCTATAGAAACAATGGGTACCCAAGAAAATTCCTCCAATAAACACCAATTTGTGTGTCTATGAGAGGATATATCACATAGCACCATTGTGATTACATGGTTTGGGCCTATTTTGCATGGATGGCATAAAGGTCTATTACAAAAAAGTTACTAAATTGATGGAGTATGTCGGACCCTGTTACAGTTACAAATATTAGATGCAATTGGTTTGATATACATGAAGTATGCGTAGGTATGCACTGTCAGCAAATTATATACAACTAAAAGATAAGGATCAAAATAAAGGAGTGGCTATGTACATTGACGAAAGGCCAAAAGCATTAGGGAATATTGTAGGGTTTATAAACAGTACATGACTTGGGTCAACAAATAAGCAACCCAATTGCATATTTGAGGTGTGCGAGGGAAACCGTGTATTCGTATGTGCAATAAAATCAATAACTACAGGGGAAGAGTTGCTAATCGATTACAATTTGAATCGCTTAGTTACAAATATAGTTACTATGGGGGTGGTATGTACTATGTACCATTTTACCCAACCTCCAATTAATGACTCCAATATACCATTTTATTCTTATGTTTTTTTTCATAAGTCTATTGGTTTCATTTTGGTAATATTTTTTTATATTTAATTTTTGTCACAACGGGACATAGATCGTATGAGGAAGTCTTCGGCCCAGAGCACAGATCGCGATGCATCTTCAAGAACTTCTACCCAACAGGTTTACCTCATTGTAATTGTACAAATTAGATACGAGAAAAATGTTTTATTATTATGTTTTTTTCATAAGTTTATTGGGTTAATTTTGATAATTTTTTTAATATTCTTGTTGCAGTTGATTGATCGGGGAAAGGAACCAGCAGTAGACGAGAGCATCCATAGGGAGGTGCAATCAATATTATGTGATGATGACATTGCTTATTTAGCAAACCCTCTTGATATGATAAAGAAGACCCACAAAAAATGTAATGAAGAAATCCTTAAGTTGTTATTCATAGTGCCTCAAACAAATGAGATAAGAGATAGGGTTAAAATACTGACTAAGAGAGCACAAAACTTGCAAGTAAACTGTCATGAGGTCTTTAATTATAACATAATTTCATTCATGGTTTTATATTTTGCACTCTTTTATGTCACGAACTAAAATATGTGTTGTTTTTACAAGATTTTTTGCATCCTCATGATGCTCCTAGCCATGATCAGGGTACTACAAGTGTTGCTCGAGGAGTAGGGGTTGGTACAAGTGTCCATCATGATCTTCCTATGCATACATCACATCATCTAACATCATTTGTGCCTATATTGTTTTTTGAAATGTTGGCAACACATACCATGCAGGCATTCGTTACTGCACCCTCCTGCAGTGAACACATGCCAAAACATGTGTTAGGACATGTACCTGGGGATGCAGAGGCCACTAGTACTGGTGATGTTTTAGCAACATTTATTGGATCTTCCTGTATTACTAGTATAGGAACATTTTCAGTCACATTTGTGGTGACCGATGATTTCATTCCCATAAAGATAGAGAAGGTCCTCGGTACTTTAAAATATTTTAATTATTATTATATATAATCCAATTGAAATTTACTTATTGATCACTCTTTTTAGACTATTGATCCCATGATCATTTTGCAGGAAATGATGTTTTTTATAAACATCTAAGTGATATTACATTGAGCTCTTGAGCCCACCATATGTACATGGTGGAAAGGAGAAGGCTGAAAAGAAAAAAGGAAAGACACCATGCCAAGGAAGGTATGTGATACTATCAACAATGTAATTATATAATGATTACTCTTTCTTTTTTACATAATCTAATGTATTTCAAACTTTTCATAGGCTGCCCAACACATCGAAGGCAACAAAGGCAAGACTAGAAAAACACGAGCATCACAAACTTGGCTCTGTGGTTATATGAAATTAGCAAATTGTAAGTATCAATAAATGAAATATTGCATCCAAATAATAAATTGCAAACAATTTTGGTTTTATCACACCATAGAAGCAAAATTCATGATCTTATGCAAAAATGCAGGGCTTTGAATTCAACAGACTTCCCACAGAAGAGGACTTGAAGATTGTCTTCCAACAAGGCTATGGAGCCATGGCTGAATGCCTAAGAGTCTTGACTGGGCAAACACAATCTTCCACTGCATCTGACATGCAAGTAAATAAACTCAATAAAGTTTATTTAAAATTGAATACTTGTGCAATCTATTCAATATTAATTTCCACCATAAAGTAGTTACATGCCTATTTGTTTTAAACATACAAGCAATGATAATACTGCACGTGACATTAGAATGCAGGATGGTGAGGGTGGAGTACAATCTACAAATGAAGGTCATGGTGTGCATCCCGGTACTGGATGTATTCATGTGCTATACAAAACGTAGTATGGATTAATACAATTAAACATCTTTAATTGCAATTGGTGTATTAATTAATGTAACCTTTCGTGTTTCAACTTTAGAACATGTAGAACGTGATCAACACGTTGAGCATTATTAGGCTAGAGAAGATCAAGAACATGATGTGGCCCCATCAGGTAAAGAGGACCACGCTAATGTTCTTTTAAACATATTTAATTGCAATTGGTGTATTAATTAATGTAACCTTTAGTGTTTCAACTTTAGAGCATGTAGAGCATGATCAGGCTAGAGAAGATCAGGAACATGATGTGGCCCCATCAGGTAAAGAGGACCACTAATGCTCTTTTAAACATATTTAATTTCAATTGGTGTATTAATTAATGTAACCTTTCGTGTTTCAACTGCAGATTAGGATTTAGAGGGTGTTCAACATGTTGAGCATGAGTCTATAAGAGAAGTTCAAGAACATGATGTGGACCCCATCGGGTAAAGAGAACCACTCTAATGTTCTTTTAATTAATGAAATATGTGTAACAATAATAATAAAACATATCAATTTAACATTTCTTTGTTATTGCAGCAGACCCCCCTTGCAGCAGCGTCCATGTCATGAGCACACGACTAGGTGTACATTAAGATCACAAGCAGAGGGAAGAACAACTAAAGGGGGGATAGATGATTTAGAAAATGATACTCCACTTCAGATTTTTTTAGCTTTAAAAAAGAAACAAAAAAAAAGTGATTTTAATCATATCATGACAACCATATTTTTGATAATATGTAAAAATTGAAAGAATGAATGTTATATGTTAATGAATGAATGTGAATATGTTAATGAATGAATTTTATATGTTATCAATGGATGAATGAATGAATTTTATATGTTATTAATGGATAAATGAATGAATGTTATATGTTATTAATGGATGAATGAATGATTAATGTTATATGATCGGGTATGGGGAATTGAGAGTGATATGAGGGGGGGAGGGGCCAAATGAGCTTCCACCGTCACATGGTTGGCCCTGTTAAGTAGAGAATATTAAACTATTCTAGAAACAAAGAGAAGCTCAATAAGGTAATGCACTTTTCAATATAAGAAATTCATCATTTAACGCATCAAACCAATATGCAAAGATGAAAGAAAGTGCTAAATTTTCACTATGGTGGTAGAAAAATGATTCTTTATACCCTGAATCCATGCTCTGCATCATAATTTGAAGTTGTTTCCATTCCAATGTTTTAAGTTTAGTTTGTTTGTATGGCTTTGTATGAATACCACATTGTGTTGTGTGTGGATTTGGTTTCAAAGCTTTGTTTCTTCTGTTTTTAGTGGTGACAAACTCTAAAATTTGACTTTTGTGCATAACAAGATAGTGGAAAAATTGACAGCTCTGAAGGGTTTAGAGGATCGATTGAGATAGATACATGGATATTTGGATTTTGTTGTTGATGGGAGGCTTCCACTTAACCATGAAATTTTGTACCATCTACAGGTATGCAAAAATTTATCTACTTACATTCATTCTTGATCATAAATGTTCGAAATAGTATTAATGCTTCAAACTTAAGATTTGTTTCATTGTTATAATGATCAAAATGTTATACTTTTCTATACATTCAAGCATTCTCTTTCCCCCTACCCTTTACTCTCTCCCCCCTCCTTTTAAGAATTTTATTTGTCATAAAAGATTCACATTTCTATCTCATTTACACAAATTTATCTAAAGCTCTAGGAGTGAATAAAGATATGTAAAAGATTATGGATTATGTCTAAACAACAACTTTCCATCTTATAGATAATTAAATCCTTAATATTTGAATAGTTTAGAGCTTGAATAATGCTTGTATATGCATGTGTAGCAATAAGGGAGCCTATGTGAAGATTGAAATTTAAAACATCACTTTGGTATTTTTCCTTAGGCAGTGAAATGATATTTTGAGTAATACAAACCTACACGCACATTGATATTTTTTGGCATTGCATTGAGGAAATTTTTTTCTCTTATACCTACCCTCGGCTAGACATGGAGGTGTATAATATTGGTTTCTAGGTTTTTTCTGTAAGTAATTGATTTCACAAAGGAATACTAAAATCTTCTTAATGTCCTGTCAGGTGTGAAAGCATATGAATCACTTGCTGAAGGCACCAATTTGTATTCATCCAAAAACTGGTTTGTTCTTTTTTTAATGTTTCTTGCATGTGGTTTTTTTAGGCTCTAGAGATGTAGCTCAACTCTTTCCTTTGCACTTTTCATCTATTTTGATGATTACAGTAGTTTTTCCTCATAATTTTTTATGTAGATCTTTTTGTAACCTTATTTTCTACCAATCAATTTGCAAACCAGTCATATATTAAGGACCATTTCACTAACTTGTAGTCATCCATTACTTCATATGTTGCAGGTTATGTCTGTGTGCCAATAAATCTTGATGATTGCAAGAAATTGAATCCTACAAGTGTACCCACTCTTTCTCAAGTAAAAGTCTTACCTTATTTTATAGTACTTTAAATGGTTAATTGAAGGTGCTTCTTTAGATCTAAGATAGTTGAACCCTAGATTAAAATATGGTATTAGATGGGCAGTATAATGATAAAACTGAGGTCCATTGAACACAAATTATGAACATAATTTACTGGACTATGAATAGTGTTACAATTATAATTATTTCTCCTTTACCTACCTCTCCATTAATGAAAAAGATAGCAGATATTGGAAGTTCATTACATGTCTCATGTATGTGTTAGTATTTTAATTTTGTTTAAGTTGTTCAAGAGCTTGATTAGGTCAAGAATATGTTCTACAAGCTTTGTTCTCTTGACACTGCTCATCATTTCCCCTACACATTTTCTCTTCAATCCAGACGTTTCTTAACTCCTTCCCTTGTTAGCCCTTAGTTGTTCTCAAGTGTAATGCTTTTTCTATGCATCTTGCAGTCTGTATGTATGATTAGTCATCTCTTATGAAGCATGGATAACCTTTCATGGAATTGTTGTTGTGATTAGACAATTTCCATTGTGAGAATAATCATTTAATTTGTATGGAAGTAAGTCTTTTTCATATTATTTGACTCGGTATTGTAAACTTGTCTTTGCAGGATTCTCTAGGGGGGACAACAGAACTGTGATAATAGGTAGAGTTGTACAACACCTTAAATCATTTTGCATTATCAATATATTGCTTATAGAATACTCTATACAAGTAAAATGGAATGTGCAATGACAATTGGTCTCGAATTTAAATCTAAATATAAGTTCATTACACAAGAAGATGGTATCTATTCTATGATCCAAAGAACCCCAAAATAAGAAAATTAATAGGTTCCATCTATTTACTTGCTCTTAGACACTTGTTTAATCGACGAGACCCTCATAATGTCTTGCTGATAACCAGCAGTGTTCAAAACTCTTCAAGAGGTCAGATTGGTGTGACATTGGATATGTCTTGTCGACGGAAGTCATCGACAAGACATGGACTATTAGAGTGAGTTTTCTATCCTGTGTCGATGATTGATCTCTCACCAATGGGTTGGCTACGGTGGTCATCGCCAAGAGTCTCCATGATGACATGGTGTAGGTCTATTTATAACTCTTGAAGAGGTCAGATCGGTGTAACATTGGATCTATATTGTTGATGAAAGTCATCAACAAGACATGGACTATCAGAGTGAGTTTTCTATCCTGTGTCAATGATTGATCTCTCACTGATGGGTTGGCTTCGGTGGTCATCACCAAGAGTCTTTGCGATGACATGGTGTAGGTTTATTTAAAACTCCCACAGAGGTCAGATCAGTGTGACATTGGATATGTCTTTCTGACAGAAGTCATCGGCAAGACATGGACTATCGGAGTGAGTTTTCTATCCTGTGCCGATGATTGATCTCTCACCAATGGGTTGGCTTCGGTGGTCATCGCCAAGAGTCTCTGTAATGACATGGTGTAGGTCTATTTAAAACTCCTAAAGAGGTCAGATCGGTGTGACATTGGATATGTCTTGTCGACAAAATCCATCGACAAGACATGGACTATCGAAGTGAGTTTTCTATCCTGTGTTGATGATTGATCTCACACCGATGGGTTGTCTTTGGTGGTCATTGCCAAGAGTCTCTGTGATGACATGGTGTAGGTCTATTTAAAACTCCTAAAGAGGTCAGATTGGTGTGACATGATCTGTCTTGCCGACAGAAGTCATCGACAAGACATGGACTATCGGAGTGAGTTTTCTATCCTATGTTGATGATTGATCTCTCACTGATAGGTTGGATTTAGTGGTCATCTCTAAGAGTCTCTACGATCACATGGTGTAGGTCTATTTAAAACTCTTGCAGAGGTCACATTAGTGTGACATTGGATTTGTCTTGCTGACGGAAGTCATCAGCAAGACATGGACTATCGGAGTGAGTTTTATATCCTTTGTTGATGATTGATCTCTCACCGATGGGTTGCCTTCAGTGGTCATTGCCAAGAGTCTTCGTGATGGTACATTTCAATGAATATTTTTAAAAAAAAAATTGCATTGTTTCATCGCAATTTCAATGAAGGAAATCGACGAATCACCGAAAAGGTTCGACGAAGTTGCTATAGATGTGACAAAAGCTTCATCGTAACTACTTGCCCATTTCGTCAAAACGGCAATGAACTTTTGGTGTTGTTTCAATGCTTTGGAAGAGCATTGCAATTGTGTTTTGGTTATAATTCATCGGTGGATACATGAAGTTGTCGTCGATATTCTGATGAATAATAGAGCCATTTTATTATGCCGACGACCGACAAATCTAGGCCATTATTTCAACGTTTAATTCTTCATTTGAATTTTGACAAAAAATTGGGGATGAAAATTATTTCATTAGTTCGTCGATTGCCCGAAAAATGTTTGTCGCAAGACCGACAAACATTTGTCAAAAAATGGATTCAAATTTAGTAGTGGCATGGCATCCAATCATGAACTTCAACAATTCTTCTTTGATAAGGCATAACATCCAACCATGAACTTCAACAATTCTTCTTTGATAAGGCATGCCATCTAACCAT
This sequence comes from Sequoia sempervirens, assembly GCA_007258455.2. Lineage (NCBI taxonomy): Eukaryota > Viridiplantae > Streptophyta > Pinopsida > Cupressales > Cupressaceae > Sequoia > Sequoia sempervirens. The sequence continues at coordinate 1,268,445,833 of VDFB02271358.1, forward strand.
GAACTTCATCACCAATGTTAGCCCAAACTAAATATAACAATGACGAACAATAGCAAGGACTAACAACTTACTTATCAAGTGTTGACATCAATGACAACCACTATGAATATAACAATGACAACACCTTTCTTCTACTAGCTCTGCAACTGCTCCTCTCTATAAAATTTTATCCTCTAATTCCTCTCCTCTAAAAATGAATTCAAAGAAAATATAGTCACAACCAGCATCGACATAATTTTAAAAGGTCATCCCAAATGGAAAACCCTAGTTGCATCCTCATTTAGTGTCCAAATGACATTTTTCCTCTATGAATCCAATTTGAATGTCAAGAGGTGTGAGAGAACATTCATTGACCAACACCAAACGTCTACATTGAATGATCTACATGGAATGAGTAGAAGAAAAAACAAAAATGCCCCTAGAATATGTTGGAAATGGTTTCTAAGAAGTGCATTATGTTAGGAAAAGGTTCTACAAACATTAAATGTAGCATGGGTGCCACACAATCCCTCAAATCCATACTAAAATAGCATAAATTCCCATAGGGAAAGTGTCTAGATTGAGTTCAAATAGTTGGAGTGGTGGTTGAGCTTTGATGAGGGTAGTTGAAACTTATCTTTAGTCATTTTTTTCTTGTTGCATAATTTTGACCCCTATGTGGATGGAAAAAATTGACTTGGACTAGGATGTAGTGTGAAAGAACAAACTTAAGAAACAAATCACATTATCATCTAGCAGAAATTTCAACTTGGGGCACCACTATAGAGAATGAGCCCCAAGCAAATGAGTTCAGATGCAATCACAACCTCTACAAAGGATCAAATGCCACTAAAAGACTTGCAAAGCCCTTCTATGGAAATCTAGCATCAATTGAGTCATAAAGACTTGCAACATCCACATACTAGTGAAAATCCCATAAGAAGCACTTACAAAAATTTGCACCTCAATCGATTGTGTGGGAATCTGACCTCGTCTAGGTCAAACTTACTTTGGACATCATGTTCAATTCACCTATAAATCTCCATAACCTTCCTACAATCCATTTTTCCCTTTGTAGAAAATTTAATCCCAAGTGCATACACAGGAATTCACCCTCCATTTTTCTGTTGTAGAAGTTCCAAGTGCAACTAAACTTAACTTGTCTGGTTCAAACTAAAAAGTCCACAAGGGAAGATGGACCTATTTTTCTTGCATTATGAGAAAAATAAAGTGAACTAAATGAAAAGCCTGAAAGATGAAGTTCTTTTAACCCATAGAAACCCATAAAACTAAGTCATTTTTTCAACATTTAAACCTTGATGTCGAAAAACATGACCTAATTGGACAATTGCAGAAAAACACTAAACTACACCTTGGTGAGGAAGATGGCTCCATCCGAATGGAAGACAAAACCCACATGGGCATAACTTATGCCCCTTAGTGAATTTCACAAAACTTCAAAAGACAACCATACATAATTTTTCATGTTCTACCCATTGGTGCAAAGAAACCCAGACTTAACAAATATCTCAAATCGGTTATAATTTTGAGCAAATATGGCTAAGGCATGAAACAAGACATGATATTTTGAGGTGAATCTTTGAATGAAGTTGGTTTTGATTGTATGCACACAACCTGCATGTGAGTCTCTTGCAAATCTACCATCAATTTCTTCTTAGTTCAATCCTGAAAAGCATGAGAATGATCCCTAAATTTAAATCATCAAATTCAAATTTTAACTTTCTCACTCCTTTATACTAGTCATTACGAGTTGACTTAGCACATGTTTCTATGACATGTTGCTATGTCATGGCATTTAAAGACATTCAATGATAAATTAATTTATAATGGAGATCACATACTTGAATCATTAAAAGGGTGCTTCAATTTTTAAAGGGGAACAAATAATTAAATCTACATCATCATCACATAGGCCATTTGCATGTTTATGTATGTTGTCTTTGATATTGCTTAGTGTTGTTAATCTAAAGAGTTTGGCCTACATAGAATCCATTGACCTATCAAGTCTATAAATCTTAAATGGTATCTCTAGAAAAAACCTTGATAGATTCAAATATCCTTATGGTAAAGTGAGTAGATATTCAAACATGCATTCTATTAGATAATTTGTGTGCCTCTTAAATCAATATCATGTGGCAAATGAAGTTAACAATAATCTAGATTAACTCTAAAGGGTTTGGGATCAATCTATCATTTTTCAAATTGTAAAATAGATTTTTTGACACTCATCTTGAATTGAAGTAGATAATTTCATGATTTAATTCAAATGCTTATTAATTACATTTATTTTATTTTAATCTATGTATTTTATAATCCTTATTTACTTAATTGATTATTTATTCTTATATTTTTATTTATAATGATATTGTTTAAGATTTTACTTTAATTTAACTTTTGTTTGTGATTTCATTCAACCATTTTTCATTCAATACAACACTTATCCATCAATAAAATTAGAAAGTATGTATTTTATAACAATACTGGTTAATATTTTACTTTAATTTGACTTTTTGATTGTGATTCATTCCATATAATATAATATATTTCTATACAAATCTATGTAAGGAAAAAAGAACTAGAAAAATAAATAAATATTAAAAGGCTGCCAAGGAAATGCTAAATGCTCTCCAACTCAAAAGCCTGCATTTATTTTATTAAAAATAAATAAATATTAAAAGGCTGCCAAGGCGAGAATCTCGATACTGAATAATATGAGGAGAATGTGCATAAAATTCAGAACTGTTGACACGTCAGCCTTGCAACTTTCAACAGAATATTTTCCGTCAACTACCTAACTTGGGCCACCAAAAGTGGTAGTTGACAGGAATTTTGTAGGCCACCTAATGTTCAATGGTTAAGATACGCATGGGATTGGTTAAGTTATAGGTATGATGTTTTCCTAGTGTAGGTATTAAGTGGTATGAAAAAGAAGATTTTGTAGCTTTTTTTTTTTATAGAATTGTAGTGGTTTGTCATATCAAAATGAAATTTAGATTTCTTTTTATATTAAACTAGGTGATTGTGATTAAGAAGAAAATGATGGGTTTAGTTTGAGAGTATGTTTTCAGTTGCGTAACAGAGGGTTTAGTTTTTGTTTTGGAAAGGAGTTATATGGGGGAGAACATAAGTGATTCGGTCAAAAAAATCTAAATTTTCTCTTACATTAAATTAATATTTGAGAATTGTGAGAAGAAGAATTTATGATGGGTCTAGTTGTAGGGTAGGTGTTAAGTGGTACAAAAGAGAGAGTCTCTTAACTTTAAGGAGTTATATAGGAGAGAGGGTATTGGGTTATAGGTCAAAATTAAGTTCACATTTTATGATGGGTCTAGTTGTAGGGTAGGTGTTAAGTGGTACAAAGGAGAGGATCTCTAACTTTTCTTGGGTAAGGAGTTATATAGGAGAGGAGGGAAGTGGATTATAGGTCAAAATTAAGTTCACATTTCTTTTTTAGATTGAAATAATATTTGGGGACATCATGAAAAAGAATTTATGATGAGTCTAGTTGGGAGGTGGGTATTTAAGTAGTACAAAATAGAGGATCTTTTCATTTTTCCTACTAAAGGGGCTTTATCAAGGTAGTGGTTGGTGGATTCAAATAATAAATAATTTATATTTTCTTTTTAGGTTAAAATAAATATTAGGGATTGTGAATATATAAAAATGATGGGTTGAAGGGCTCTAACTTTCGAGTTATAAAGGGGAGAAGGGTAGTGGTTGGTAGGTCTACTATAACCATTTCAAGTTATTTAGGCAACTAGAATTAATAAATATCAAGGTGAAATTGATGGTAACATTTTTTAGTGTTCTAATGGTGAAAATTGTATACCCATATTCTTTTCTATTATGTTTTGGGCTCATTTTGATTAGAGTGATTTTTATGCAAGTAGAAGCCTACAAATAGTGTCCTTTTAGATGAGAGTGCATATAATCTGACCATCATTGATTCATATCCATAGTTCAATCTTGAATTTTAATTTACCCCTTTCTTGCCCTAAGGAAAATCTTGGTCATGAAAGTGATCTCAATCATTTATACAATCAAGTAAATGACCCCTTAACTTTCAAAATTCAAATTATAACATGGGACTAACTTAACCTCTCCTTGTGACTATTGTGTGTTAACTCATTACGCAAAACTATTTTGCTTGACCCTTGGTATTGTATTTAAAGGGATAACTCTAGTTCATTTTAGATAACCTAGAGTACAACATCTAAACCAATCATTGCATACTTAAAATTATTACTTACATAAACTATCAAGAGAATTTATTAAAGAATCTACATTACATAAGCATCTAGGCATCTTGGATGTTTAAGAGTGTTATCTTTGATCTTTTATCTAGCTATTGAATTGATATCCTTACATGGTTTGACATAAGGAAAGCAATTATCCCTGCAATATGTAAACCATCAAACACCAAAACTACTATTTATATGGGAACAAACTAAGAACATCAAGGCAAGTTGAAAGAGACATTTTAAATTTTATTAGAGATTAGAATCACAAGTCCATAATAGATACATGAGCTAGGGATCAAAATCCACATTGGCAAAATCATTCCTTGCTCGCAAAAATGACCTAGATCAACACACATATATTCATGTTCCAAGGTATTGATCTAATCTTTACTGACATTTATGCATTCTTGGTGAATCATATTTTATCATCTATCACAATTTTCTAGCTACATATAGTTTCTATTTTATTTTAATTTTTAAAGAATTTAATTGTTTCCAAAATAACGTTTAATTTGGTACATTTATTATACCCCACAACTCTTCTCTTTAGGTTAGATTTTCAATATTCAAGGTATTTCCTTATTTACCCTAGATTTATGTAAAAGGTTATCCCTCTATATTTAATTGGGGATGTATATTTTTCTTTTCATTTTAGTGACCCCTCCAATCTTACACTTTATCTTTAGATTTTATAATTTGTTGGAAGAATGAAGAAGAAACCCTCTGGTGTGTTGCCATTGATGTCAACATTGTTTGGTGACAATTTTGTTTAATTTGGTTGTAGAGAAGGGGGATTTTCTACTCACGAGTTCTCTTCATTCAGAGAGCCTCACAGGGCGAACTGCCCTAAACTACCTCAAGAAACAAATGTAAGAGTTCTAGAATAAAAAAGAGGTCACAAAGGTTTTCTAGACAAACTGACGAGCTCTCGGCCAAAGGACGACAACGCGGTGCATTGGCATCCCAAAGGTGCGCTAGTGTCTTGTATGGACTAGAAAGCAAGTTTTTCACTGAGAATAGCTTAGCAACTACTAGAAATCTAATTACTAAGAACTTCAAAAGTACTGGAAAATAACAGAATGTGATAAAGCTAAAATAAAGTGAAATAGAAATGATAAAGAGAATAAGAGATAGAAAGGAAATGCTCACAACCACGCAAGTGATGAAGCCTCCAGCAAATGCATGTCTTCAATACTTGCATGTGTAAGATCTAGAGAAAGTGTTGGGGCTATATAGGGGTTTTCCTTAGTCAAATCCCCATTTTGGTGTTCTCACCTCCACAGACAACCAAATAGATAGAGAGAAATGAACCGGAATGGACAAAGCATGTGGTGAAAGCAAAACCCACTTCAGGAGTAGAACCCGCACCACCAAGTACGAGTGATAAAAGCAATCCCTGCTCGAGGAGGAGAACCAATATCACAAAATAAGAGTGATAAAAGCAATCCCCACTCTAGGAGGAAAACCTATATCACAAAGTAAGAATGCAATTGATAGGAGATATGGGATCCCAAGATGCTCAAAAGCATGAGATTAGGGAGATAGAGTTACAAAGAGCTTAAGAGTGTTGCAAAGAAAGCTACTAAGAGAGCTTGAAAGTGCTTGAATTTGTTGTAACAAGTAAGGAGAGTTGTGGAAGCAAGATAGCAGGAGAGAAATGCAAGTGCCAAGGCTAGAAAGAAGGTAGAGAGAAGCTAGAATGAAGTTAGAAGCACAAGTGAATTGAAAAGAAAAATTTTAAAGGGAGAAGAGAAGCAAAAAGAAGCTTCTCGGGCGATTACAAGGCAACCCAAGCCGTTACCACTGAAAAAACAAGCTAATAAGTGGAAAACATGCACAAAAAAGGTCATTTGAGTGTTGAAACGTCGTAGGACACTAGCACAACGCAGAAATCCATGGGTGTGCTAATGTATAGACACGTCACACTACAAAATGACACGAAAAAGAAAAGCACAAGGTTCAATGCAGAGCTGAAGCACGAGGGTAGCTACTAAAAAGGGTGCCTTTAAGCATCCTAAGAGGGGAAAAAGGTTGATGCAGAGGCTAAAATGAGTCTACACAAATGCTAAGGGAGTGGACACTAAAGCAGATGCAAGAATGTATGTGAAATTACAAGGGGTGCAATTTTACGACATTACATTTTGCCCCCACTTTAGCAGGCATATGAATCCACACTAATATGCACGCTAAATGAAATCTACTAAACATAAATAACAGCATTATGCCAAAAGGATAATGTAGAAGAAGTAGATAACTCTTCGAACCATGAAAGCATGCCCCCAGGCTAAAGACCTACAAAAAAAATGCATTAGACAAGAAAAACCTGTACCATACAACAATGTTAGAACATAAAAAGATAAAGGATTTGAGTCAGCAAAGTGAAAGATGCCTCGATGTAAAAGGTTGTCTTAGTACTATGTGTTGTCCCCAAATTAAGAAATAACACACTTAGAAGAATTTTAAAATGAAGAGAGGAAGGGAATATACTCAAGATAAAGGAGATGAAAATATTTGATCTAGTATACACAATTGGGAAGAGAAGAGAGAAGAAAAAGGCTCAATGAGAGAGCACGAAGGAGGAATGAAAATTCCAAGAGAGATGGCTCCACAAGTACTTTCTCCTGAGGTTTGAACAAAGTGCACTGAAGTCCCACAGACCAATGATGGACATATCTTGTAGGATGAAAGCATATCATAGGCTTGTAGACCTGTAAGGAAGTAGCCCCCAAGATCTCTCACATGAAGTAAGCCCCATGAACTATGTGCCTTATAGGCCCACAAACCTGCAAGAAGGTATCCCCCAAGATCTCTCACATGAAGGAAACCCAGATGAAAAAAGCACCTTACAGGCCCACAGACCTGCAAGGAGGTGTCCCCCAAGATCTCTACATGGAGGAAACCCAAAGGAGAAGACTCCGCAAAGTCCAATTGGAAAGCGGCTTCATAGGCGTACCTGCAAAGCAACATGTTTACCCACAAATAAAACATGTCTGAAAATAAAGCATCCATGCAGGCAGTCAAGTGGATAGTCACGTAGACCGTCAACAAATTGGAAGGCTTTCATATGGGTCCCTCGAGAACCCAATGTGAAGAGGGGTCCACTCAAGGGATGTGTTGTTTGAAAATCGAGGTCTAGTCAAGCTACCCCCAAGCTAGACACCATAGAATTCATTTGAGATACAAGCTTTCAAAGGGGGTCCCTTAGGAACCCTTCAAGAGAAAAGGGGGTCCACTCAAGGGACACTTCATTTGAAAGATATAAAGAAGAGAGGGGGTCCTTAAGAAGGACACACATCTCTAGAACAAGTCATCATTGCCCCCAACATATAGGGGAGGAGAACCATGCAAGATACTATAGAGGGGAGGTTGAGAACCTCATGAGAAAATGCTTAGAATGGACAAGATAGAGGTAGACCTCGATATCACTTGTGATTTGAAGAGGAGGCAGGTGCATCAACGAATAAATGAGTGATCGCACCCAGATCAAGAAGTTGTTGTATTTTATCCTTCAAGGCCTTACATTCACTAGTGGAATGGTCAAGTACTCGATGGTATGCACAGAAAGAATGTTCTTCTTTATCATGCTTATGAGATTTCTTGCATTTAGGAGGAAGAGTAATTAAGCAGGCTTTAAGAAGCCTCAACAACATACACTCTTGCTTAGACAAAGGATGAGGAGCAGGAAGCAACCCTTTCTCTTGTGGAGAAAAGTTTTATTGCTTGCAAGAAGAAGATACGAAGATAGAAGACAAAAGAGGATGGACCAATCCATGAGGATGAGGTTGAGAATAACTCATTTCACTCAACCATGGCTTCCGTTTATATTGTTCATTTGAGCAACCAAGCCCCAAATTATGCTTACAGAGTGTGAATTCTATAGGGACCTAAATTCCTTGTTCATTACGCCCATAACCTTTATGCCCATAACAATGTTTAGAGGCAAGCCTAAAGCTAGGGTCATAATGTGTTTGCAAATATTGAGAAGGAGGAGGATCTTCATAGAGAGCATTGTTCCAACAATGGGGATTATGCTCCTTTATGGGATCGCCATCATTCTTATTAACAAGACTACCAACATTATCCTCTTTAGTAGAAGCATAATCATCTTCCTCATAAGGAGGATCAACACTAAGAATGTTACAATTTATGCTCACACTATCCTATGATACAAAATAATAATCATCTTTGATAGCGGGTTTGGATGATGTTATCGGAAGGTCTAAGTGGATCGAGTCGACTTTATATTCCCTAATGAAGGAATCTGTAAAGTCTAAGGAACCCGAATCGTCACCAAGACATGCATTCTATTAAGGAGTAGACTTAGGATTTCTTGCTTCAGAAGGGTGTTCTTTAGGGACATCTATCTCAAGAGAATCCTTTGTAGTAGGTAATACTAGAGTAAACATTGACACATTGGAAGAAACTGAAGGGATAAGAGTAGGCACAACTGAAACCTGACTGATGACTACCATCTCACATAAGTACATAGCCTTAGGTTCAGCCTTAATTGTGACTACTCAATTGTTACAAATGAACTTAATAGATTTATGCAAGGTAGACAGGATTGCACCCATAGCATGAATCCATGGTCTACCAAGGAGAATATTATATGGTAGCTTTTCTGACATAACATATACAAGGGTGGGTACAGTAACGGGTCCCAACCTCAAAGTAAATACTATTGTGCCTAGGGCTTGTCGACCAACATTATTGAATCCATGAATGTCAACAGAATAAGTATAAAGAGAAGATGAATCAATATTAATATTAGGTAATAGATCAATGCTACATACATTGAGTGCCAATCTAGCGTTAATGAGAGTACGTCTAATGCCGATGTTATTAATGTTGACGATGATCATTAGAGGGTCCTCTTACTTTTGTACTTCTAGAGATAGGAGTTTCTGTGGATAGAACGTAATATTCGACAAATTTGCATGAATATGAGCTATCAACGCATCAACATCTTTCGGCCTAGCGGAAGAAGGCAAGAGGATCTTTTGCAAGGCTTCTTGAAGCATACCATGGTAAACCAAAGTAGACCAAAGCAAGTCTCGTAGTGATATCTTAGTCAAAGTAACTTGAGGTTGCTCGACAAGATCATAATCACTGGATACTTTAGTTGTAGGTTTAGGAGCTTGAAGAAGGCTTGGTTGTTTATTCATTATATTCTTATAAGTATGGGCTACCACTCTATAAGAGGGAGCCATAAGAAGATCAATAGAATCATTATCGAATGGAACACCATCAATAGAACAAATCCTTTTAGGAGAAGGACTAGCTAGAGTCAAATAAATAATAGGTCTCTTAGGCCTTTGAGGGGCAGCAGAGACATAGATTATATTTACAGACTCATCACAACTAGTAGAATAATTATTTGAAGACATATTCTCAACATCGATCGAAATAGGATCAAATGTGGAAGGAGATTCAGTATTCACCAATGCATCATCCCTAGAAGAGAGTGCATCAGAACAAAGATGAGATTCATCATTCACCAATGCAATGTCTCTAGAAGAGAGTGCATTGGAATGGAGAGGAGGTTCATCATTCATGAATGCATAATCTCCAAAAGAGAGTGCATTGGAATGAATAGAAGGTAGAGTAATGTAAGGAAAGTATCAATGATTTCATCTTCTTGTAACAAGATATCCTTCGACGCAAGAGGAATTTCATGAGAAGGATTAGAGATGTTGAGTGACATGGGTAAAGCCAAGTCACCATCACATGCATGAAATGGAACTTCATTAAAAGTTTGAATATAATTAGATATTGAGCTAATAAAAGAAGATATTAAGTTCATTTTGGTGACAGAACTAAGAAAAATTGAGAATCTAGATTTTTCAATTTTTTTTTGTATTCTCTAGGTTCTAGTAATTTGCATTTTTGGAGGTCTTCATAGCAGAATTTGGGCTTGAAACTTGCATCGATCCTTAAAATTCAGTTGTCGTAGGCATAGTATTTTAGGGACTAAATTAGTTCTCTTGGAGACCTTTCCAATGATGCAAACGGCTCTGAATTTCGAGCATAGAGTCAAAAGTTATAACCCTACCGAGTAGGGGTAAATAAATTCCTACTTTTTTGGTTCACGTCAAGTTCACCAAAATTTAGAGAAGGGGGATTCACTACTGATGAGTTCTCTTCATTTAGAGAACCTCACAAGGTGAACCACCCTAAACTACCTCAAGAAACAAATGCGAGAGTTCTAGAATCAGAAAGAGCAGGTCACAATTGTTTTCTAGACAAATTGACAAGCTCTCGCCAAAGGATGACAGCACAAAATACATATGATAGTGCGGTGCGTTGGCATCCCAAAGGTGCGCTGGCATCTCGTACAGACCAGAAATAAAGTTTTTCACCGAGAATATCTTAGCGACTACTAGCAATATAATTACTGAGAACTTCAAAAGTACTGGAAAATAAAAGAATGTGATAAAGCTAAAATAAAATGAAATAGAAATGATGAAGAGAATAAGAGATAGAAAGGAAATGATCACAACCATGCAAGTGATGAAGCCTCCAACAAATGAATGTCTTCAATACCTGCATGCGTAAGATTTGGAGAAAATTTTGGGGTTGTATAGGGGTTTGCCTCAATCAAACCCTTGTTTTGGTGTTCCCACATCCACAAACAGCAAGATAGATAGAGAGAAATGAACCAAAATGGACAAAGCATGTGGTGAAAGCAAAACCCACTTCAGGAGTAGAACCTGCACCACCAAGTATGAGTGATAAAACCAATCCCTGCTCGAGGAGGAGAACCTGTATCACAAAATAAGAGTGATAAAAGCAATCCTCGCTCGAGGAGCAAAACCCATATCACAAAGTAAGAATGCAATTGATAGGGGATATGGGATCCCAGGATGCTCACAAGCATGAGATGAGGGAGATGGAGCTGCAAAGAGCGATGTAAGAGCTTAAGAGTGTTGCAAAGAAAGTTGGTAAGAGAGCTTGAAAGTGCTTGAAGCTACTGTAAAAAGTAAGGAGAGTTGTGCAAGTGAGATAGCAGGAGAGAAATGCAAGTGCCAAAGCTGGAAAGAAGCTAGAGAGAAGCTATAATGAAGCTAGAAGCACAAGTGAATTGAAAAGATAAGTTTTAAAGGGAGAAGAGAAGCAAAAAGAAGCTTCTCGGGCGGTTACAAGGTGACCCGAGCTGTTACCACCGACAAAACAAGTTGATAAGTGGAAAACATGCATAGAAATGGTCATTTGAGAGTTGAAACATTGCAGGATATTAGCATGGCATGTAGAAATTTGTGTGGTGCGCTAATGTCTAGACACATCACGCTACAAAACAACACGAATAGGAAAAGCACAAGGTTCAGCGCAGAGCTGACGCATGAGGGTAGTTGGTGAAAAGGGGTGCCTTTGAGCATCCTGAGAGGGGAAAAAGGTTGATGTAGAGGCTAAAATGAGCCTACACAAATGCTAAGGGAGTGGATACTAAATCGGATGCAAGAATGTATGTGAAATTGCAAGGGGTGCAATTTTACGACATTACACTAGTAAAACAGTGTTTGTGTTACCCTGATCTAGTAATTTGGTCTGAAATTGCTCATTTTGAAAGATTGTTCTATGTGGTTTTAGTATGTTATTTAGGACTATTAAATACATCTATGAACAATTTTTCAATTATTTTGGTTGAATGGGATGGAAGAGATAAATGACAAAAGTTCAACATACAGTTTTTTGCTTATAACTGTGCATAGTGGTATGAGCTAATTGGTTTGCATTCCTCTGATACTTTGATCCAATCTTTACAACTTTGGGAGATGGTTTACAGGTGTCATCTCTACATGTATTCCAAATGGAGCACACTCATATAATCTTATGGATGATTGATGTTGGTTAGCTTGGACTATTTTTGTGATCAAGCCTTCTTCTAAACGACCTTATACTTGAATAGGTGGTAAGAAGATTAATATGTTTTGCAAATGTCAAAAAGATACTTTTTAGATCTATGCTGACCTAAATCATTCCTTGCTTTGTTTGTTTCATGTTTTGGTCTGAAAAGATATTTTTGAATTAAGTATGTGTACATCTAATTAGGTTGACCTAATTGATGTATGTGTATGTAATAGCATATATATATATATATATATATATATATATATCATTTTTGTATTGTAGATGCGACATGTAATGAGTACTGAAGATGAGTGACAGTATGATATTATGCAAACTTATAAATTTGTATGCATAAGTTTTGTATCAAGGAAAAATTATAGTGTATGTTGAGCCATTGCAAAGCACTGGGGGATTTGGTATTCCAGAGTTGAATTGGAACTGAATTCAACACATGAAAGGTGTATTCCATCAGTTCACCTCTTGGCAGTGAGCCACAAACTATTTTGTAATCATTTCAGGTTGTGAGCTTTTCAAGGACAATGGGTCCTAGTTGTAAGCCCCTGTAATATCTTATAACCTGTTATAATATATTGTGAGCTAATCCTCACCGTGGTTTTTCCCTTTTTGGGTTTCCACATAAAAATCTTGGTGTTTATGTGTCATGTGGTGTTGTGATCTCTTTTATGTCTTCATTATTAATTGCAATTAGATATGTTTTAATGATTGGATGGTTTATAGCTAAATGGTTTAATAGAATACTGATTCACCCCCACTCTCAGTATTTTGGGTGTTCAACATAATTAAATTAAAATTTGAAAGTGGTTTATGTTGCTAATATTTATATAATTCTTTCTTTACCATATCATTAAGGATTTTTTTATGGCATGACCTACGTAAAATTCTAATCTTCCTTTATGAGGAAGTGTTTATCTTAACCCTATTATAGCTAACCGTTCAAATGAAAATGACCTCCTTTCTAACATGAATTTTAATAATGCTCATTTGAAGAAATAATTGGGGATCATGAATAAAAACAAGAATACAATCATGAGGGACATATTACTAAGTAAGAAATTTCCCTTTTGTGATAAGTACTTATTGATGTGCTTATTTGTGTTCAATCTCCTCAAGGATTAGCTACTACTTTACATAATGCATCAATGTATGCCTATCATGGCATGAGTATTCTTCATAATATTGGATCTCTCATGGATTTATCAATGATGTATCCTCTCATTGACCTACGAACACTTCATGCTCTTTGATTCTTCCTCTTGTACTACACTTACCACTTTCATGGCCTCTACATATTATGATTCTTCCTGCAACATATTAATCTGATAACTTAAATATATTGAATATGTACTACAAACAAAATAAAGATACCAATATTGTATTGAGACCATATAATCATAGTACACAATATCACAAGTTGCTTTAAGGGGACAACCTCCTTTGATCAATTCTCAGTATAAAATATTTGATGGCAATCTTATCCTATTGCCTAAGTCCTCTATTTACAGAAATTATACTTAAGATAATATTCATTTATCATACATGTGGGATGATTAAAATTAACTAATGTGATTATTTGTGTCCAATATCTATTAATAACACCTAATAAAAAATGTAAAGAGTTAGGACAAGGGATGTCCGAGCATGATCCCCTTAAAATATATTTTTCCTCAAAGTTTCAAATGAGTAAACCAAATCTATTTGCATATCACACCATTATACCTAAATCATGATGGTGGTCTAAGCTTAAATCTATCATGATCCCTTGTCAACAATGGACTTTGTGTCTAGAAGGATGGATCTTGTAGTATTGAGTTTCAATAACATAGTTTAAACTTGAAATTGTTGATTGAGGACCTTTTTCAAACAAGAGACATCAAAAATATGATGAATTTTAAAAGAAGATGGTAGCTCCAACTTCTTTTCCACAAGACCATTTTTAGAAAAAAAATTAAACGGCCTAAAGATTGGGTGTTAGTTTTTTATGATCCTACATCTTGATGGAGTTTTATTTATAAGGTTGAGAAATATCACCTCTCTATTTTTGAAAGCATATTCCAAGTAGTGTTGATCAAATTGCTACTTCATTTAGTTTTGTGTGGTGTGTAAATTGTCCTTGAGGATGCAAAGAATAATATCACACAAAGTGTGGAATCAATTACCTACACCATCTAGAAATTCCTAGGATGTATGTTTAGAGAGATGCTAGTGGCTAACCATAAATAACTTTATATGTTGTCATCTTGGTTATAATGTGATAAGTGGTATTATACGACCATTCTACAAAAGGTAACCATTTGACCTAGTGATGTTGATATAAAATGAAGTGACACAAATGGGTCTTCAATAATATTGATATTTTATATTTGGCCATTGGTTTGAGGATGGAATTTTCTTGGAAATTTTCTTGCTAAAAGTGACCAGTAAAAATGGAAACATGTCACAAACAATGGAAGTAGGTAGATGCCATGTAGGTGGAAGGTTTATTCAATAAAATTTTGGGTGATATTTAGAAAGTATAAGGATCGGATAAGACACAAAAATAGGTATATTTGGAGAGGAATCATAATACCACTAGAATGATTGATTTCCCTCTCAACTATGGTATTGTGAGCATGGCATGGATATTATTTTAAGTTTGGAACCATGTCATTAGATTTTTTTCTAAAAGTTACTGGAATAAAAATAGGATCACAATCACAAACAATGGAAGCAAGAATTCCATGGAGGTGTAAGATATGGTCAATAAAGATCTAGGTGATAGTGGAGGGATTTAGGTAATGTAGTATCACTACCAGAATGATTTATTTCCCTCCTAATCTTTGATATCATTCCAATGAAGTCAATAAAAATGGATTCATACCCTAATGGGAATAGGTAATGGCTATATCATTCTTGGGGATGTTAACATTTTATATTTGCTAAGTTAAAAAATCACATTATTCTAAAAACAATTGATGTATTATTCAATGCCCTCTTAGAAAAAATCTTGTAGAACCTTTCATATGTTTTTAAGAACCTAAGAAAAAATCTTGTAGAACCTTTCATATGTTTTTAAGAACCTAAGTGATTGGTTAATAATGAGTATATATTCCTATAAGAAAATTTATTATAATATTGACTAGGGAGAAAGTACAAGATGAATTTTGTGTTGCAAATAGTGTCCATCCTAGGAGTGATTCAAATTAGTAGAAGGATTAGTGCACTCTTGATGTATGAACCTTTGAATTTTTTCTTCATGTTTCCATTCTTGGTGGACTTCATAAACATATTCTAGGATGGTTAATGATAGTGTATGCAAAGTTTTTTTTTCATTTTTGGGAGAGAATGCATTTGCTACAATTTTTTCCTTTCCCTTATTTTATATAATTTCATAGTCATATTTAATTAGCTTTCTGAAAAAATTATATTATTTATGAGAAGGGACTTAGTGTTCTACAAATTACTTAAGGATAAGATGGTTTTATATAAGTGACTTTCTAAAAGGTGCAAATGCCACTTGTTCATTACATAAGGATGGCTAGCATCTATTTCTCATGTGTCGAATGAGTGAGTTTGTTACTATAGACACGCAAAATTAGCATCATGCATTAAATTAGGTTCATTCAACCAAGTTCACATTCATTCACTCATAAAATTAATCAAGTTCATTTAATCTCTAAGGATTATCCACTTAAATTGAATAAATTAACTGTATTTAATTTAAGCCTATCATTCCCTCTTTGATTAAATAAATCAGGACTTTATTTAATTGAAACCCAATTCATATTTCTCCTTTTTTTATTTAAATAAATCAAATATCTAAGTCAAAGAGGTCAAAATCATCTAATCACCATTAAGTTAAGCTAATCCTGATTAAACTAACCTAACTACCCATCACATCCTCTAGATAATCCCACTTGCACAAATAAATCAATTTATTGATTTATTTAAATCAGCATTTTCACTCAACATGGCATCCATGAGGAATATTCCATCAAGTTTGAATTCAAAAGGCAAGTTGAAATGTACATCCAACAGGGAATTTAATAGGTCTTACATGTCTCTTACATGTCCCTTGCACAAGTCAAACTCAACATTAACTCTCATTTTTTAATTTAAAACTCCCTCTCATGGGCACACTTCCCAAATCTTGCACATCCCTTCAGCCTATCGCAACTTCACAAGTGGCCTTCTTTCATTGATCTACATTTAGTCCCACATTCACCCATTTGGCCAATCTCTCATCAAGAAAATCTATAAATGAAGGCCTCAATCTTCATCAATCCATCTACAACTCCTATGCAAAGTCACTCTCTTCATTTGAGAATTGATTTTGTCCACTCCACAATTTGAGCATTTCAACTCCACAATCTCATACAAGGTTACTCTCTTCAATGGAGAGCTAATCTTGTCCATCTTATCATCATCATCTAAGCTTATCTATCAAGGATTGGGAAAGGGCTATTTTCAACATTAGCACCAATCCAATATGGAATAAAGTTTTGATCATGTTTGTGTATGCTTGCAATCAGCTATTCTTGTTCTATTTAGTTTTGCATATTCTAACATGGTTAAGTATTTCATAGGGATATTAAATTTAATGTGTTTGAAATGACTAAAACATGATATTATTATGTTAAGATTTCTGACCATTTGCAGATTTGATGTCCACGGTTACCTATAAGTTCCTTGTTGGTGAAGATGATGGGTATTCCTTCTTACATTAGGACTATGTCCAATCAACTTCCCAATGCATCACTTTCAACGAAAAATTGGTTTTAATAATTTAGGAATTGAAAGAATTAGTGTGGTGCACATAGCCTAGTTGAGAATTTCAAAGGATTTTTAAAATTGGTTTTAATAATTTAGGAATTTAAAGAATTAGTGTGGTGCACATAGCCCAGTTGAGAATTTCAAAGGATTTTTTTTGCCACATTTAACCAATTAAAGCTATCTTTTTTCAACATGGTTGTAATTGGAGCTACAATTATTTTTATACTCCTTGATGAACTTTTAGTAATATCCTATGAGGCTCAATATTGGTGAAGGAAGGCTCTTGAGCATTTTAGATTTAGGCTACTTTTTATAGCCTTAATTTTTCTAGATCCACTTTAATTGTCAAAGAGGATTTGGAGATTTTGTTCCAAGTATATTAAATTCTCTTTCCATGTCTAACTATACACATGGACATCATCAAAGAACACTAAAATCAAATTTTAAATAAATGTTTTAAAAACCTTGTTCATCAAGCTTTGAAATGTTAATAGTGTGTTAGTGAGATTAAATTTCATAGATAGAAATTTATAATGACCACATGATTTCTAAAACTTTTCTTAGGAATGTCCTCCCAAATGCAAATCTAATAATAAGTAGATAATAATTGTAGCTTGGAGAAGAAGTTGGTTCCATGTAATTTTTCCAAGAGCTCATTAATCATTGGAATGGGAAAATTTTCCTTAAAGAGTGATTTTATTTAGCTCTCAAAAAATATTATAAAATTGCCAAGATCCATATTTTTTTGGACCAATAGTACTAATGAAGAGTATGGACTTATGATAAATTGAATGACTTAAGTACTTAAAATAGGTCCTAGACTATTTTTCCTATTTTAGGTTGTTAGATGAATGGACACCAATAAAGATAAATTTTTGGAGGTATAATCTTAGGTACTATATGAATTACATGATCTTCAATATGTTGTGGTGGTAAACCTTATACTTATTTGAAGATAGGTACAAGTTGAGACAATAGTTCTTGTAGTTCCACAAGCTCAATTGAAGAGAATGATAATTTATCTTAACAACATAGAGTTGGGTGATCATTTTACATGATAGATCTTTAAGTAATCTCTCCATCTAATGAGAAATAATGACACTTATTGATCTATTTTTAATTTATTTTAAGGTGTTTTTTTAATCATGATCTTTGAATTATATCCAAATTTAAAAAATTACCATAGGATAGGTCCAAGTGAGTGTAGTTTTTGTGCTTCTAAAACTAAAAAACAAACTCTTAAGGGTATGGAAAACATATTTGAATAAAGATTATAGTCACACATTGATATTTTAACATTTCTATCTCCCCCCCATTAATGGGGTTATGGGGGTTTGTCCCACGGGGTCCATTAGGGAGGGAGTGGTCTGGACGGTGCTTGAGGAAGGATGGGTGAAAGTGAATTTCGATGAGGTTGCAACCAGGTGAGAGTGGGGTGGTTTGTGTCATCAAAGATCACAATGGGGATAGAATTTTGGAGAAATCAACATATTTGGGGTTCGACACAAACAATGAAGCAAAGTTTCAAGCTTCTTTGATTGGGCTCCAATGTGCCAAAAAAAAAAATCTACATAGAATTCACTTGGAGGGGAATTCTTTGATCACAGTTAATGCAATCAGTTGGGATGGACCCCTAATTGGAAACTTAGGAGATGGATAACTCCCATCACTCAAATCCTTGGTGAATTGGAAGCCTACAAAATAAGTCATATATACCAAGAAGGCAATGTGGTTGCTGATGAATTGGCAAAAAGGGCCTCATTGGATGAGCAATCATAACTCCTCATCATTGTTGGCGGTGGGCTCTAGTTGGTTCAAAGAGCATGAAAGTGACATTGATTTGATGGGGGAGTCCCATGAGCATCGTGTGAATAATGGTTGCAAGGTAGGATAGTCCTCATTATAATAATGTTTCCTTGGCTTTTCATCATGCATTTCTCTGGTTTTACAAGCGAGGTAGTGGTCGAGTAGGGCGAAATGGACACTCCAATCAAGCTTGAGAGCTCAGTGAGATAGATGTCCTTTATGGGGGAGATTACAAAGAAGAGGTTGGGCATCATCTTTAAGTCCAAGCATGGGTTGATTCTACATACCCTCAAGATGGTGCTTGGTGGGGAATTCCTCTTAAAATTGCATAGTCATAGGGTTAATTTGGATATCTCTGCGATGTTCCTGGTGTCAGTTCTGGAGGCGGGGGAGTCAAAGGAAATGGCTCGACTCCTTTGCAAGAAGCTAGTCTAGGGGAAAGTTTTGCTCGGTCTTGATGATGTATTGGATAATTTTGAGGTTGGTAGGGGTATGTCACTACCAAATGACTATTATCTGCTATGTCGATGTGGGAAGCCCCCTAAGAGATACCTGTTGATTTTCTCAAATGACTTGACTTCCTTGCCTAGGTTTCATGCGGTGGCAAAGAGAAGCATCCAATTCCTGAAGAAAATTCTAGGGGTGGTTCTAGACGAGGGTGCTAGTTGGTTGTAGGCTTACATTACAATTGAAGGGTTGGTCAAGGTTGACAAGATGACTAACTGGTGGGGGCGTTGACAAAGGAAAGGTTGAAGCAGATGAATGGTGTGATGGCGAGAAATGGCACCACCCCTGAACAAGGTTAATTTGGTTTCTCCAATGTAAAGGATGGCGAGTTATGTTAGAGTCATGATATCATAGGCTAGGTGTAGATGATACTAGTAGTTAATTGCAACTCCCCTTTTTGTTCCTTTGGAGCCTGCTCTAGTACTTGAGGCATGTTTATATGCCTCCTTCGGCTTGTAGTGTTTATATTTTATAAACTTTTAATATATGGTCTTAGCCACCTTACAACTGCTTTTGGACTGATAAAAAAACAATTAATTTCTTTGGCTAACTACCACATCCTTAACACATTAAGCATATAGGGATATAGAGCTGAATTATGGCTAGAATAACCCTTAATTAAGCTATGCAATCATTTATATAGCCTTATACAAGTAGTGTGATCAATGGATATAAATTTAAGGACGCCCCTAAAAATATATAAATCTTGGTGACTCATAGCTTAAAGCAAAAAAAAAATTGGTGAATATATGTCAATTTTGGGAGAAAAAAATCCATATCATTTTTTTCAAATTTGTTCATATTGAGGGCAGGGGCCTTGGCTTGATTGGCTAAAACATCCTATTGCATGCAAGAGGTCACGAGGTCTAATCTCCCTTGTCCCCATGGAACTGAAGGGTGTGTTGTGCCAACATCTCCAGTCACATGAAAAATTTTTACTAGGCACACAGTAGCTTATAGGGGGCTACCCGATTCCCGCAATCTAAAAAATAAATGTTCAGATTGTTGATTTTTGCTAGTCAATTTACTTATGATTTTTTAAAATAATGTGGTTGGTGATTCTAAGAAAATATCCCTAAAAATATATAAAATTTTAGTGATATTAGCCTAGGGAAATAATTTTGTGGTGATTATATGCCAATTTTAGAAGAAAAAAATTGTAATAATGTTTTTCAAATTTGCTCACATTGCTAGTTTTTGCTAGCAAATATGCCCATGGTTTTTTAAATGTTGTTAAATAAATATTATATACAAATGATAAAATTTACATCATTCAATGAATGTAGATCTATGGATTAAATTTGATATCAAACCCAAGTTCTTATACACCCAAATTTGAAGTTAATTAAATTTTTATAGTAGGTCTCCTTATGAGATAAGTGTAAACAAAAATTTTAATGAGCAAATAATTATGATTCACCTAGTAGCTTGATTAAATTCACCATGTTCAACTTGTAGCAACATTAATAAAATAATTTATGGGGCTTAACAAGCCTTTTAAAGAGCACATGCTTAACATAGCATTGCAACATTTAACTAGAGCCATTGAATTAAAATAGAAACCAATGACAACAAATAAAATATAATATTATAATGTCTAAAATGTGTGGCTAGTCCAGTTTCTATGATGTGAAGGGCTATTTATTTCCAAGCATTTATTTTATGTAGCACCATTAGTTGAGAAATGATAAATCAATTTGAGTAGGTCCCATTACAACAATGGTTTTTTGCATTGGTTTCATAAGACTATGGGTAATAATCATTTTTTTTACTTTATTTATTCTAGTCTATAATTTGAAATATGAGATGCAATATTAGAAGATCTAGAAGTGTGTGTTGAATTTATTGTAATAGAGGTTCATATGCATCAATTTTGGTAACAGAGTAATATACAATGTCCTATAGAGGATTTTACATGAATTAGGGAATAAGTGATAGGAGGAATACAGACCCTCAAGGAAATTTTGATGAATTTCTTAGGATGTTAGAAGCCATTAAGACTAGATTGCATCTGAATGAGTTTGAATAATAATAGGAGAGCCTAAGAAAATTTGTTGGGGAAATAGACCCTATGAAGAGGCTCATTGAAACTATGAATAAATAATACTCCATGATAAAAATTAATATATTAGACTTTAAAGGTAAACTAAACCTAGATTTATTTCTAAACAAGGTCTAAGAATTGGTGAAATCTTTTGAGATGAAATAAATTATTAAGGATGGTCTTAAAAAGGTGAAATTTGAAGCATTTGAATCGAAGTATTGTGTTTCTCTATGGTGGAAGAACTTGAAAAGTTCTAGAAGAAGACATGGAAAGGATAAAGTCAAACTATGGCCTAAGATGTCAAAACATTTATGAGCTTGATTTTTTCCTTCTTGTTAGTAGTGATACTTTTTCTTTTTTAGAAATTTAAGCAAATAGATTAGTGATTTCAATCTTATATTGAGCAATTTATGATGTTCCAAATTTAGATTGATATACAAGAGGAAAAATATGGCAACAAAAATCCAAGTATGTTGATGGCCTTAAGTTTCAACTTCAAAATAATCTTTCTTTGGTGAAGCTACCTACTATGGACAAGGCATGCGAATATTCAAGCTAAAGGTAGAGGACGAACTAAAATAAAAAATGAAAATGGTGAGTAAAAGGGTGATAGCAACTAGAATAGAGGGAAATAAGTTTCCTTAGAACATAACACGAGTGAATAGATATAAGAAGGAAAAAATGTAAAATTTGACTTCCCAAGAATGAGAGGCTTCAAAGGCTGGGGATGAGAATGTCGATATTTTAGAGATTGGAATCCCTTGAGATATTTCATTTGTATAAGGCCTTAAACTACCCTCCAAACCTATTAAGGGTGATGATAGCCTAGGAAGAAGAAAAACCTCTGATAAAGGAAGTTGAAGTAGAGAAGGGAAAGAACTTGAAGTTAAGAAGCTTGATATTTGGGAAAGGCCCCATAATTTGATTGGAGGAGAAAGAGTGTCTTTCAAATAAAATATAACTGTAAGGAAAAAGTGTGTAAGGTGATCATAGATGGTGGATCTACCAATAGTCTAGTAATTCTAGAAATCTAAATAATAAATTGAAACTTACTTGCACTCTAAAATCTAACCCTTACAAGATTTTTTGATTGAAAAAGGATCATGGTGTACTTATGGATAATTTTTTTTTTCCTTCAAAATTGGCCCTTAAATGGATATAGTGTTATGTGATATGGTGTTAATAGACAAGTATCATTTTATTTTGAGAGTACACTATCAATGTGATACTGTAAAGTAATCTATCATGGCTAGGAGAATACTTATGAGGTACAACATGAAGGAAGGAGGCATATCCTAAAATCATGGAAAGAGGAAAGACCATTCAAAATGGTAGCTTGACTCTTCTATCAAAAGCTCTAATTTAGAATGAAGAGAAAAAAACTTCTAGATAAATGAAGTGAGCTAGAGGCATGCTTGAGAGCCAAAAGTACAAATGACTTAAAGAGTGTGGTGCAATAAAAAATTAAGAAAAAAAATGATATACAATGAGACTCAACTAGCAAGGTTAAAATTACACCTCAAGTGATAGATGTTCAATTTCAATTAACTATATCTTCATTCAAAGACATTGGATGATCCTACAAGTAGTTCTCACTAGATTGAGTGGAATGGTGAATTGTGGGACTTTGAGCATGCTCATAGAAAATCCTCCAAGAACGTTATCAAGATTTTTGTCAAATGTGATACCTTAGTTTGAGAGTCTAGTGATACAAAGCATGATTAGGAAAAACAATAGAGTTTTAGGTCTAGTGGTGGTAGTAATATAATAATAATTATTTCATCTCTACATTAGAGTTTCATCTAACTTTGCTTTCCCAACCAGATGATGGAATCAACACTAAACTCTTCTTGGTCTTGGAAGAGCATGCGTTGGAAGATTTAGTTGTGGTTCGAATTATTCCAAGGAATCCCATGAGAGTACTTTGAAGACAAGAATAGTAAAAGGTTTACACCCTTGTATTGGTAGCAACCAAATTTAAGATAAAATTTACCAAATTAGGTTCTTCTAAAATAGGAGGTTCAAACTTTTTTCCAAGCTAAAGAGGAGGATATAATTACCATTTTGTGGCATGTGCTCTACTAGTAATCTATTCCTTTTTTCTTTGAATTATTTTGGATGTTTTGTTACTGCCTATGGTGGATACATAGTGGTCTTATAGTTCTTTTCTTTGTTTACTATATCATTTTTTGTTTTATGGTAGGAAGAGAGATTTTATTTCGGATTTTTGTGATTTCTAAGGATTGGAATGATCTTTCTATTTGTAAAATTAATCTTAGAAAATAAAGGATTCAAAAGGGCTCCACATTCTAGACCTACATGAGTTTTTGTATCTTTCGGAATGTAATGGGTTATAAAGTAGAGAATCAATTGAGTATTTACATGATTCATTATGCTATATTCTTTTTTGTTATGGTTTGATTCATTATAGATTGAATTAGAGTACCTACTTGCAAGAAAAAAGGTTTAGCTGAGTGATTTTTGGATTCAATTGTTAGTGAATTTTTTGCATCAACGTTTCAGATCACACTTTGTGATCCATCACGGGATGAGAGTAGAGAACAAGGAGAAAAAATGTGAGTTGTAGACCAAGATTAATTTTAAAAAGACCAGGGAGAGAGAGGGAGGGTTGCACAAAGGTCAAAGCAAGTAAGACCAAAGAAAAAAAGGGAAGAAAACCAATCAAAATAACCTACTTGGAGTCATCAAAAGAAAATATAAAAATAATGAAAAAAGAGGAAGACCAAAACAAAACCAAAGAGGAATGAGCAAAAAAAAAATTGGAAATAAAGACTTAAAAATTTAAAAAACTAAGAAGATAAAGAAAACTTTTTAAAAAAAATCAATTTTAAAATTTTTAAGTCTTTATTTCCAATTTTTTCGCTCATTCCTCTTTGGTTTTGTTTGGGTCTTCCTCTTTTTTCATTATTTTAATATTTTCTTTTGATGAATCCAAGTAGGTTATTTTGATTGGTTTTTTTCCCTTTTTTCCCTTTTTTTCTTTGGTCTTACTTGCCTTGACCTTTGTGCAACCCTCCCTCTCTCTCCCTGGTCTTTTTAAAGTTAATCTTGGTCTGCAACTCACATTTTTTCTCCTTGCTCTCTGCTCTCATCCTGATGATGGATCATGGAGTGTGATCCGAAACGTTGATGCAAAAAATTCATGCACAATCGAATCCAGAAATCACTTAGCTAAATATTATAGATTGTGGAAACTTGATATCGTTAAGAAAAAAGATTGTTTGCATCAATTTCAATCAAACTATGAGTGTTAATCATTTATTCTATTTTGTTCTAGTTTATAATTGAAAATATGAGTTCTAAGATCAGAAGATCTAGATACATGTGTTAACTATATAGGAACAAAGGTTCCTTTTCATCATAAACCATTGTCAACCAAAATGCAACATTATTTAAAGCAAAATATCCATAGAGAAGTTGTAAGCATTATTATTCCATTTACACTAGGCTTGCTTTCATTTGAGATTTCCTCTAGGCCAAGTTTGGGTATGCTCTTATTAGTTTCACATTGAGTTCAAGCACTTTATTCCAAGGCATCAATTTGCATTTGTAGACTATATCATAGTGAATTAGAATCAAAATAATATTTTATTTTAGTTGTCAATCTATCATAGGATTTGTGATAAGTTTTATTATCTTTTCAAAGAACTTGTGGTTCTCTATGAGATCTTGTTAGTCCATGTCTTAATAGGATAACTCTTGTGATGAATAATCTTTAACTAGTTATTAGTGTTGGTAATTTCCAACCAATCAATATGTTTTGTTGTTTCTATTCTACTTTCTTATTAAATTGACAAAGTAAAGCATACAAATTTATAATGAGAAATAACCAAAATACCATTTATGTCAAAGACTATTGGATCAAAAAGTTGAGTTCTTATTACAACCTATATAGAGACAAGAAACTGCAAAACATGGCCTTAATAATTCAATACAAAAATGACATCTCTCAAGTGCCTCAAACATTTGTATCAATGTCATGGTAATCTGACTCATGAGATGCCACATCGTTATTTAAATATTATACTAATTAATATTATCTCTTATTTTTTATGATTAACACAAATACCTAAAGCATTTATTAGCATATATTATTAACCATTTTTTTATTTTTCTAAATTGATACAAATTTGTATGTTAAATTGGTATATGTGTGTATGTATGTACATATGTACTACATATGCAAGTATGTATGTATGTCTATGTCAACTAGTTAGATAATATTTGATTGTTAGGTATAAAAGTTATTATTCCTAATATAAAAGGGTAATTATGATATCAATGTTTGTTAGCATTTTTAATTGATTATTATTAACTATAATTTCTAACATGTTGCAACAACATGGAGTAGTTACCAATAGTAGAGTGTAGTTACCATGTAACAGTGGTTCATTATGAGAACAAAATATGTGTAACTCTATTTATCAAAGAGGTGACCTAGCACAAAATTTGCATTCTTATAAACCATCAACACAATTTTTTGTCTCAATATTTACCCTCAGATTCATTTATTTGACCTCCATGCTAAAAATGCAAACAAACTTGTAAATCATAATGTATCTTCGTTTTTCATATATTCATGATATACTATATTTTCCTTCCCCTCTTATTAATCTATTTTGATGGGGTTGTAAACAAATATGAATATAAATTTCAATTTTCATATTGCGTTAATGGGCCCTTGGTCTACAAGTGAAGTTGAATCGATTGGAATGAGCCCACTAGAGATCAAGTTTTGGTGAGTGAAAGGCCCTGCCATCGTAAGAGATGAGGTTGAGATTGTGCCCAAAACGATTTTGGTGGAATAGGGGAGAGGACCCAATACTTGAGCATGGTTCAATAGTTGTGATAGTAGTTGTTTATATAATGCCCAATAATTTTTATCAATAGTTGTGACTTTAAAGTTGTTAGTGTTGATGATGACTACCCATAATTAAACAAAATGTGTTCCTTTGATCTAAAAAGCAACCAATCATGTGATTCCACATCAGCGCTCAGTAAAACATGTTGTGAATGCACAAGTATAGGTCTCACTTTTTTTTGGTCTTTTTGGACACCTTGACAAAAAGCATGTTGATGTGGCATCATATTTGATGATGTGGCCCTGAAACCTTAGTTATAAGCAGGAGACTTGCCAAGTAAGCTGCTGTAAAAAATTGGGAGTGATTTGAAATTCCATGAAGGATAATTAGAAGTGCAAAGGTAGGGTGCTCAACTAGTGAGATCTCTCCCCTAAATACCCTTCAATCCTTAACTCTTAGTTGAAGAAGTTTCAGCCTATCTCAATTGATATAAAAACCCCCCAACCAAAAAAAATCAAATTGCCCTCGTGTTAAAAAGGCACCTTTGGGTTCGAAGTCAAACAAGTAATTTGGTGGCAGACGGCAGACAGTCCCTGTAAAACACACCCACGCAACTGCATGTTGAGCACGTCTTTTTAAAAATTCAGAATCTCCGAATTCGGACATTGACCAATCTTGTCATTTTATTGGGCTGACGCCCACGCGACCGGCCCTACGAAATGGGGATTAATTTATTTGCCTGACGCGACCTCCCCTAGGATATGCGAAAAGAGCCCGCCTTAGAAGCTCACGTTCGTGCGTCGATAATCACTGGAATACAGTTGAACAATGGCGAGCAAATCGGCGGGCGTTGGATGGCGTCTTTATCACTAGAACCTCAGCAGCAGCCCAGATTCGAATACAAGGCAACACTGGCTCCGACTTTGGTGCCGTGGTGGATTGAGGTGTATGCGGAGAGAAGAAAGGCGGATTTACAAGGGTGGCGTTCAATGGCATTAAGGCCCCTGCGCCTGGTTTTTGCTGTGCTCACTTGTCTCACGTTTATCTTCATGCTCAGCACGGAGCTCGCGTACAGGTTGGGCATTGACGGTACTGTCAACCAGGAGCTCAACAAGAGTTTGCTCGTCTGGCCGACCCACAAGGCCGCCCTGGTCTCCCGTTCCCACCGCCTCCCGGTGAATTTTACCCAGACTCTGTTATCTTATGCTGCGATCCAGATAGGAGAGGCAGAGGAGCGCCAGCAAATTCAATACCTGCTGAGTGTGCCCAGGTCCTCCTATGATGGTAAGGAGCGGCCGAAGCTTTCCCATCCGAGATATGCTAATTACTGGCCAGCGTTCCGCCGTGCCCTGCAATCATGGGTGCAAAACAGGCGCTTTGAGCCTACTGTTATGACCCAACTCCATAATCTGGTAAAGGCCCCACTAGACCAGCACTACATGATCACCAATCTAACGGAGCGGCAGCGGCCTGCCAATCTGTCCGATATTCACACTGGCAATCGAACAGATCAGCATGACGCCCCTCTCGATTGGCAGAGTTACTCTGGCAATATAACAGGGGATCGGCAGGGGTACCGCAGCTGTGCAGTGGTAGGCAACAGCGGCATCCTGCTCCAGAAGCCCTATGGACCCCTAATCGACTCCCATGACATGGTGATTAGGCTCAACAATGCCCGGATCGCTAGGTTCGAATCCAATGTGGGTTCCAGGACAACCCTTGCCTTTGTAAATTCAAACGTATTTCATTTCTGCTCCATGCGGCCCGGGTGCTTCTGCCATACCTATGGGGAAACAGTCCCAATTATCATGTACATCTGCCAGGCTGTACATTTCATGGACTATGCCCTCTGCAATGCCTCCAACAGGGTGCCCCTGCTGGTCACAGATGCCCGGTTTGATAACCTCTGTGCTAGAATTGTGAAGTACTATTCGCTGAAGAATTTTGTGGTGACTACTGGGAAGCACCCTGAGGAATGGAGCTCTGCACACGAGGGTCCCATGTTTCATTACTCTTCGGGTATGCAGGCGGTTGTGTTGGCATTGGGGATTTGTGACAAGGTTAGTATGTTTGGGTTTGGGAAGAGTGATGGGGCAAAGCACCATTATCATACTGATCAGAGGTTTGAGCTCAGTCTCCATGATTACGAGGCAGAGTATCAGTTCTATGCTGATTTGGTCAATGGGTCTCAATCCATACCTTTTCTCAGTGAGGCCGGGATCAAGCTTCCTCCGGTACAGATATATTTTTGATCGATATCTGTTTCTTCTTCCGTTTTCAGTTCAAGTGGGTTTAGGCATTTGAGTCCTTCAGACTCTGCTGTGCTCATTTTATTCTCGCTAATGGAAGACGACTTCCAAGGGAGAATATGTAGGAAATGTGTGTGTACTCTGCTTTTCTTTGTTTTAAAAAACCGTTAACTGTTACAATGTAAAAGATACACAACAGTATATAACAGACATACACAATACAAAGATCTCTAATTTGTTCTTCCCTTCATCTATATTCAATAAAAAAATGTTAATATTTAATTCTATTATATTTTAAACTAGCAATGGGTACGCTGAAGAGGTGTGGAAGGTCAATTAGGCAATATTTTGGTTGTTTTTTACATACATTTGTGTAGTACATGAAGTCAATTGATAGGATCTCTGAATCAGGGATATAATTAAGCTCCATAGAAGATCATACATGAGTCAAAATAGTGTTAGAGATATTGTGGCAATTATATATTTGCACCTGTAAAATATTATGATAATATCTCCAACCCTAGAACACAATATATATGAGTGTACAAAAAGATCATGTGTTGTAAACTACTATATAGTTTAGACATTCATTGCCATATGTAAATATCAAAACCCAAATCAAGGTTAGTTAGCTAAGTAGTGTTATCTTAACATTTCCATGACTACTCCATGATTCTCTCCAAATCCCCATGCTCTTTCCTTTTTGACTACTCACACCTTACAAGTTATCATAGTTGTAATTAGAAACTTTCATGACACGTAGATGAGGTCAATTGGTGGGCCATTTATCAAAAGATGTTGTTTGTGCAATAAAGGTCTCAATGTAGAAATAATAGCATGAAGTAAACTATACATTCACATATAGGGATCCAATTAGGAAGATAATTAGGGTCTGTTGCCAATAGGTTCATATTATTTCTGAAGTAGGGAGAAAGAGAGGAGGGGAAGAGCGGGTGAGAGAGGGAGAGGTAAGGACATAGAGATAGAGATAAAGATGGATATGGAGATGAATATGGAGAGGGATATGTAGAGAAAGAGAGGTAGAGATAAAGAGAGGGATAGATAGAGATGGAAAGATAAATATATATAGAGGATGAGAGAGGAAGAGATAGAAAGATAAAGCTAGAGATGGGGAGTGATATATAGAGAGAGGTATAGAGAGGGAGATAGATATATAATAGTTCTCTCTCCATTTCTTTGTTCCTCTTTAGGTCCTATTTATCCCCACCCCCTCTCTTAGTAAAAAGAACTATTTTAATTTGTACTATAAAAAATATATTATTTATTTTATTAATAATTTGTATTATAGAATATAATATATAAATATAATATTATTTTAAAAATGAATTTAATAATTTATCTCACTATTTATCTCTCCCTCTCTCACACCCCCTCTTGATCCCTCAATTTTGCGTATATCTTTGTCTCATATTTCTCTTTATCTATCTATCTCACTCTCTTTATGCGACTTTACACAATCATAGAGTCACCTTCCATGACTAGACAGTCACACCCCAACAAAGAAGTCAATGGAAATAAGCTTCCCATTCTGCCTCATTATTCGACTTACTACCTTGAAGAAACAGGGAACCCTCTTTAACAATGCTACCATCTAATCCATTAACACTACACCAGCCCCAGCTAAACCTAGATTACCCCTAGAAGCTTTGTCAAATTAAGCTTTAGAAAGCCAACTGAAGATTTCCTTCAGATAGATTTTTTTCACACAGAATGTTAACAGGGGAAATTGTTTATATAAAGTAATTTGAATTATTTTGAATAATTAATATATTATATACACACACATACATGCATATGTTTCTTGCATCTAACTTTTTCAATCACATTTTTCGTTGCATTATCACTACCATCGGGTTTCACAATTCTTTTTTTTTGGTAACATAGCTGTACAATCTTAATCATTGTACTATATTCCAATTTAATTGAAAATCCATCCATTGTGTCATACCACCTTCTGTTTAACTTTAAACATGGGAAATTTAGTTAGGTTTTGAATCCAGGTCCTTGTTGCAATATTTACATCATCTTAGTTCTAGGTTTACAAATGAGTAAGCTAGGAGCTAATGTATGGGCCCTAGGGTTCGATAACTATCTTTGTTGAACTAAATTATAGTTATTTACTAAACTTGACATCAATCATCTTTTCTTTAATATGTTTTTATTTTACCATGATTCAGTAGTATTCCAAGATCAAGATCAACCCTACCACGGATTGAGCACAAGAAGCATGTGTTTTCAACTTTGAGCAATACAATAAGACAAACAATGATGTCTCTAAGATTAAAGTTAAAACTTAAGCCAAACAAATATATCTCTTGAAAAATTGAATTGTTATAGTATTTCAAAATTTATAAATCAATTCACAATATCATAGTTAGGAACAAGCTAGCATGGCAAAAACATACACAACTAATTAATAAACAATTATAAAAAATGAAATTTGGGGTATTTCAGTTCATGGCAAATCAATTTGAAAAGCATGAATGCAGACACCAGTTGTATCATTATGCGACTTTATCTCTATCTATAGCCATTGCCAATGTTAAGTCTGGAAACACTTGCTAGTTGGACGTGGCATTCCACATAACAGTTCGCATGCCTTGTCTTTGCTTCCACATTTTGAACACTTGCCTATAAATGAATGGCAAGGCAATATTATTAGAGAACTATACGTGTGTCATTCTTCCTCTTCATCGCCACACCATTCTTCATCTTCATCACCTTCTTTCTCTCAAACAGTGTGTCCATACATTTTCTCTCCCAATAGAATCATTCTTTTAGGAATTCATTTCAATATGCAAAATGGCTAATTAATTAATCAAGGGTTGAGATGTTCATTTTTAAGGAAATCAAGTTTTGTTGCATGGGCGTGCATCTTCTAATCTATTTTTATTATATGAAATAACAAGGGATTTGTTTGGCTATAGCTCTTGGTAAACCTCAAGTTTTTATCCCCAAGGAAGCTTGAAATGAAATGCAATACCATCAGAATGGTATAAAACAGGCTCTAAATGTTTCGAGGTCAAGAAATTGGTCTCCTCCATGGTCATTATCTTCTGCAGATGGCAATAATACTTGTAAGAGAGAGCTTTTGAAGTGCTTTGGTTCAAAGATTATTCATACTACAACAAATAGAATTTGAGTAGGTTACTACGTAATCCATATATTTTGTGCATATCCTGCAATCATTGCATTTGATGAGATAACCTCTCTTTGAGGCATTCTGTCAAACAGTTCATGTGCCTTTTCTATGCTTCCACATTTTGCATACATGTCTACCAGAGCATTTCCAACTAGAATATCTGAAAAAAAATCCTCTTTCCATAACACTTTGATGGATGTCCACACCCTGTTCCAGAGCTCCCATTTTGGCACAGGTAGGGAGGATACTGGTGAAGGTTGTGGAATAATGGTAAGTTTCCAATTGTCACCACATGCCACACTACAAAATCTGCACTTGCCAAAATAACTTCACCTTGAAAACACACATTCCATGTAAACTCAATATGACAATAGAAAATTCCTTTATGCACAATTCCACCTGTAAAATCAAATTTCCAACTTGATTCCTCATCTAAATAGAAACTGTAAGTTGTAACTCACAAGACAATGTGAGAAAGTTAGCAACATTTAATATTTAGAAAATCAATTCTATGGAAAATTCAAAGGTTGAGACACCTTCTTTTTCCTAACATAAAAAATCATTTGGTTCTTTATTAAGCAATAGGTAATAATTTAGATGACTTGTCCACATTTATAAAACTCTAAATACAATATTATATTGTATTAATTAATTATGTATGTAAGGAACGGTTGCTATCAATAAATGTTTTGTGTAACATTCGGTAGAGTTATCTATCAAGTAAGACTAGATGAAGGTGAGCTTATATTTATAATACCTTCCCTTAAGCTTGACTTAAGACTATTCATATTGAGATTCATTCTTAATTGTTCAAAATATATTTTAGACAAAGTTAAAATGGTGAAAACATCTGTAAATTGTTCTTTAATTTACAAAAAAAAAATTGTGTGAATAAAGTCTTGTACCTAATTAATTCCTAGTAGGAGACTTAGGAGACTTATTCACATGTTAAGTTTACTTAGGTAGTAAGATTCTTTATAGAAGTCTTAGTTGTCATTTCTAGATCTTCTCTTGTCCTAACTAGTTATAATAAATTGTCACATGTTATAAGATTAAGACACATGTCATGATCTTATCTAATTCGATTTCACACCTTTCCTTTATAAACAAGGATCCTCTTCTTTTTTGCAAGCACAACATTTTTTTCACATATTGTGAATCTTGCATCATGTTGTAATTTTTGTTTGGTGGAATAGCATCTTTTGTTGTTGCTTTTCTGTTTGCATGTGGAGGTTATTTGGTGTTACAAATTGAAGATCTCGGTTGTTCACTTCAACATACTCAAGTTTAATTTCTTCATTATTGACTAGAGTTCTCTTATGAAGTGATATCGCATATCAATGTATTAATGTATTTACTCATATCAAACACATGAATATTTGTCAAAGTTAAAGCATATCATTATCACAAAAAAAATCAGTTGCTCCTTTCTCTTGCTTTAAATTATATAGCATTCTTCTCATCCATATTACTTTATATGTTGACATAGCTATCATATTATCTACTTTTGTTGTAGAAAGAGAGATAATTGGTTGTTTCTTTGATGATCCTGACAATACCAACTAATCTCTTATATAATTATGAGTCCACATTATTGTTGTCATCTTTGATCAATTTCACACATGGTAATAAATGTTGATACATGTTTACAATTTGTCATTTTGAACCTCTTCAAGACACCATTTTCATGCTTGGTTTGATGTGTACAAATCCCATCATTTATTTGATTCCCTTCAATGCCAATAAATTATTTCATCAAACCTAAGTCTATAATCTCAAACTTTGGTTCCATTGCTAACTTAAACATCTCAATTAACAAATTTCTAAAATCAAGTCATAAACAAATAGATAGACTAGTAGGATCTCACTTTGTTTATCCATTGTGATATGAAGAGTAGGTTCATTGTTGCACTTACTAAAACCATTGCTCAACAAATATAAATCAATATGAGTATACTAAGCCCTAAGCACTTGCTTGAGCCTAATAATTCTTTTTTCAATTTATACACTTTATTTTTATGAACATGAATCTAATAACCAAGTGGCTACTATACATACACTTCTTTCAACACTTCATAATTTAATGGTGTTGATTTAATATCCATTTGATATTGTTTTCACTTGCATTGACCTACAATTACCAAAACAAATCTCACGATGTATAATCTTTCTATAGGTGCTAAAGAGGGCGAGAAAATATTGAAGGAAAACAAAGGAAGATAAAAGCAATACAAAGCACAATACCTTCACCTAGACTATTTGCTTCTCTCCTTGATGAGCGAAAATGGAGTGCACCCTTATTCCATTTGATTTGTTCTTTGATGTTGATATGTGGATTTCTCAATGCTCTAGCATAACCTTGATATGATTTGATAATGATAAAATGATAAGCTTGATTCAATAGAGATTTTGATAGCATATAGGTATTATTGCTTGATAAGTGACTCAAGGAGATTTGATGAAGGATGAGAGCCTCTAGATATACAGTCTTAAAAAGGAAAAATGAATGGCTAGAAATGATTGATGATCGATGGTAAGATTGAAGGAGGATTAAGGTCAAATGGATCTAAGATGTAATCATGCGAAAAGTGTCATAAGATGGATAGAATCTAAGTTTAGGATTGAGATAAAGAAACAAATCCTTGTGGAAATGGCTAGGATTAAGAGGTTAAATGAGATGAATGGATAAGATGAAAATTTAGTTTTACTTTTGGTTAGGTGTCTAGGTTCAATGAATCTAGACAAGGTCTTAGTTAGACATGTGAAGGGAACATTTGTCGCATGAGAACAAATTTAGTTTATGATTCATTTGAACAAGATAAAGGGCTATGATTAGATGGATAAGAATAGAGGATAAAAGGGAATTAATTAATTAAATAAAGTATTTATTTAATTAATGGGACCATATGAAGGGATAATAATTAAATTTAAATATTTATTTAATTAAAGGATTGGGATAAAGATGGAAGAGGATTGGAATAATTAAATAAATATTATTAAATAATAGATATTTATTTAATTAATGGCTTAGGATAGGCTAAAATTAGGTGTGGTTGGGTAAGGTTAGATTTTAGGTGTCTATATTTTTCCCCTCTTTGATATGACGTCATGAAGTGGCACTGTATCAAAAAAGCTTAAAACATAGTAGATAAAAGAGGATAAGGATCAAAGATGATGCCTCAACTAATGGGAGGATGGAAAAGGATGAAGAAAGAAAGATTAAGATGAAGAAGGAAATATTAATTATTAGGTGATGGGATGTTCCCTCGAGAGGACATGTGGGTTGGTAGAATATGGGTGTTCTCTCGAAATGGACAGGAATGATGAGGGATAAGGATCAAGAGTAGATGAATTAGAAGATGAAAGGGGATGAAGGAGATGAAAAGGAATGGGAATTTAGATGGAAGAGGATGGAAGGAATGGGAATTTAGATGGGAGAGGATGGAAGGAAGGAGAATTTGATGATGATGGATAGGTTATGCTAGTATGTATTGAGCAATCCTAAGATTTGATATAGCAAAGGTAGTTATGCGCCAAGGTATGAGGAGCCAAGGTGACAAGGTAGCCTTTGTATGGACTTGACACTCAAACAATGACAAGAATGGCATACAATATAAAAATGATGCCCTAGTATACACTAGTTGTGACACACAAAGACATAGATAGATCAAGGTGTTCATAAGTAGGTGTAGTCATGGATGATAAGATAATGATAAAAAGATAAATCAAAATAAAAGACTCACTGCAAAACATGTCATGCAACCAACATATCTCTTGTCAAAGATACGATGATGATGATGATGATTGACCATTTTCTTACATTAGGCTTGGATAATCACCTAAGTAAGGCTTGGATAAGGATGATTTGCTTATATTAGGATTGGATAATCACCTAAGCAGGGCTTTGATTTGCTTACTCAACCTTGGATAATCACTTAAGCAAGGCTTTGATAAAGATGATGGTGATTGATTGGTAAACAAAATGATTAGATGATTGGTTAATGTTTGACTATCAAGCTCATGATATGATTTCAATTAAGGATTGGATGCAATATTTGGATTGATTGATTTCCAAGTATGAGGAGTTCACTATTTTGATTTTTTTGATTTTTTATTTTTGAGATGGGATGGAAGGATGATGATTTATTTATTATGTTGATATGGGATGAATATTATAGGGGATAGGATGGTTTGATGGTTGATTTATTATGGTTGAAGCATTTAGGATGGGATGAGAATGGATCCCAAATGCATGAGAGTTGAAGGCCAATGTGTTGGAAACTAAGGATATACAATATTAGATCCTTGACATAATGTAAATGTGACTTTCACATCTAACTAGCTGCATGGGAAAGAACAAGGAAGGGCGGGTGATAATGGATGGAATGATGGGTTGATGTTAATCAAGGATCAAATACAAGCCATGATAGGTTTATTAGGGATGGATGGATAGATTATATTTTATTATGATATGGAAGGATGGAGATGATAGCAAATGACATCCTAAGAGATGGTGGATAAGAGACTACTACATGGTGCTTGTTTCTAGGTTTTCACCATGGTACTTATACAAGGTTCCACAAGAATTGGTTTCACCATTGGATAGATTATATCTACTTATTTTTTTGATTTTCTAATCTTTTTGGATTTTTGAATTTTTTTAGATTTTTTTAATTTTTTAATTTTTTTTGGATAAATGAGACTTGATGATGTTGGATCATGACAGACACTCTTTAATAGATAGATGATGATATTGGATGGATGGATATGGATGGTATGATGTGGATGATGAAGGATGCTTTATTTTGTGGATGGAGGGAGCGAAGGTATGATCACTAACCTGCACACTATATGGGCCTTTATGCGTCACAAATAAAGGAGTTTGGGCAACCTTTGGGTTAAAGCATGTCAAGGGGTTGTTATCAAAGGTTTATTGAGAGACATTTCCAAGGGAATGGATGATAGATGTATGGATATGGGTGGATTATATGAAGTGTATGGATTGCGTGAAGATGATGAGGATGAAGACGTAGGATCAACAAGCTCATTTCTTGATATTTTTCTTTGATAGATGCTACCAATCATTTTGGATTAAGGGGCATGACAGGAGATCAATTTTTTCTTTCTTTTATTTTTGACTTTGATTTTTTCATTTTCCAATAGCTTTTGATTTTGAGTTTGACTAGAGGAATTTTCATGAATTTTCTTTCTTTCTTTTGATTTTTGATCTCCATTTGATAAAGGATTTTTTATTTTTGACTTTTGATTGATAGCCTTGTTATTTTGGGATGGTACTTGTTTATCCAAGTCTAGAAGGTGGATGGAAGTGGATGAGTTGGATGAGATGGTAAAGATATGTGATTTGTGGAAGAGGTCGGCAAGGCCCTCGCTAGATTCTTTGTGACTATCCTTTTTAGCACTGTTAATGTCAAAGGAAACTTGCACGTCCTTAGCGAGTTGGAAAGAAGGCTCAATAGATACAAAATAGGTGATGCATACCCTAACCTAGGATGGTCAGTGTGGAAGGATTGTAGCTCATGAGATGGAGTGGGATGGAGAGGATCATGAGATGAAAAGAGATAATCTTATATGTCTATCATAAAATCATGATCGAAGAGAGAATTATCATAGATTTCATGTGATCAAACATAGGATTATCATGGAAATTAAAAGATTTGGATGAGGTGGATGGCGATTTGGGATCTTGGGATGTATTAGGATCTAAAAAAAATGACCCAATGCTAAGAAAATGGTGCAAGATAAACTCTCAACAACTTTCATTAACTTCCATGATACAATATTAAAATAATTACAAAACACATAAGTAGTAGCCAAAGCGATCCACACAATATATAAATTCCATTCATCAAGTACATACGTACATGTCAAGTACATTATAAAAATATGAATATCTCATAAGTATATATCTAGTACTGGATAAGGAAGATGAAATCATTATATAACCAAGGGATCAAAACTATAAGCCTCATATATGAAAAAATATAGTAGGACATGAAGTGAAACATGCTTGTATAAGTGGTCATAACAATCTACATCATAAATAATATTCAAATAACTCTAAGCTCATCTCTACAAGCTACCTCTAATATTCCACACCTGTGTTATATATCAAGGAAGAGTTTGAACCCACCATGTGAGGATGTCCCTTTCCTCCCCATCCATCATTTAAGGAAAGAAGCGCCATGCATGATCCATAGGTGCGTAATTTATAAATACATGAGTGATTATCTAATTAATTCATTCTTTTAGTAACAAACAATCATACACAAGAAATAATAGATCCAAAACATCATAAATACATGGAATAGATTTCACAACTTATATTCTTAGTAATATGCACATGCCAAAAAATCATTATAAGGCAACCAATATTTCACAACATATCCTTTCTATCATCTCACACCTATATGAATGAAAGGATGTGAACAAGCCAAATATGACCATCAATAAAAAAATACAATTCCTTTCAACCCTACAAAGTTCAACTTTGTGTAACAAATCCAATACTATATACAAAATCCAAAGAACTAATATTCGCATACAATAAAAATTTATCGCCAAGAAATACTATATGACTTACTAAGAATACATGCTCAAGGTAAGACTACATGCATCTAACCTTAGAATTGTTGATGTAAATAGTGACTTTATCAAACTAGTTAGCTTTTAGCCTACCTAGGAGATTCCTATTCACATTCTTTAAATCTCCACTTAGGGAATTTTAGGCTTTTGTCTCACTTCATAGCATTGATACATGTGTTCTCATCACTTGAGACACCTATTGCATGTATACTTATCACTTTCTCACACACTTGCCAAGTGAGCTCAAAAGTGTTGCACTATTGGAGGGTTAGTTGTTCAATCCTACGTTCCTACCTCATCTACCTTGCCTATATGAGCAAGGATTGTCATTGTATTATATACTCTTCATTTTATATAGATAGGCATACTATTGAGAGCTCATATTTTCACTTGTGGAAGGTTATCAATTTGATCTCTTTGATCTTTGAATTCTCCAACAAGAATAACATAAATATCTAGCATGCATATAACAACAATTCAAAATATACAAATTGATGTAGGATCATTCTAGACAAATGGATTATCCTCATCAACCAAAAATATTTGCATTCAATTTTCAGTTTTGATTTGATTTTCTCTCTTTTTGTTGAGTGCTTAAACCTCTTAAATTTGGTGCTTTAATGAAATGTGGAGCTTCGGTGAAATTGTATCAAATGTTGTATTTTCAACTTCTTTGTGAACATGTATGCAAAGTTTGAAGCATAGACTAACTACGATGAACCATTTGAATAAATGCCAATTGTAGAATATACACAAAATGATTGGTTGAAAGCTGTAGAAAGATTCAAATATATACATTGACAAGTGTAAAGGCATTTGATCTTTGATATGAAGATGAATCGACCGACTTGTTCCTCATCTGGAAAATTACCTTTTGTTATTGATATCAATGGACTTAATTAAAAATATTGAATTTAATACTTAGTAGTGTCTTTTTATCTTCGATGATGATATGGAAGGTCGATAGGAGAAGGTTGATAGATGGGGAAGAACATTGATCAAAAGGAAAAAAAATACATGCTTAAAATCTTAAAACAATAGATTGACAGTAGAGGAGGTAAGGAGGTATTAAAATATTTTTAATTTTAAAATATAAAAATTCAGATTGAACACGTGAACAAAAGAGGGTGCTAAGAATAGCAAAGGATAGGGGTCACGTGGGAAGTGCAACAAAGCAAGCCGATAGAGAATAGAAGAGACCTCTTGTTTTATTAAAAAGGAAAATTTTATTTATAATTGAGAGGGCTGCGAATTAAACCAGGGGCAGCATTGGAAGTAATGATAGGGTAGCCGCTACAATTTAGTGGCATCTTAAATTGCAAATACAGTGACAGGGAGTTGCTAGATTAAATACAAAGTATTTAAGTAGGTTGTGCATAAGGGTGAGAGGGCACTAATTTGATAGAGGAGAGGACAACTTGAAAAAAAACCACTCAGCCAAAAGTGAAGAATTGAGGGAGGATAAAGAGCATAGGAAATTATCATTGAATTTAGATGTGTTTGCTATTCCAGTTTGTTTTGGATTAAATTGAAAGTTAAAAAATGGAATTGTCAGTTTGGTCAATGTTGACTATGAAGTTAGTAAATTGTGCGAATTTTGATCATTCTTATATCTGAATAAATAAAGTAAATTTTGTTGCAAACTGTGGGAAGAGTATTGCCTAAATTTGTTATAGTTAAGTTGTTAGACAATAGGGTGGAGTTTTTTTCCTCTACATCATTTGGTATCAAAGTTGGTGATTCTGAGTGTGTGGACAAACCATCGACCATGAGGTAGTCTACACCAAGACTGGTAGGTAGAGTGGAAGAAAGAAGGTGGTAGAGAAGAAGCTTGTGAGGGTTGTTGCAGGTGTGTGAGGAGTCCTAAGTAGCGAGAGAGCTTGAAATCGTGATGAATGTAAGTTGTAGAAAACTGCAGTGGACAAGATGGGTATAGTCATAAGGAAGAGGCTCATGATTTGGGAAGTATGGAGATGGTATGAAGAAAGCAAGATATGAAGGATGATCAAAAATATAAACAAGCAATTGGATAAACTGGAAAAAGACATGAGAAAAGAAGCTGAGGATGGAATGAACAACGAAGAGCCTATAATAGAGGTAGTTGAAGATAAAAATGAAGATGTAGTGATAGAATATGAAGAAGTTGCAACGAAGACATGCCATGAGCAAGGCATGATGAGAGAAGAAGAAAGGATTGAGGTGAGCAGCGAAGAGGTCGTAGTAGATGGTGAAGGTGAACCAATTTTTTTCGTGCAACTACTAATGATTAAGGAAGAATGGATGATGAATTTCATTGGTGTAGCAAAGAGAGAAGAGCAAAAAGTTGTAGACTACACTGAGGTGGAAGATTTTGTAGTGAAATTCGATGTTGTAGTTGCATAAATGTGGATGAGGTAAAACAAATTTATGATTTTATTGCATTTTCATATGAGATGGATAGAAGACAAGAGTGTGTTGTAGGCACTACATATTTTTTAGTAGAGATTGTAGAGGATGTTGTAGGATTTTGGTGGAGGTGGACGGTTCTAGGTGGGTTTGAACCCACAAAGGAGGAGAGGAGTGTGGAAAGCATTTTTCATAGGAGGTCGGGCTTTGGTGGACACGAGTCCATGAGGGGGAAAAGGAGGAAGATGATGTGTTGTTGGAGAAAGGTGGTGTGTGTTCTGACACGATGCTGGAAAAAGTGAAAGAAAGATTGACCTGAACAACACTTGAATAGCGAAGGAGTTTGTTGCAAGTTGATGGCAACCTAAAAGAGTAGTGCAACTACTCAACTCCGCTATTGTGAGCCTATGCTCACAATCTTTCTACCCGGAATGTATGATGCAGAAGTATCTCGGGCGAATGGATTATCCTCATCAACCAAAAATATTTACGTTTAATTTTCAATTTTGATTTGATTTTCTCTCTTTTTGTTGAGTGCCTAAACCTCTTAAATTTGGTGCTTTAATGAGATATGGAGCTTTGGTGGAATTGTATCAAATTTTGTATTTGCAACTACCTAGTGAACATATATGCAAAGTGTGAAGCATAGACCGGCTACAATGAATCATTTGAATCAATGCCAATTGTAGAATATGCATAAAATAATTGGTCGAAGGTTGTAGAAAGATTCAAACATATACATTGATAGGTGTAAAGAAATTTGATCTTTGATATGAAGATGAATTGGTCGACTTGTTACTCATCTGACAAATTACCTTCTATTATTGATATCGATGGAATCAATTAAAAATATTAAATTTAATACTTAGTAGTGTCTTTTTATCTTTGAAGATGATATGGAAGGTCGATAGGAGAAGGTCGACAAACGAGGAAGAGCATTGGTCAAAAGGAAAAAAAAAAGAAGACATGCTTAAAATCTTAAAACAACAAACTGATAGTAGAGGAGGTAAGGAGGCATTAAAATATTTTTAATTTGAAAATAAAAAAATGTAGATTGAACACATGAACAAAAGAGGGCGCTAAGAATAGAAAAGCATAGGGGTTGTGTGGGAAGTGCAAGAGAGCAAGCCGATAAAGAATAGAGGAGACCTCTTGTTTTATTAAAAAAGGCAGATGTTAAACAATTGAGAGGGTTGTGAATTAAACCAAGGGCAGCGTTGGAGGTAATGATAGGGTAGTCATTACAATTTAGTTGCATCTTAAATTACAAATATAGTGACAGGGGCTGCTAGATTAAATACAAAGTATTTAAGGAGGTTGCGCATAAGGGTGAGAGGGCACTAACTTGAGAGAGGAGAGGATAGTTTGAAAGAAAACCACTCAACCAAAAGTGAAGAATTGAGGGAGGATAAAGAATAGAGGAAATTAAGAATGCAAATTGTAAAGTTTAATTATCGATCTAGTTGAAATTATCATTGAATTTAGATGTGTTTTCTATTCCAGTTTGTTTTGGATTAAATTGAAAGTTGAAAATTGGAATTGTCAATTTGGCCAATGTTGGCTGTGAAGTTAGTAAATTGTGTGAATTTTGATCATTCTTATATATAAATAAATAGAGTAACTTTTGTTGCAAATTGTGGGAAGACTATTGTCTGAATTTGTTAAAGTTAAGTTGTTAGACAATAAGGTGGAGTTTTTTTTTTTCCTCTACATCACAAACACTCATAAATTAGTGGCATATAACAATACATAATCAAACATTCACAGATCAAATATACAATAAATACACACAAATCCTATACACTTTAAACAAGAACATAGAATGAATGCACATCATACCTTACAAGATCACAACATCAATAACACTCACATAAGTAAAAAAAAATAAAGATTCCACACAAATGACATAGACACAATCCCTAAAACCCATCTAGATGGAATCTCCCTATGATACCATAAACCTAAGTATAATTCCCTCACATAATACAAGAAGATTCACAAGGCTTAACTCAAAGATATCTTATCTCTATTGGTGCAAGGAGATTAAAATTTAAACTATATGTGGAACCTCCACCAGTGAGAGCACTAAGCCTATGTGATGTGATCCCTTTAGTGAGATGATAAATATTCAATACTAATCAAATTTACTATGAGGGATGGTGTATCAAGGTATTATAAATGAGATATAAAGACAAGATATCAACCATATTAGTCCATAGAATAAATCAAGTATCTAGAAGTTTTGGGATAACTCCCATAAATCAGTACTCATACGCACTCCCTAGTCTCACAAATAGAAACATTGAATAAAGGATGTCATGCATAAATATAACACAATAGATCACAAATCAACCATGACAAAAAAATATGTCATAAATAAATAGATCTAGCTAATCAAGGGGATAATACAACACCGATCTAGGTTGGATTTCCATAAGCATAAATACGATACACATCCTAATAACACATTCTCATTAAAGAGATGATATCCAAACAAACTAATTTGGGTAATCAAATCACATAAAAATGGAAGTAAAACATTCCAACCATTATATCAAAACTATCATACATAAATATATTTAGGGTCTCTCAAATATGAGACTAATATACTTAGTGGTTTGGGAAACATATAGAAGAAGGTCTAAATCATGCTCACACCCTTAAAAGTAGCATCCATATAATAATTTTAGCATACTCACTAAGAATTACGAATTCACCAAACCATGTTGGGAGATCACATAGACCAAACATGACTTTAATGCTAGCAATTTCTAGCTAAATTATATATAAAATGCTTTCACTAAAAATGACATAACTTTATTATTGAAAAAGAAAAATGGCGTGTCTGCAATTGGGAGCTAGGGCACCCGAGCCCTAGCCCGTGACGCTTCTGTCTGCTTAGAGAGGGGTGGGTTTTTTTGTTGTTTGGGGTGGTGCTTGCAATCTTCTGGTTTTTTTCCCGTGGTGGCTCCTTTCTTCCCTTTGGCGGTGTCTTCTTGCACAGGGGTCTCTTTTCCCTGTTTCTTCCGGTCTTGCGCGTGGAGCTTCAGCTGTGGTGTGGGCGCGGACTTGCTGTGGTGTGGAGGTGTGCGTGGGAGGGTTGTTAGGGTTCCCGTGTGCAGGGTGGCCCCTTCCTTTGGACTGCGTAGGTCTTCCTCTCGGGGGTGGGGCTTTGCTTTTTTCACTGCCCTTCTCTTGTTTTGAGTGGAGTGTGTTTGGTGAGTGGGGCGCTGTTCCCACTCCGAGCCGTGGAGCATTGGGTTGTGTGCCCGTCTTGGGCCCCTCATTTTTAATGGCTCTTGGTGAATCGTCGGGGGTGTTGCCCTCAATGGATTATCGCTCGGCAGTTGGTGCCAAGATGTCTTCCCAGGGTGCGAAGATTTTTGAAAATAATTTATTTTCTCCTGATTCGAAGTTGGC
Organism: Sequoia sempervirens; assembly: GCA_007258455.2. Classification (NCBI taxonomy): domain Eukaryota; kingdom Viridiplantae; phylum Streptophyta; class Pinopsida; order Cupressales; family Cupressaceae; genus Sequoia; species Sequoia sempervirens. The sequence goes on from VDFB02271358.1 coordinate 1,268,489,692, forward strand.
AGATCGGGACCGTCTGGTGGGTCTCGCATTACGAAGATCAATGGGTGTCTGGAATGCTGTAAAGAGAGGCCAAAGCTGGTCATCCCGCTGGAGATGATTGCGGAGGACATTGATTATTACTCGGGTCACTCTTTATTGTGCAAGTTTATGGGGATGCGTATTTCGCTCCAATTCCTAGAGTCATGGGCCCAACGGACCTGGATGCCGGAGGGTGAGATGGAGCTCATGTTGCTGGCAAATAACTATTTTATGGTAACTTTTAACTACATGGCGGATCGTATTAGGGTCTTTGAAGGAGGCCCTTATTTTTACAACCAGATCGGGTTATTTATTAAACCTTGGCATGCGGGGTTCGATCTTTTGAGATTCCAACTCGCGTTCCGGTGTGGGTTCGGCTCCTCATTTTCATGTTGGGCGGGATGATGTTTTGCACTTGGCCTCGTGCTTGGTAAACTGGTTGGCTCTGCGTGTCAGTAGGTGATATTTTGCACCTTTGTGTTGAAATATTTAAGTAAGCCATTACCAGATTCTGGATATGTGTGTGATCTTATTGCTGGGTGCAGCAATTGGATTACGAGACTCTTCCTTTTCTGTCGCCTTTGTCATGAATATGGTCACCTGCTTCAACGATGTCCAAGGGCTAGGCCTTGAACCCCAATCTTCTCAGTTCCCTCGCAACTCCCCCAAAGATGACAAGGGGAAGGATCCCATTCGGAGTGATGTGGTTGGTGCTGATGGCTTTGTTCCTGTTAAGACTCGTCACAGGAACCGGGGTCAGAAGAGGACTTTGATGGAAAGACAGGATGAAGACACTTTCAATAGATTTGAGATTTTGGATGATCTCAACCAACAGGAAATGAACCCAGGCTTGGTGAATCTAAATCAGGATGTGTTGGTTTCTGGGCAGGAGGGTCTTTTGTCTGAAGCCACTTAGGTTATGCAGGATGCAGGTTCTTTGCAAATGGAAACTGATCTTCAGTTGGAGGCTAGGTTGGAGTCGGTTCCTACAGCTGCAGGGAAGAAGGGTGTCGGGGTTGGATCTTCTCTGGAGGGGAAAGCAGGTTTTGATATGGTTAAGAATAGCAAGTCTCCTTCTCAGATGGGTCTCCTTCAAAAGGACCCAAAGAAAGGGGTGGGGAAGAAATCTTCCAAGCTTGGTAGAAAAAAGGATGTGGAAAGGATTAAATTAACAGGGGAGACTTTGGTGGAGTCAGGGTCCTTTAAGACCCTGGATTCTCATTTCTCATGTCCCTCGAAATGATTGTTTTGTCTTGGAATGTAAGGGGCTTGAACAGTGGCCCTAGACAAAAAGTTGTTCGTGCTTTGATTAGAAGTCATTCTCCTGATGTTCTTTTCCTTCAAGAGACCAAGTTATCTGTTGACTGTATGATGGGGTTGATGTCCAAGCTATGGGGAAGTGGTGAGTGCCAGTGTATTGGGGCTCTTGGATTGGCTGGAGGAGTGGCTTGTTTATGGAACCCTCGCAAGATTCGCCCCCTTTGGTGGATGTCTTTTAAGTCTTCTTTATCAATGTGTGCCTCTTGTTTTGAGACTGGGGAATCTATACTCTTCTCTAATATCTATGCGCCTGTTGAGATTCAAGGTAAGCAAATTTTGTGGTCCCATATCAAGTTTGTTCGTAGCATGGCACCTTACCTTCCGTGGATTGTGGCTGGAGATTTTAATGCCATTTCTGAGCTCGCTAAGAAGCGGGGTGGTATTGCCAGATTGGAGGCTTTTGCGTTGCTTCTTCAAGATAATATTGCAGCCTTGCATCTTGTTGACATCAAGCCCACCAATGGTTAGTTTACGTGGAACAATCGAAGGGTTGGGGAGAGTTGCATTGCTGAGCATCTGGATCATTTTCTGGTTTCTTGTTTTTGGGTTGGTGGTCGGTGGTCCACTAACTCTGAAATCCTGGATTGGAGGGGCTCAAATCATTGGCCTATCAAGCTTTCCATTACTCCTGCTCACGTGACTCGGTCTCCATGATTCAAGTTTCAGCTTATGTGGTTGCGTGACCCCTCTTTGCATGGCCATGTCGCTGATTGGTGGAGGCTTGGTAGACCTTCTTATGGTACAAAAATGTATACCTTTGCTAAGTTATTACAATTTGTGAAGTACCAGCTTAAACGCTGGAACCGTTGGTGCTTTGGGAACATTTTCCGTGAGAAGAGTGTTGCTCAAGCTGAGTTGGATAGTATTACGAGAGTGATCAGGGAGGATGGGGTAACTGAAGATTTGCTTCGAGAGGAGGCTAGGGCTTTGAAGGTGCTGGAGGAATGTGAGCTGCGGGAGGAATTTTTTTGGAAACAAAAGGCTCGGATCGAGTGGCTACAGGAGGGTGATAGGAATACTGCTTTCTTCTTCAATTCAGTGAAAGCCAGAAGACATGGCAATTCTATCTCAGTTTTGGTTAATGATAGGGGAAGAATCTTTCCTCTTTTCAGGAAATCTCGAGTGAGGCTGTGCAGTTTTTCGCTTCTTTATTCAGGGAAGACTCGCAGGGGGGATCGCCTAAGGAAGCTCAGGTTCTTTCATGTATTCCACCTGTGGTTTCTAGGGAGATGCAGGTGCACCTTATGGGTGACATTTTGTTGGAAGAGTTGGAGGGGATTGTGTTCCAGATGAAGAAAGAGAAAGCTCCTGGCCCTGATGGCTTCCCTATTGAATTTTTTCAAGAATTCTGGGATATTATCAAGATGGACCTATTGGCAGTCGTTCAAGAGTCACAGAATAATAAGCAGATGTTGCGTGCTCTGAATTCTACTTTTCTTGCTCTCGTCCCCAAGTGTGAGGGGGCAGATAAGTTAACTCAATTTCGCCCTATTTCCTTGTGCAATGTGATTTATAAAATTATCTCTAAAGTGATTGCTGATAGGCTGAAAAAGTGGCTTCCCTTGCTTATCTCTAAGGAACAAAGTGGTTTTGTGGCGGGAAGGCAAATTCTGGATGGGGTGGTTATTGCAACTGAGACCATTCACTCTATGGCTACCTCCAAAGATAAGGCGATGTTCATCAAGCTGGATATGGCTAAGGCTTATGATAGAGTTCGGTGGTCCTTCCTTCGAAAGGTGCTTGGTGCTTTTGGGTTTGGGGACGACTGGATTCATTGGGTTATGAGTTGTGTCACCTCAACCTCGTTCTCTGTTCTTATCAATGGGGAGCATTCTGAGCTCTTCAGTGCCTCTCACGGTTTGCGTCAGGGAGACCCCCTCTCTCCTTATTTATTTCTTCTCCTTGCTGAAGGTCTTGGATGCTTGTTGAGAAGGAATGTGGAGTTGGGTCTCATTCAGGGTTGGAGGTGGGGAGGGGATTTTCCTCTGCAGTCTCATTTACAGTTTGTGGATGACACTGCTCTTATGGGTTTGTCTACAATTAGAGAGGCTTCAAATCTTCGCAGGGTGTTGGATGTTTATCTTGTTGCCTCGGGATAGCTGATTAATGAGGAAAAGTCCTCCATTTTCTTCTTCAATACTTCTTAGCCCATTCAGAGGCGGATTGCTCATTTATTGAGATTTCATATTGGAGCCCTCCCCTTGACCTACCTTGGTATTCCTATTTCGGTGGGTAGGATGCCCAGGGGTTCCTGGCAAAACCTTCTGGACAAAATTTGTGCGAGAGTGTATCATTGGATGCACAGGTTGCTATCCTTTGCTGGTTGTGTTCAATTACTCAAGTCTGTGGTGCAGGCTCTCCCCATTTATCGTGCATGATCTGGCTCCTATGGGCTTTGTCAAAGAATTAGACTCCTTAGCAAGACAATTTTTATGGGCTGGGAGCTTGATATCCTCTAAATGGAGTTTGGTCAGATGGGATGTTGTTTGTAGCCCGAAGCAGATGGGTGGTCTTGGATTAAGGCAGTCTGTTCTGTCTGGGGTGGCGTTGGCTGCTAAATTGTATTGGCGGTGGTGTGTGGAACAGGATCAGATCTGGGCCCGTATCTTATCCCATAAGTATTTCCCTGGGATCCCTTGGAGGGATATTCCTCGTTATCCCCTGGTGGGGAAAGGTTCGGTGATTTGGGGCACGCTCAGGAAAGGGGCTGCGCTCATCAAGGAGGGCTTATTTTGGATTTGCAAAAGAGGGGCGAAGGCACATTTTTGGACCGACTCTTGGGATGGTTTCCCTCCCATTGTTTCTCAGTTCCCTAATTTGTTGACTCTGTGTCAAAGGTTCCTGGAGGCTAGTTGGTTGAGGGTGAGTGACTTTAAATCCTTTTCGTCTCATGGTCAGTTGGAAGTGGTGAGATGGAAAAACCCCGTGGAGTGGCCTGCTGTTGGTATGGAAGAGGAGGTTGGTGCTCTTCAGAATATCCTTGCCAGTCGAAGGTGTAGTTCCCTCCCGAGTGAGGATGTTTTGGCTTGGTCTCCCAATCCTAAGGGTGTCTATACTGTCTCTTCGGGATATAGGGGTTATTAGCCCAGAGGTTGGATGCTGTGGAGGTTCGGTGGTGGAAGAATGTGTGGAACAAATTCTCTTGGCCAAAGTGCAACTGCTTTATTTGGACTTTGGCATGGAATAGATGCTTGACTTGGGATAATATTAGAAAGAGGGGGTTCCAAGGCCCTTCTATCTGTGCTTTGTGTGGAGCTGGGGAGGAGGATTCTTCTCACCTATTTTTTCGCTGCCCCTTTACTTTGCATCTCTGGCATTCTTGGTGGGGTGTCTGGAAAAGCCCTTGTGTTCATGCTTCTTCCCTGGTGGATTTTTGGAGTAGTTTGGGTAGACCTCCAGCTTCGGCTCCCTTTTTGCAAGTTGTGTGGTATGTTGGGCCTACTTTCATGCTATGGCAGATATGGTTGGAGCGGAATCGTCGTATTTTCCGCGGTGAAAAGTTGTTAGTCCAACAAATTTGGCAAAGAATTTCAGGTATGATTTAGGAGACTATTGAGGCTAAGTGTGATGTGGAGTTCCCTTTGGAGAGCCGAGATGCTGAGATGGTGGATAGACTGGGGATTCAGGGATTTTCTGTGGCTTCTGCTTGTGTCAGGAGAGGGAGGAGGGTAAGAAAGAAAGTTCAGAGGATGGGAAGATGGCTACCCCCTCCGGTTGGCATTTTGAAGATAAATACTGATGGCTCCTCCAAAGGCAATCCTGGGCCTGCTGGAATTGGTGGTGTTGGTAGGGATTTTTCTGGATCAGTGGTTTTCTTCTTTGCTATTCATGAAGGGATGCAGACCATCAACCTTATGGAAGGCTCTGCGATCCTCTACGCTTTGGAAAGGGCTTATACTTTGGGGTGGCGCAAGGTGATCTGTGAGTCTGACTCACAGGTTCTGGTTAATTTAATCAATGAGCGGAAGGTTTCAGAGGTGAATTGGCAGCTGGCCAAGGTGGTGCAGCAGGTTCTTCAAATTAGCTCTTTGATGGAGTGGGTGTCTTTGGTCCATATTCCGCGGGAGTGGAATAGGGCTGCTGATTGTTTGGCCAAGTGGGCTTCTGAGTATTTAGATGGTCAGAAGGTTGAGGAGTGGGAACATGTTTCCCCTGAGCGTCGTCATGAGTTGGAGGGGATTCTTGCTGATGATCTAACTAATTCTGAACAGGGTTGACATGGCTCTGGCTTTGTTTAGTCGTTTCTTGTTGGCTTCTGGGGCTATTGCCCTTTTGTCTTGTTATGCTCTTTCTTGATTTTCAATAAAGTTTTTACCCCTTTTTATTTTATTTTATTTAAAAAAAAAAAAAGGGCATAACTTTTTCAAAACATAGAATTTGTATGGCATTAAGACATGTTATAAATATAACATAGAGATTTTTATAGAATAAAACTATATTTTTTAAATATAATATAATCACTTCTAATATATAATTTTAAAAATAGTCTAGCATAAATAGATAGTCACCAATGCATTTATATATCATAGTATAAAAACTAGGCATGGATAATTTCTTGTAAGGGTTTAAACAATTTAGTTTTGCACCTACCATAAAAGTCTTAGAGAAACCTAGTTCCTAAAACAAGATTTATTGAAGATGTAATAGACTAGTATTTCTCATGTTAATTTTACTAGTTTATATTTTTCTCAAAAATTCATTTTCAAATAGAGTTTCAATCACAAATGATACATCATAAAAATATTAATTTTAATCATCTTAACATCTAGGTTCAATCCTAAATGAGATCTATGTTTGAATTCCATAAATCATATGGTTTTCCTAAGTTTCACTAGGTTTCTTCTTCTCTAAGTAGCCTTAGTTTTCAACCTACAACAACTAGTTTATTTCTAAATTGAATAGAATGAAACTTAATTTGGTTTAAATTTTATGTTATTTTAAAAATACAATATGATTAATAAACTAATTTATTTTCATAAAAACCTTGAGATTTTTTATTTTGCTTCGTTAAAAACTTGAGATTTATTGATTAACCAAGGTAAATATTTATTAAAGTCTTCCATGATAAAAATCCTAGCGTAATCCTTGTAGATAAATTAATAATCAATGGAGATGAATTAAAATTAATGTACAAATGAGATGAATAAAAAATAATTTATAAGCAAGATGAATCAAAATTAATGTACAAACAAAAAAAAACCATTCAATTTTTCATAAAAAGCACTTCCAAATCCTTAAACTTCAATAACTATTTTTATTTATTTCTCTATGATGCAATAATGAACGTACACCAAGAAGAATGAATGAATAGGAAAATAAAAGTAGCTCCCTAATAATAGTTTCCCTTTCTCTATTCTTTACTCAACAGGCTAACTCTTGCCATTCACAATATTTGAATAAAAAATTAAAATAATACTTTTATATATTACTTTTGTATTTACAACTAAAGATTAGAAATATTTATATATATATATATTTAATTATAAAATCAATATAGTTTTTTATTTCTAATTCTATGCTAAGAACTTGAACAAATAATTATTTTAAACTAAGATAATTTAAATAATTAAATTTTCCAAATCATTTAATTTTATTTCTAAAAATGATAATAAATTAATAAATTAAAATCTATATATTAAATAAATAATTAAAATGTATTATTACTTTATATATTTATTTCCTTTTTCAATTGACTTAAAGACTTAATTATAAAATAAATTCACGTTTATGTACTCAAATAAATTAGCCAGAACACTAACAATTTATTTCTAATTAATTATTTATCTTAATTTAATTTCCCACATAATTGGATTACATCAAGACACTTCAACATTAGGACCTAGTTCACATTCCCTAGTGCATGTTCCTATTACACAACATAATCTTGTCACACCTACCTTAGTAGCATTATTAGGGAATAACAATAATAACAGAATCATTGTTAATTAATTAACCATGATAATACAATCACATATTATGCACAATGCTTTAAATTAACACTTTACACTTAGTATATATGTTAATAGATCACATCTAATTTTACCATAGATTTGGGTCATCAAAGAATCATTAAGGGACTATCTAATGAGAGATGCTACAATTTGAAGCATAAATAAGGAGGTCTCCCATTTTGCAGCAAGGTTGCCTAAAACAAATCCAAGAACCAATTCTTGTATTGGAGGAGAAGAGTCCATAATTGTTGCATAATGGGTAGATGGAATGGATGCATAAGAGGGGAAATGAGAAATTATTACATGAACACTTCATTTTTTATGTGAGAGGATATAACTTTGGACATGTGTGAAAGTGTATTATTAACAAATAAAATGTGAGGCCTCAATTAGTATGCAACTTGCTATGCATTATCCAAAATCAATTGTTATACAAGTAGAGGAAGAGATTAGTTTTGTAAGACAATCAAGAAGCTGTAAAATTTATCTATGACCAAGCTACCACTCAACCTAAAGAATTATTATTGATTGATTTTGTTATAAATAGATGGGGAAGGTATATAATACCTCTACCACAACCCTATTTGTAAATATTTAAGAGTTGAAATCTATATAATAGAAGAACCTAGCACAAGAAAATAGATTGGTGCTTCAGGGCTCTATTGAAATAAATTAAATCTACCTCGCACAAGTAATAGATACAACATTGTAAGTTCCTCAAACTAAAAACATTATAATTGTGCAATCTATGAAAGATCAATGGCATCTAATCACTAAGAGAGAAAATAACAACCTTTAAATCTCAAAGAAAAAGGATTTGAATAAATAACTAGTAGTGAAAAAGAAGATAGTAGCAAAAAAATGACAAAGAAATAGACATGACAAAGAAAAATGTAGTATAATTAGGTTTAGTGGTTGGAAAAATAATAAAGTGTTGACGACCCACAAACTTTTACAAATCATACTTGAGAGAACCATAACAAGGTAGTTTTAGACCCTTTGATCTCAATAAGCCAAAAGCATTATGTAACATATATTTTTTTAGTCTCATGAGGAGAGAGATTGTATATATATGAATTCTATTTGCATGATTACATTCTTTCTATGAAAAAAAATGGAATCCTAATTCTTTTATTGGCTAAGTATAATTGAGGGAATTTTCATCTTACCTCCACAATGGAGTAAAGAATTCATGTCATATGACAACATACATTATTGAGGAATCCATCCTTACATATTGTCTATCCTTATTTGCCGAAAATATTAGAAACTCACATGGAATTCTTAAGTGCTCATATTTTAATTTTGGTTACAAGGATTGAAATTAGCCAACCACTCATAATGAGCCAAAGTTGAACATAATTGAATTCACCAAGAATTTTCTTTTCATAGAGTTTTCAAACCTATTATTCCTAATCACATAGAAGAAAGTGATGAACATTAATCCCTTGATAGATTTCACTCCCTTAACATTAATCTTGGATACTTCATCCCTCAATCCTTAACTATGATTTTTATTGATTCAATCCTTAATGGTAAGGTATTGACTTGAGATGGCTTGTGATTCGTTTTTACTTATAATTAAAAAAATAGTTAGCAACTAGATGCTTATGGTGGTGAATTTGCTAAGAAAAATCATCTCTATCAAATATTGCTTAGATTTAACAAAGGCACTTGAAGTAATTTCTAGGGATAAATAGTATGTGGAAAATCTTACACCTTGTAATACAATTGTAAAGATTTGAGACTCTCTTATTAACATAAATTCTTTAAAATAGTACTTGTGCTAAAACATATCATTTTACAATCATACACTTTTAGTAAACATATGCCTTGAAAAATGACTTCTAGTGTACAACAAAGCAATTTACTCTCCTTGCCTTTGGTTTTAATTTCAATTTGATGGTGATAAAATTGATAAGCAAGCTCGCTTCAGAAAACTTAAATTTTAGGGAAAAGTATAACACAAATGAACCAAGACAAAGAAAAATTTGTTCAAAGACAATAGAAAAATAAACCCTTAACAATTTAATAAAAACCATAAAATTTTAAAAAACCATCAATATTCATCCAATTTATAAAATCAAACCTTAACAATTTAAGAAATACAAGCAAACATACATAGGCTTATTACCTAAGTTGTAGACATACCTAATAGGCATAACAACTACATTTGATTTAGAATTCACCCTTCAAAAGTATATGGCTTGCACAACATTATTAATGCCTTGCATAACACGCTTTGGGCTATCTTGCTACTCATGCCTTATTGAAAAAATGTGAGTTGTTCCACTCAACACAAAGTAATTTTGGCTACATGATTCAATTGTAACTATCATACTTTGGACTTGTTCTTTTGTTGCTTGCATAATAGTTCCTTGTAACCTTTGATCTTTCTTAATCCAAAACATAAAAATAAAAGTGGTTAATAAGGTCACACATTAGCTACAAAAGTGGCAATGAGTTCAAAAAACAAAGTTAGGCAATGTATTCACATCCACTTAAGCTTAATGTCCTTTCCTCAACTAGTCCATGTGAAATTTGAGAAGAGTTATAGTTTGAGATTGAAATTTTGGTTTAAAGTTAACAATGACCACACACTTCATATTGCATTATTGCATATGGTAGTGAGGGTAAAGGTGTCCATTCTACTAGCTAAAAAAAATGTCTAATAATAATTATTGTTAACAAATGTGACTATGATAATATATGTAGTGGGGAGAGTGTAAATGTTATCTAATATGAGAAATTGGGGTGACTATTGTGATAAACAAGGAAAAAGCATTCACAGGTGGATTAAAATGAGTTGTGTTCTATCATTATCTATTCTCAAGGGGTTGATCAAAGTGAAGGGTCATCACAATTTGTTATGTAACCTATCAAAGGTATATTTATCAATACCATTAGTCTTTAGACATGTTGGGAGATGTAATATCAAATTTACCATCACATCATTTTTTAGGTATTCTTTAATTATAGAGCTAAGTATATTTTTTTGTTTGTTCACAATCTCATGTTTAATTTACTACAAAGTATCAATTTATCAATCACAATCTCTCTTATTTAATTAATCTACGTTAATGTATACTAAATTATACACACCTTATTAAATTAACCCATATTAACCATAGGCAAAGTTAATCTTTCCATATTTTGGTAAAATCCCTGTAATGTCCCCTTCAAATTAACCTTCTGAGAATCAATGGATTAGCCTATTACATCGACCCTCGTAGGCTAATGGTTCCGGTTAGAGGGTCACCTGATTGGGCACTTGGTCGATAAAATGTAGTGTTGGTATCCAGAGTATGGTGACGTGGTGAATTTGTGTGTTCGGCGTGTCTTTGGTGCTTAAAATTATGGTCTTCACCATTATTTCACCTTCTCAGGCTTTGGGGACCATGTGTCTATTATTGAAAGGGGGTCACTTTCTATTTTTCAATTACTATTCATGGCTAAAGTGAAAAAAGACATAACTTAAGTGAATAGTGTTTTTTTTAATGAATAGTATTTTCAATGAGAAATTATAAGAAGGCAAGAGAAAGTTCGACCCAAGTATGTTATTGAGTTATTTTGTTGCTTGAGCTTTGAGAGTTGGAGATTGTGGAAGAGGGAAACTAGGGTTTCCTAATTTCAGCAGTGGGTAAGCCTGGTGGGGCTTTGTTCTTTGTTTTCAAGCTTCTTGATGGTGTGAAATACCACCTTAAAGTTGCAGATCAAAATTTGCATGCTTCATTTGGAGCCATATTTTGTTGTTTGCAAGTGCTTAAAGTCATCTTTTGGAAGGGTTTTTGCTACTAGAGACACCATTTTCCATCTAGAAGGTGTTGTTTGCATTTTTTGAAGATTTGGGAGCTGATTTCTACATCTACAGCCAACGGCCATGTTTTGAGGGTTTGTGACAGCCAAAGGAAACAAAACGCCTCCCTTTAGTGGCTGCTTTCTCATCCAAAGTGGGCGCCCTTCATCTAAGAAGACCTCCAATCAGAAACTTGGACCTAGAGAATTTCATATTTCAGCCTTTGTGAGCATTTTATTGAGGATGGGTACTGTAGCAATCACTATTCACTGTGCTACATGGTTGTAAGTAATTTCATGGCATAAGTTGTATCTTGTTTTGAAACGAATGTGAGTTATTCGACTTATGTACTCACTTATGTAATGAAGAAAGCATTTTGACTATCATATTGAATCTTGCTCGAGTTATCATAGCAGTTTAGTTTATTTTGAGTTCCTATTGTATGCATATGCTTGTTAAAATCATTGGTATCATTGGCACCAAACTCAAAACACAAAACACAAACCAAAGGAAAACACCAAAACCAAAAATCAGACCTAAAGAATCTCAGTGGAACGAATCAGCAAAGTGGTGGAACACTACAATCCCCAACTTTACATGATTTATCATCCTTCTAGGGTTTCTTATGTTTGTAGGGTCTTTCATCAAATCATTAATATTGTCATTATAAAAGCTAAGAAATAGTTTCTTAAAGGCTCTTTTAGACAAATCCTTGAACCTCTCCAAATTATTGCCACAAACCAAGACTCTAGACTTTATTGTTTGATACCATAAACCTTTAACAATCTTAATTCACCACCATTCCTCCATAATCCCATGTGCCAACTTTGCAAGAAGTTGTGTGTAACAATCAAACTCGTTATATTGAAGCACATAGAGTAAGGGTAAGATTCCATGCAATAGATTGATTTATTTTGTTAAGCAATCACAATTCAATTTTTTAGGAACCTTTTGTAGAACTAATAGTTTGGTGACTTTTTATTTTTCTATTTATTTAAAAATATATTAATAATATTTAATTATATAATTTAGAAAATAAATAAATTATATACATGAATAAGAAAATTTTCAAAAATAAAATATAAAAGAAAATGTTTATATATTTCAACCTTTTTATAAAACTTATTTCTAAGAGTTAAATTTAACAGGTCCACCATTATTTAAAAAAAAAAAAACACAAATTTTCTTAATGTTTAATTCAAAATTTATATGGAACTATCTTATTGTTAAAATTTAAGCAACTACCTTAGATAAACAATCCGATGAGACCACACTGTAAGTACACAAATAGTTCGATTTGATCCGACAGGGTTGAAAGGACTTGATATGATGTCCATTGATTTCATGAACTAATTGTTGGTTGGATGTTGCCCGACATGTTTCCTAATCTGGTGTATGTATCTTTTCTTCTCCAATTTTGGTTTCCTCTATTTCTTCAGCAATCAGAAATTGATCTTTCCTTGGAATTTGCTTCTGATTCTGACATATTTCCTAATCTGGTATATGTATCTTTTTCTTCTGCAACTTAGGTTTTCCCTATTTATTCCATTTCAGCGATCAGAAACTGATCTTTCGTTGGATGTTGCTTCCGAAATGTTTTTTCCTCTTCAATTTAGGTTTCCCCTATTTCCTCCGCTTCGGCGATCATGCATTGTCCATGTTAAACTATGGATAATTTGCTCAGATGGTGTTGATGCCTCGCTGGTTACAATCAGCACCGCGGGATGCAGGAAGGGGGAGGGATTCAGCGGCCCTGCTCTGGCTTCCAAACCTTCGAATCATTTTCCCCAACCATCATCTGCTCTGCTCAAAATGTAACTAGTATTCCTAACTTTGAGACAATTTGGATACTAATTTACCCTAAGGTTATGTTTGATGCAATATTTTCCACAAGAGGCGAAAATTTATTATAAAAAATCATTAAAACATGTAAAAATATCAAATATTTTAACTCTTAGTTTGATTCATCAACAAGCAGAGGCTATAATGTTGCTGGTCGTGGGCAAGGGAAACGCTCTGCATTCTGATGGGGCGGCATTCTCAAACGCTTCAAATTCTCTACTTCATTGACAGGATTAAGAAGTTTTTCAAACCCAGAAGTGTCCACAACCGGTGCAAATCAAACCCTTCCTCGTGCCAGTAAGTGCTAAACTCAGATTTATTAGTCTCAGTAAAGGGGTATCCGAAAAGTTTATTCTGCCAAAAAAATCTGAGCAACACCATCTTATCCATACAAGATCCACAAATGTTTCATACCATGAAGTTGAATGGTAAACAGATATATCCAAGGTTACCCCAAGTTTTCGAGACGGGGACGGCAGGGGACAGTGGGACGAGTTCCCAAGTTTTTGATTTTTGAGGTCAAATTTAGGGACGGCAAGAGACGGCTATATAAAAATATAGGGAAATTTTAAATATTCAATAGATAACATGGATAGGGCATGCATAATATACATTATGGAACATTCACATATAACATTTGTGTTCAAGTTGATATGGTTTATTGGGTATGCATTGATCTTAATGAATAAGTTAGAAGTTATTCAATGGAAAGCTTGATTTTGAACTAAGAAAATAGATACTCTGATGATAATTTTTTGTTTATTTATAACTGGAACAAGGGAGTGCAGCCTTCTGAGAATGATAGTGAGTTGCATTAGGCAAATAATCTGCACAGTTATCATGTTATTGTTTTACATGATCAGATGTCCCAGGGCCCGCTATTTATCATCTTCACAATAGAGTAAGACCTGTGAGACTTATTTATGAGGCATAGTAGCATTGACAACAAGCATTGAGTGTTGGGTTATTCACTGGAATTCATCTAGGCACCTCAGTACATAAACCAATATTGAATAATTGTATCAGTTACATTTATCCAAAGTTTCAAGACAAGAAGCAGTGGCACCAATTTATTTAATGGGTGGACATAATTAAGTTCACACTCCCTTGCTATGAAAATGTGTTTTTTGTTTTGTTTTGACCATGCTTTGATGCGGGGCATGGTTGACCATCTTGGGGACGGCTAGGGGACTTCTAAGATGGCTAACTGTCCCGAGGACAGCCAGGAGACTCCTAGAAGTCCTCTGGCCGTCCCCGGGACTGGTCAGCTGTCCCCCATCCGGTCAACGGCGTCCCCCCGTTTCGGAGACGTTTCCTAAAACATTTTTAAAAAAAGGGACAGTCCCCTGCCATCCCCCAGTAAGATCACTACTAACATTGAGCTGAGAATGCGATAATTCGATATGGATATATTTTCTTCTATATAACACTCTTACCGAAAGTTTAGAGCAGACAGAGAACTTATAGGTGGTGTTTTCTGTAACACATTGCTGACAAATATTCGTTGTCAATTTTTTGGGCTGAATAAATTAAACAATTTTTTTATATTTAAAAATAAACAAATCATTTGTAGCTAAAACAAGCCATGAATATGCACTTCTTGGTTAATAATATTTGTTTGCTACAGTTTTGGGTTTGGGGTTTGCTCAATTGCATCTGTATACCACCGATTTGAACCAGATTAATTACCCATTTGGATTTAAACTGCCAAAAACTTTAAAAACTACCATTGCTTGGTGCTAAATTTTTTAATATGCAATTGGATAGATTCATGTAATGAATTGCCCGATCAGAGAATATTAACACAAAGTATTCAGTGGACACCCAATTCGTCTTTTAAGGTGTAAAAGATACTCTCTTCAATATGGACGAATCTAATTGTTTTTTATAAAGGAATGAATCCATAAACCCAATTCAGCTTGAGCCCATCTGTATGTACTTCTAATATCAATGTGCTTGCAGATCGCTTGTTCTTTCATTCCAGGGTTCTGACCCCATGAAGTCTGATTGCAAATTGGGATCTTCAATCAATCCTCTAAAAGGCCATATATACTATAGCTTATTTGTAAATTGTAAGCTGTTTAGGTGCCTTGTTATTTCTATTATGTTGAGCCTTGAGGTGATAATTTTTGTTAGGACTAGATTTTAAGGCAGTTTCACAAAGAAATTGTGAATTCTGAGTCGGGGTTTGAGATTAAATTTGTTTTTCAATCAAGGTAATTTTCTAGGATGGATTTTTAAATTTTGAGAGGCAATTCAATTGGTCATATTCTTGGTTTGGATTTCTTTTTCCTAATCTTTAAGATGGCTAAAATTGTACTTCACTGCATTTTACTTCAGAAATGGGTTAGAGTTTCTTATACTTGTGCTCAGCATCCATTTTTCATTCTATTAACAAAATTTTGATATCCAAATTAAATAATTTTCCTTGTGGAAAAACGTAAATTAGAAATAAAATAGATAGAGCTTATGGCAGTTCGGATTTTGGGGTCTGAAATTGTTTAATCAAACAAATTGATCATCTTTACAGTAATAACCTCTTGGTCTTAAAAGATATAGAAACATGCTTCTTATACCAAAGTTTTATTCAAATCGATGACCAGTTATTTAAGATAAATACTCTTGTCATGTATGCGGAGGGGAAACGGTTGGACCTTTTCTCTTCATGAGATTTGGATGATTTGTACTACAGTTAGTCATTATAATCACCTACCCTCTGGTGATTCATGCAAATTCCCTGTTGGGGTATTACTCCAGAACTGAGCTTCAAATTCAAGCATCTTTTTGCATTGACAACAGCAAAAGGTTGTCTATAATACGTTTTTGTCATTGCAATTTTAAATAGTGCAGGCAAGTTTGGCAATCCCGAAGAACAGAGCAAGAATGACAAGGAAGAAACAACTATACAAACAATTGTAATAATTCCTTAAAAAAATTTGGCTCAGCAGGTATTAGTGTGTTTAAATAGTCTTGATTCCTTTTTCAAAATACATATAATTATTACCTTGATATTAGGTTTCTTTGGTTTGCTGGAATTCCCTTTACCCTTTTCCTTAGCCTTTTTGCTTATGCTCAGATTCCATGACTGTCAAATTTAGAGGGGGTAGTGTAACAAATTCAGTTTCAATGCTTCCACCTTCAGCCTCATTGATTCAGATTACTTGTCAAGGGAATGGGCAAACTTCATTCTATGATATTGCTATCAGGATTCAACTGTGTAGTTTTTGAGTCAAACTCATTGACCCATGTTTCATGTACTGCTCCAGCTCAAGTGCGCTTAATCACGGAGTTTTCCCCAAGGTTAAGCCCACTTAGCTTGCAACCCCATTTGCAAAACCTTCAGCAAGTGTTGTGCCTTATGAACCATTCATTATAGAGCCCCTTTAGCTCATCAATTAATAAGTAGGAGATGTTTTCCACAACATGTCAAATTATGATATTGCTATCAAGATCCAATTGTAGAAAATATCATAATTTGACACACTGTAGAAAATACCTCCTTATCAAACTTCATTCTCCTTAATTCTGGAAAACTTGATCAGAAAACTGAAATTTATAGGTATTACGTAATAGGCTTAAAGTTGAGGATATTAAAAATGGAAGATCTAGCCTAACAATTGACCTTGCTTGTCAATTAGAATAGGGATAAAATCGCATGACCTCGATTCTAGTAATTTACCACAACCTTAGAGGCAAACGCCACACATGGTAGTAAACGGTGAAAATTTTGAACTTGAAAACAGATAGAAAATTAGAGAAAAAACCAAAATTTGAACGATAATGTTTTTGGATAACATTGAATTGTGGCTAACTCAGATGCTCCTATGTCAAACATGTCGTTTAATACGTGGGATATTTTATGAGTTTGCAACTCATGAGCATTTTATAAAATATGGAATTGAAATTCTATGCTTGACAACCTCGAAAGCATTCATCTAAGTTATTCCATTTACTACATTTTCTTGAATTTGACCTAGTAGTCCTTGTATTCCTTTCCCCTTGTTTTTATGATTGCTTGGGAATCTATTACTATTTCAATCTCATCCCATTCCTTTTCAAGTAACTGGTGTACCCATTTCTTCTTTCGACAATCAAGATTTAGTATGCCCTTCATAATAATGGTACAAATCAACAGCATTGGAAATATGTGAAATATCTACACTTTTAAGAAACTCATCTCATATGTTAGATATAAACTTCCTTAAGACTTTACATGGTCTAGTCTTCTTCTCTTTTAGCTTATTGTAGGTCTCTTGAGGAAATATTTCTTTACGCAAATGAGCTAACACCAAGTTGTTCCCTCCTTTTGAGAATTACATGTTGCTTGTACTTCATTATTTTCATTTCAAAATTCTTCTTAACTTATGGATGCAATTAATGTATATAATAAAAAAAATCTATTAGAGCACTTTTCCTACCCATATCAATGGTATCTCTCAAGTTATCTACCCCCTTGGATTGTACCCATACACAATCTAGAAGGGACTTTTTCTTATACTCATGTTAACCAAGTTATTCTAGAAAAAATTGCTTATGCCAAGATTAAATCCCATTGAGTGGGCTTCTTTCTAACCAAACATCTCAGTAGGCTACCTAGACGTCTTTTGACAACTTTTGTTTTGCCATTGGTTTCAAGATGATAGGCTAAGCTAAAATTTTGTTTGGTGTCTAGTTTCTTCCACAAAGAGGATCAAAAGTAGCCCACAAATTTTAAGTCTTTATTTATTACAAGATACATACTTGGTATGAAGATCCATAGAGATAGGGCTAGCAAGAATTTGTGGTTAAACTAGAGGAAGTATTTTGAAACTATTTTGTCGTAGCTTAAAGTGTATGGCAATAATCATGTACTTATCCGTTATTGGTAAGGCACTAAGTTAAGTTTGGAATAGTTTCATAATTTTATGGAGGCTTTGGAGGACATGTGCTTGATGTTCCATGTGAAAGTGTAGTAGGTAGCCTTATGTATGCAATTGTTTATATAAGGCTAGACATTTCCCAAGTAGTGGGAGTTCTAAGCAAGGTAGTGTCAAAGATCGATCAAAAATATTGAACTCAAGTTAAAATAAATTTTAGGTACTTGACAAGAAATTTTGATTATTGTTTGTGTTATCACAATACTAATAATGTTTACAACATACTGAACATATATGTTTTTTTAATTCTAATAGGGTTGAAGAATTTGATGATTGAAGATCAACAAGCGACTATATCCTTACTTTTTTTGGAGGAGTGATAAGTTAGATGAGCAAGTGACAATAGATAGTTACATTTTCCACAATTGAAGTAGGAGACATAGTGGCAACACATCCTTGCAAAGAAGCTATTTGGTTATAAACACTAGGTAGTAATATTTGTAGTAAGAGTTATAGAGTATTGAATTGTGATTCGTAGAGTGCAATTTCTCTAGCTAAGAATCTTTTTTACTATGCTAGAACTAAACATATAGATATACAATATCATTTTAGTTGAGATATGGTTGAGACAAGGAAATTTTAGATGAAAACTGACAATTTGGTAAATACTACTATTTTTTGACAAAACATGTGAGTAGTGCTAAGTATTTGTGAAGCATGGATGAGATGTGTTTATCCTATTCTTATACATTAGGTTAACTTCTTTGGATACTATAAACTCTCCTACAATAAATATCAAGTGGGAGAATGTTGGAACTTTGGTGTGATATTCACCTATAAAGAGTTCTTAGTAAGGTTTTTAGTGGAAGAAGTTGATGAACATGTTCTAAGTTCATTTTAAGTGTTTATTTGCACACTAGTAAACAAATATAGAGTTAGTTGTGGTAAGTTATTTTGAGTTTCATATGTTACATTTTAGTATGAGGACTTATCCAAGCCTAATGTTACTATGATCCCGACTTCAAGTCAGCTAGAGGAGAGCTCATAACCACATACTCATCTAAGTATGTCACTAGATAATGTATAACCATAAATGTGCACTTTTGGTGTTGTTGGAGTATGTGTGCTAATGACTAAAAGTATGGTGATGTTTTAGGAGATGCTTAGAGGTACCACATGTAGCTAGAAGTAATTAATGGTTTGTCTCTATTGTTAGAAGTGATAGTAGTGTTTGGCTCTAGTACAAAAAGATGTGCATAGTTTAGGTGAAGTTGCTCATTGGCCTTTGACCAAGTGTGAGTGGAAATGACTTATTGTGTGTGATGGTAATCTATATGAAGAAGTTATATTTCATGTATTATGGCATGTTAACTTCATGATATGGTTGTGTGACTTGATATTCAACATGATTAGTTAGATAACTAAATGGTTAGAATTCCTAGTGAATGGTTTTGTAGCTATATATTTACTTGTACAAATAAAACATGGTTAGATGTTGGTCTAATGTGTTATATTCTAAACGTGTGAAGCCTTGGTTAGAGGTTTCAAGATAGCTTGTATATTGAAATTGTGTGAAAGGTACCTATTGTGGTGTATCCAACTTTCTTAAATAATGCAATGGGGAATATCATTTTGTTGGTGTTTTTTATCACAAGGGTTTCCCATATAAAATTGTGTACCATGTGTATTTGTGACTTGTGTATTCTTTTATGTTCTTCCTTTAATGTTACTTAATTTAATTGTATAAAAAACATAATTATATTTGATCACATAATCTAGAGGTATTCCAATAGCCTAGTCTATTAGTCAACTATACTAGGGATTGGATTCACATTTTGTTGAATGAACAAGACAATTGAGAGGGGGGGGTAGAGTGAATCAGTTGTATCTAATTAAAACATCAAAACCCCTCAACAATAATCAGTTCCACATGCATTCATTAAACCCTTATTCTGTTATAATGTTTAATCATGAAATGCAGATAACAAAAACTAAAATAACAACACCATACACAAGAGAACACCAAATTTATGTGGAAAACCCAGTGAGGGAAAAACCACAAACAATATAAGTAATTGCAAAACCAGTACAAAGGGGCTCCTTGCCAAAATAGGAAACACTGCCCAAAAAGGCTCACAGCCAGGGCTCATTGACACAACAAGAAATACAAGAAGATAGAAGAGAAATGTTACATAGAGAACACTTTATCAATGCAACAAGGAATCCACAAAATGCTCCAACACTTTCACAGCCTTGCTTGAATGATTTTGGATGCCTTCAACTCACTACCTTTAGGAACCCTGACACTTGAAATTCACATTGCTCTTCTCAAATTCGCGTCGCACACAACACTTGCATTGATCTTGCATCTATCTTGTTTCACACTTATTTCCCACCAAACTCACAACTCTAGTCTTATTTATATCAACCTCAACCTTAAACATCTTCTCTAAGGTTGACATTTTATTTGTTGTATTTACAAATTCAAATTAGGTCAGCACCTAAACATTCTCGTGGTGGATAGGAATGAAAGGGGACCAAATCAACACTTAACTGAGACCAAAAAATAAGTTTCACACGCCACATTATGTGACCATTAATACTTGAACATATCTGAATGTAGTGTAGACACCAGGT
This sequence comes from Sequoia sempervirens, assembly GCA_007258455.2. NCBI lineage: Eukaryota > Viridiplantae > Streptophyta > Pinopsida > Cupressales > Cupressaceae > Sequoia > Sequoia sempervirens. The sequence continues at coordinate 1,268,510,112 of VDFB02271358.1, forward strand.
CAGTTGTTACCTGTGAAAACACATTTGAACATTAAGTACATGCTTCTGAAACTTCCGATATTCCTAACCACGAATCCTCTTGACACAAACAAGAGAACAACACCATTAACTCTCCTTCAAAACCACAAGTCCTGAAAAGCAACTACGAAGAAATGTAGACCAAATACATTTCTCCCCGACACCTTTGTACAACACTACAAAACCAATTCTCATATTGGTAAACACAACTTCCTCTTATCAATAATCCAAAATCCAAAATTCTGAATATAGAAACCTCAAACAACATACTAAATCTGTACAGGCATAGCATCAATATATAAGTTATGCGGAGCACATTCTAGAGCACATTCTAAGCACTTGCACAACACTATTTTCTCTATTTATCAATTTTTTTGAAAACCACTTGGAAATCAAGTACCAAAGACATCACCTTAGCTCATTACTTCATTCCAACTCATCTCCAGATACTGCAACAAAAAGATAGTTCCATGTACTCACAACACTTCTTCAATATCTCAACTATACATGCACTACCTTCAACAACCTGTTTTCCTTTTCTTCTCAATTTTCTCAATATCCTCGACATTATCTTTGTGTAACAACACAATTGACATCAATGAAAACACCAGTCAATAGACATCTTGTTGACATCAATGACAACACCTTCATACTTGCAATTACCCCTTCAATGATAGACTTCCAAACTTCCAATTGGGAGAGGTTGGGGGTTATTTCCCCTCCTTCACTAAATTAGATGCATATATAGATGCATCAGTCTAGTGGATCTCCCCCTTTGTCATTGATTGCAACACATGATGTGAAAACCTATCAAAGACAACACAACAAATTTGCATTCACTTTCTTTTCTTCCTGAATGATTTGACAACTTTCTCCAATGATACCTTACACTTTTTTCACATGATACTTTCTCCCCCTTTGACATCAATGGCAAAAGATAGAATGTTTTGCATTATTCTCCCCCTTTGACACTGAACCAAAATACCTGCTCTAAATACTCCCCCTTAGGAGTACACCCAAATAAATCAACAACAATGAAAACACATGACACTACCTACTCCCCCTAAGAGGTAGCCACCAACATCAGTCCAGACAAGGAATAGATCCATAGATCCACTGAACTAATGCATCTCTATATGCATCTAATTCAACAAAGGAGGGATAATAACCCCCAACCTCTCCTGAAGATACTCAAAAGTATCCTTAGGAAGAGCCTTAGTAAATATGTCAACAATCTGATCCTTTGTAGGTACATACTCAAGTTTCACCTTGTTCTTCATAACCTTTTCTCTAAAAAAATGATACCTAATACATATACGCTTTTTCCTTGAATGCATCATTGGATTCTTTGAAATGTTAATTACACTTGTATTGTCACAAAAGATAGATATAGGCTCGTCATATACAACTATGATATCCTTCAATGTTTGTCTCATCCACAACACCTTTGTACAACATGATGCTGCTACAATATACTCAACCTATGCAGTAGATAAAGAAACTGAATCTTGCTTCTTTCTCAACCATGACACCAATCTACATCTGAGAAAGAATGCACACCACCACTTGTACTTTTTTGGTCATCAACACAACCAACCCAATCAACATCTATATAAGCACTTAACATGAAATCAGTATCCTTAGGATACCATAAGCCATAATTTGGAGTGCCTCTTAAATATTAAATATCCTCTTCACTGCTACAACATGTGTTTCTCTAGGATCTTGAAAACTAGCCACAAAACAAACTGCATGCATGATATACGGTCTAGTAGCAGTTAGATATAGTGCAGTCCACCAATCATAGATGTGTATTTTCTTTTATCAACCTTAGGTGAATCATAATCTTTGCTCAATTTACAACATGTCGTCATAGGAATACATACCGGTTTGGAATCATTCATTCCAAACTTCTTCAACATCTCTTTGGAATACTTAGATTGTGAAATGAAAATCCCTTTATTTGTTTGATTGATTTGTAGCCCAAGGAAGAAATTCATCTCCCCAAATACTGACATTTCAAACTCTTTTTGCATCTTTTCAACAAATTTCTTACACATTGTTTGATTTCTTCCAAAGATAATATCATCCACATATACAACCACTATCAATATTTTTGTCTTCCTCAACTTTGAAATAGAGATTACTATCTACGGTGCCCTTATTGAACCCTTGTTGTATCAAGTACTTGTCCAATCTTGCATACCAAGCTCTAGGAGCTTGCTTCAATCCATATAGTTCCTTCTTCAATTTACATACCATATCTGATTGATCTAATAATTAAAATTCTTTTGGTTGTTCCATGTAAACTTCTTCTAATTCACCATTCAGAAAAGCAGACTTCACACCCATTTGATTAACTTTAAAGTCTTTGTATGTTGCAAATGCCAAAAACATTCTGATAGCTTCCATTCTAACCACAGGAGCAAACGTCTCCTCAAATTATATTCCTTCCACTTGTGGGTAACCCTTACACACAAGCCTTGCCTTATTCCTTACCACTTCTCCATTCTCATTCAGCTTGTTTTTGGAAACCCATTTAGTTCCAATTAGATTCATGTTTTCCGGTCTAAGGACCAATTTCCAAGTTTGATTCTTTTCTATCTACAGAAGTTTTTCTTTCATTTCCTTCATCCAATGTTCATCTTTACATGCTTCACTCACTGTTCTAAGTTCAACTTTAGAAAGTAAACACAAATTTACCTCAACTTCAATAGCTTTGCTTCTTGTCAATACACCTTTCCTTTTGTCTCCAATGATTTTTTCTTTGAAATGATTCTTTTGCACATACTTAGGGGTCTTAGGGGTCTTCTCTAGAGCTTCTTCCTCTTCATTCTGGACTTCTTCTTCAACAAAATTTTCTTCTTCTATTATGCAATTAGATTCATCTAACACATATCCATCCACTGCAATTGAATTCTGCAGTTTTCATCAACCTTAACATTTGCACTTTCAACTATCTTTCTCAGCCTTATATTGTAACATCTACAAGATTTTCTTGTAGTAAAATATCCATGGAAGATACCTTCATCATACCTTGCATCAAACTTTCCTAAGTTTTCTTCTTCTCTTTTGATATAACATTTGTTTCCAAATAATCTAAAGTACTTCACAGTAGGAATCCTTCCAAACCATAACTCATAGGGAGTCTTTGTGCTGTCAGCTTTAGCTTGAACTCTATTAAGTATGTAAACAATAGTATGAATAGCTTCTCTCTAGTAAATTTTCGATAGATTTTCCTTTCATCATAGTCCTAGTAGCTTCTTGAATCGTCCAGTTTTTCCTTTCAACAACTCCATTCTACTAAGGAGTTCTAAGGGTAGACAAATGTCTCTTTATTCCATGAACTTCACAAAACATGTTAAACTCATTGGAGGTGAATTCACCACCTCCATCAGACCTTAAGAATTTGATTTTTAGATCTATTTCATTCTCAACCATAGCTAAGTTATATGCCTTGAATTTATCTAGTGCATTAGATTTTTCTCTGAGAAATGTAACCAATGTTATTCTAGATTAATCATCAATCAAAAGCATAAAATAACTATAACCTTGTAGACTTCTCACCCTTGTAGGACCACAAAGATCTGATTAGTTTGGTAGCAAATTGTTCCTTTCCCTTGAAACTACTCCTTACTTTCTTTCCAAACTGACAATCTCTACAGACAACATTGATAGGCTTCTTGATTCTAGGTAGGTCTCTCATTGCATGAATCAAACTGATTCTCACCAAATTATCAAAATTCATATGACACATCCTTTGGTGCCATAGCCAACTATCACTAATCTATGACATAAAGCAATGTCCATCAACACCCTTAAGCTGATAAATATTTCCATTTGTTCTCTTACCAGTAGCAATTAAACTTCCAGACCCTTTTTTGATCTCACATGTTTCATCCTAAAACACAAGATTATATCCCTTGCTACACATTTTTCCAACACTCAAAAGGTTATTCCTTAAACCCTTAACATAGTAAACATTATTAATGTTATGCTTGCAATCAAAACTGATTGATCTTATTCCATAAATCCTAGCTTCCGAATCATCTCCAAATTTAACTAGTCCTCCATCATATTTCTCAAGTTTAATGAACTTACTCTTGTCTCTGATCATGTGATTAGAGTAGCCACTATCAACAATACAGTAATTTTTATCTTCTTTAACATGAAAATCAGATACCAAAGTACCTTCAACCTTATCCTTCTTCTTTGAAATACTTTCCTTCACACAACTTTTAGAGTTACTAGAACTAGATCCTTCTTTAATAGCCAAGAACAAGCATTCATTGTCATTGAAATCTTCATAATTAGATTCGTAATCAGAAATACCAACATCTTCTCTAACATAATAAACTTTCTTAATCATCTTTCATTTATTCTCCTTGTTCTCATTGTTTACAACTCTCGGACATCTAGAAGCATAATGACCTATACCACCACAACTAAAAAAATTGAAAGGTAGTTTATCTTGGTACTTACCGGTGCCCTTCTTCATTCTTTTTACAAAGTTAGCTTTCACATCATCAAGATCTTCCTTATCTGAATCTACAACCTTTTATGATACTCTAGCTTTGAAAGCAATCTCTATAGCTATACCATTTTTCAAATATTTTTTCCTAATTTCAAAAGAAGTTAGTGTACCAATCATCTAATCTCTAGAGTAAGTATCAAGATTTGAAATTTCCTTAATAGTAGACACCTTTTCACTATAAGAATCAAGAAGAGATCTGAGAACTTTCTTTACCAGTTTAGATTCTTTGACTTGTGCACCAAGACCTCTCATTGTACTCACCGGCTCATCAACTCTTTGCATGTAGATTTTGATTGTTTAATAGATTCAGACATATGCAAGGTCTCAAATTGTGCCTTCAAATTCTACAACTTTGCTTGCTTGACTTTCTCATCTCCTTCATAAATGCTTTCCAGCTTATCCCAAACTTCTTTAGCAGTTTTCAAACTCATAAATTTTACCAATTCAGTATTTGAAAGACTATTTACAATAATAAATCTTGCCTTAGCATTAATCTCATGAGCCTTAATCTCAACACTTGTATTTGGACCATTCGGAGGTGGAGTATATATATTTTGATAAGCCTTCTTAACCTTAAATCCTTGAGCGGACAAATATCCTTCCATCTTTGTCTTCCAAAATGCATAATCAATGCCATCAAATTTAGGGCATTCCAAAGTAACCTTGTTCACCATCCTAGATCTACCTCAAGTGGTTAAGCTCTTCTCTAAGGAGCCTTGCTCTGATGCCAATTGTTGAATGAATAAGACAATTGAGAGGGGGGGGGGGTGAATTAGTTGTATCTAATCAAAACATCAAAAACCCTCAACATTAATCAAATTTGCATGCATTCATTAAACCCTTATTCTATTATAATGTTTAATCATGAAATGTTGATAATAGAAATTGAAATGACAACACCATATACAAGAGTACACCAGATTTACGTGGAAAACCCAATGAGGGAAAAACCACAGTGAGGATTAGCTCACAATATAAGTAATTTCAAAACCGGTACAAAGGGGCTCACTGCTAGAATAAGACGCACTGTCCAAAAAGGCTCACAGCCATGACTCACTACCACAAAAAAAAATACAAGAAGATAGAAGAGAAATGTTACACAAAGAACACTTTCTCAATGCAACAAGGAATCCACCACAATGTTGCAACACTTTTGTAGCCTTGCTTGTATGATTTTGGATGCTTTCAGCTCACTGCCTTCAGGAACCCTAACACTTGAAATTTGCATTGCTCTGCTCAAATTCTCATCGCACAAGACACTTGCATTGATCTTGCATCTATCTTGCTTCACACTTCTTTCTCACCCAACTCACAACAACTCCACTCTTATTTATACCAAACTCAACCTTAAACATCCTCTCTAAGGTTGACATTCTATCTGTTGTATTTACAAATTCAAATTAGGTCAACAACTAAATATTCTTGTAGTGGATAGGAATGCAAGGGGACCAAAACAACACTTAACCAAGACCAAAAATTAAGTTCCACATGACATGCTACACATCCAATAATACTTGAACATATCTAAATGTAGTGTAGACACTAGGTTAGTCATTACCCATGAAAACACATTTGAACATTAAGTACACGCTTCTGAAACTTCCAATACTCCTAACCACAAATCCTCTTGACACAAACAAGAGAGCAACACCATTAAATCTCCTTCAAAACCACAAGTCCTGAAAAGCAACTACAGAGAAATTTGGGGCAAATACATTTCTCCTCGACACCTTGTACAACACTGCAAAACCAATTCTCATACTGGTAAACACAACTTCATCTTATCAACGATCTAGAATCCAAATTTCTGAATATAGAAACCTCTGACAACCTTAAACAACATACTAAATCCACACAGGCATAGCATCAATACAAAATAAACACATAGCATGATCTAGAGCACATTCTAAGCACTTGCAAAACACTATTTTCTTTGTTTATCAAATTTTCTCAAAAACACTTGGAAATCAAGTACCAAATACACCATCTCATCTCATTACTTCATTCCAACTCATCTCCAAATACTGCAACAAAAAGATAGCTCCATGTACTCACAACACTTCCTCAATCAACTACACATGCACAACCTTCAACAACCTGTTTTCACATTAAGTATGAAGGTGTTGTCATTGATCCCTAGTACTCTTTCTAACTTTATTTTCCAATACCTCCTCAATTTTTTTCGTCTTCTATTTTGGTGTTTTTCTTCTCCACTCTATCTTTGTTCTATCTTCATCTAATTCAACTTCATGAAACTCATACAAATTTTAATTGTTATAGATTAGTAATGTATATCCAAACCTTATGATAAATCTACTTCACATGCATTTCGTAAATCTTGCTTCTAGATAATTCTATAACGACCAAACTTATGTCCCAATAGGGAGTCTCTTTTTCCTCAAATATTTAATCACTTCATCACTGTTGTGTGGTCTCACAACACGCCCCATTTTACACCCCTTTCTAAAAAGTTTTTTTTCTTATGTCATTGATGGTATTAAATCCATACATGTTACAATGAAGGCTTTAAATTTGAAGATTTTAAATGAGTCCTTTTGATTGGAAAATGGAAAATTGCTCCAAACAATGTTGGTTACACTTTGAATTAGTTGAAAATTTGTTAAAATAAATAAGTTAGAGTTTGTGGATATTTTGAGTCTTACTGAACCGTATGTTGCACCCGTAGTTCCATATCTGGTAAGGTAGCATGTTCTGTACCAATAAGTGTCTGCAAAAAATAAGTAAAACCAATCATAACCTGAAATGGTTCTCTATAAGTATCATTTCTTTATCTTCATATGGATCTGAAACATTTATCAAACCATGTTTATTCTTATGAAAAAGGTTATGAATCTTTCTGAACCGAATATAGCAGATCCAGGTCTAGATTTGAACGCAGGTGCAGAAGGAAGTATTTTGTCAGTAAAGTAAGCCAAGCACGGTGAAATGACATTAAAGATGATTAATGAACTTGATAATACATCTGGCTACTAATGCAATCACTTTTGAGCAAAACATAGCTAATTAAATTGCGAACGCATTTCTCTTTGTGGAACCCGATGAATAACTATGGAATTCCACATCTGATAAGAATGTCTGAAGTTTCGGTAACCATGAAAATCCCCGAAGTGGTCCAGTAGTGCTTATTGAGTGGATAGAAGGAATATTTTCAATATAAATTGGTCATAGGAAGGTAAATTTAAATCCAGGAAGTGTCTAGGGGAGAGGGGCTCATAGTAGAGCACCCTAATTTCGTGTTTCTTAAAATCTTACGTGGAAATTTCAAACTACTTCTAATTTTGTACAATAGTTTATTCGGCAACTCATGTGCTTCTCTATTTCGTTTTAGGGCCACATCATCAAATATGATGCCACATCAACATGCTTTTTGTTGAAGTATCCAAAAAGGCCCAAAAAAAAAGTGAGACCGATAGTGGTGCACTAAGTCTTGTTTTATTGGTGTATTGATGTGGCATCACATGATTTGTCACTTTGCATACTTTATGGATAAAAAGTGTTTTGCAATTGGATATTAAAGTGCTCCACTATGAGGCCCACTGAGGACTACTTCTATCCCCACTATTGGACCTTGCTCCATTATGGGTGGCTCTCCCCTAATCAGTAGTATCTTGATGGTATGCCTTATGGAATTAGATTTAAAAGGTGAAAAGAGAAGGAATGAAAAATTAAATTGGAATGTAAATGTGATGTTGATTTAGAAATGAGGTATTAGATTAAAATTGTTTCTGATGTAGATGTAAAATGGATTTGTTGAACTAAGCAACTTTCATCCTTAATTTTGCGGAAATCCTATGGGATACCAAAAGGTGCACGTCAAGGTGAAGATCTAGATCCAAATTTAGATGCAGATGCCAAAACCTATGGTGGAACGAATACATCCAATTGTGGGTATTTTGGAACATGTCAAAACTAGGTCAATTTTGAGTGTTGATGAAAGATAAGGCAAAATATAAAGTGAATACATGCTAAGAGTCATCTTAATCAAGGCAATGAATCCTAAATTGAAGGATTGCTAGCAAGATTTCATCAACTACAAGAATATATGACCATTATTTGAAATTTTGAGGAGTCAGTGGATAATCAACAATGACTCAGTTAGAGAAAGAAAATTTGATTAGTTCTTCTAAAATTGTCTATCGACAACCCATGTTCAAAAGATATTTCTTTCCACATGTCAATTTCTAATTTCATTAATTCTATCTTGCCATGTGATTTTTTTTTGTAACTAACCTATGCCTTAGTTCTATAAAAGGCAGCAGGTTATCTAATTTGAAGGATCAAAAAATGTTTAGTCTCATAGAACTTGAATTGGAGAATTTCCTATTTAATTTCTATTTCATGTTTTTTGTTCATCTTCAGTAAATACTTGTATACACTGTAAAGCTTGTACTGCTGAAGTAATACAAAGGTCATTCTAGATTGTAAATTTTACATGATTGTGAGTTGCTCATTTTAGTGAAATAATCAATTTGTTGTGTCATCTTTGGGTGCATTTTGAAGATATTTCATTAGTGAACGATTAATTTCTTTAAACTCTTACATTATTTTGTATGTAGCTATGAGATATTTTTGTGAAGTATAAACAAATTCTACTTCAGTTTGCATTTCTTTCAATATGTATGTGTGCAATATTTGAAAACCTTAAATCTCTTAGGCCTTTTCTCTCTCTTGCTTTAATATTTTACAATTTCTTTATTAGAATTAGGTGGAGTAATGTATATGGAAAGTTATTGGTACAAAAATTGAAATGTTTAATTGGATAGCTTTCAAACTCAAGTAGATCATTAAATAAGTGTAAGGCCCTTTTATGAAAATAATATAAAACAATGAACCCTAAGTGAACCTTGTAAGTCAAGACCTAACATTCTCGAGCCTTGGGATAATTAATTCTTAACAAAATTGGTAATATTCAAGATAGATAGGTTATGTTGCTCAAAATCTATATGTATATCATGTGAGCAACATCATCATCAACAAACTTTCTTGGTTTTCTTGCTTGGTGGATCTAGGTTGTGTTCGTGTGAACCGTGGGTTTAAGGTCCCCATAAATTCTTGGTGTGTTGTGAGGGATGTTGGTTAATATAATATTGTTGTAAGTGGGTTTCAGGTTCCCTTCTAAACTTGGTTTGGGTTCAAGATCCCTTGTAAAACTTAGTTGTGTTGGGTTTAAGGTCCTCGTTAAAACCTTTTCTAATTTGTGTAGATTTGGGTTGTCATGTTGTTTATTTGGTGATCTGTTGTTGGTTGTCTATGTTGTATTTGTGTGTAGCTTGTTCTTCTTTGATTGGATTTCGGGTCCCCATCAAAACATGCTTGCAAATGGTTTTGGGTCCATTCAAAACTTGTTGTAAAGGGTTTTGGGTCCATTCAAAACCTGTTTTTCCCATATTATCAAAACATCATCATCAACAATTACCTACTATAAACTTCTTATGCCTCCTTTTCTTGTTAATCTTCTCTTTATACCTACCATTCATCTTTTTCAATTAATTTTTTACCTTGTCATGTACTATCTATATGCGATCTATACATTTTTTCTTTTGCACTTATCTTTTCTTCTTTGTTGATATCTCTCAACTTTGATACATTCCTTGGATTATTGTCACATACTATCTCAAATGGTCTCTTCTCTATATTCCTACTCATTAAATTATTATAAGAAAAATTAGTTTGAGATAGTATCATATCCCCATTGCCCATCTTCTCTTGTACCAAGCATCTCAATAAATTACTTGAAATCAAATTCACCACTTAAGTTTTTCCATCTATTTGTCGGTGACATGTTGAACTAAAATTTAACTCTATCTTCATCTCCTTCCATAATCTCTTCCAAAAGTAGCTAAGAAATATAGTGTCTCTGTTTGAAACGATAATCCATGGTAACCCACACAATCTTAAAACTTTTTATAAAAAAATACGTCAATTACCTATTGCTTCATTAATTTTCTTACAAATAATTAAATGCATCATATTAGAGAATTTTTCAGCAACCACAAAAAATTAATCAAATTCTCTCTAAGTTCTAGGAAAGCCTAATATAAAACCCATACTTATATCTTCCCAATATCTCTTTGGATTTGGCAATGGCTAATATGACCCAACATTATAACTACTCCTATGTGCATTTTGACAAGTTTTACAACCTTCAACATACTCCTTCACATTTGTATATATCTATAGCCAAAATACAATTTCAATTAATGACACCACTATCTTATGTATTCCAAAACATCCTACTAAACCATTGTTATACTTTATCTTTATCAAATTATTCCTCATTGAGCTTCTAGAAATACTTAATTAACTACCCTTAAATAAAATGCCACTTTGAATAAAGTTTTCAAGCCACTTATTTTTATCCATACTCATAGGTTATTTACACATTTTGCATGCTTGTGCAAAATTAGGACCAACTTCACAATTTCTTCAATTCTTCAAATCCTACTACTTCAATTCTCATTTATGTTAGTAAGTTCTATCTCCTACTTAATACATATGCAAAATTGTTTAACTTTCGACTCCTATAATTTAATATAAAATAATAACTTTGCCTAAAATAAACCCATCTCACATGTGTTTGATCCAACTTACCTTAGTTATTCAAATATTGCACTGTTTGATGATTTGTATTTATTACAAATTCTTTAGGCAATAAATGATGTCTCCACTTCTTCAATGTTTGAATTATGACATAAAATTTTAATGTATATAATGAGTATCTTTTCCATGCATCATTCAAATTCAAACTAAAATATATTATCGGTCTAATTTCTTGATTTAGTATTTCTCCAATTACACTTCCACCTACATTACAATCCACTTGAAACACCTTGTAAAAATCCAACAAAGCTAATACAAGTTATATTTCCACTTTATTCTTCAGCAATTCAACTTTTATTCACTCCCAATGTCCTCTTAAATCCTTTCCTTTCTCCTCTCATGGTCTTTGTTATTTTTGCACAAATACCACTAAATTTTTTAATGATTTTTTTGTTAAAAACTAGCTAACCCTTCTAAATTTCTTACCTCTCCAACATTCACTAGTGTCTAGGTCATTCCACAATTGCTCTGACCTTTTCCAATCCATCTTCAAACTCTCTACCAAGATTGTAAATACCAAATATACCAATTCTATCTTCATAGAATTACACATCTTGACATTGATCAATAACTTTTCTTCTCTCAAGGTCTTTGTAATACTAATATGATATGCTCTAGGTGTTCCTCCTTAGTCTTACTAAAATTTAAGATACCATAAAAAAAAAATTAAAAATGAACATAACTATTTGACACTTTATTTATCAATCTCATAAATTTACTAGACATGATAATCAATCCAAAGGGCATGCCCAACCAATCATATAATCCTTCTTTCATCTTGAATTTTGTCTTTCATTTATATCCTTCTTTGATAATGATCTAGTGATAACCAATTTTCAAACCCATCTTGGGAAAATACTTGGCTCTACTCAAACAATCCATCAAATCATCTAATCCTTGCAATGCGAATTTCTATTTAATAATTATTTTACTTATTGCTTTAAATTTTATACACATTCTTTAGTCACCCTCTTTCTTTAGTGCTAGAATTATGAGTACCACACATTGGTGTAAACTTTTTATGATCATTCCCTTCTTTAATAATTTCTACACTTGCCTATTTAGTTTTTCATTCTCTACCAACATCATTTTATGTGAAATTTTATTTGGAAAACTTCCTTTCAGGATCAAATCCATATGAGGACTAATACTCGTCATAGGTGGTAACCCATCAACATATTTTTTGATATGATATCATTGTACTTTGTCAATAGCTCTAATTTTTTTTAGTACATCTTCTTCATATGTGCCACCACACACTCTAGGAATCAATACAAAACACATATTCTCATGTCTCAATCCATTTAAGAATTTTCTTCCATCCACCAAACAAATTCTAGAATTACTACAAACTTTCTTTTCTCTCCCCTTTAATGTCCACTTAGGTATGTTTCTTACAATATTTCATCATAGTGCAAGTTTTTCTCTTCCATTATGTATTGATTTCCTACCATACTACCATGGTTTCCCCAAAAACAAATGGCATTGGTCTATTGGCATGACATCACATAAAACTTCATCATCATGTGTTCCTATCTTGAGCTTAACCATACTTTATTTACTTACCAATGTTAGAGTAAATAGGTAATCACCTAATAATTAATTAATCATTAATTGATTATTAAGTCCCCTTTTATTTTAGTACACTTAACTAAACTTATGAGTTTTTTATACTAGGTTATATGTTTTTTGTCTTATATCATAGGATAATGACACTTGTCATAATCTAATTTAATCCTCGCCTAGGGTTTCATCTAGGTTATTTTTTTTGTTTTTTCCTTTTCATAAGGATTCATCATTTTAATCAATCATTCATTCATGAGATTATTTCATTAATACAATTCTCAATCCGCATAGAAAAATCTATTGCTTCTTCTCTCTATTATGATAGGAGTTTTGGTTGCGAGTGATTTTTGGGAGTTGTGGGGTTCAATAGTCAACTCCAACATGGTTTAGAGCACCAAATCCATAATTTCCTATCTATTCAATGGTATATATGGCCTTGAGAAGAAAATTAGTGCATCTTGGAGAGAAAAGAACCTCACCATTGCATCTAAAACATCCAAAAACCTTAAGATCAATTGTCAAACAATCAAAATCTGAGGGGTAAATTTTGGACAATTTTTTTGGTACATAGTTTTTGAGGTTTGCAAAAATTCATACAATCATATGAAATCCATACAAACGTATGGATCCATACATATCATACATTTTCATATCTATTGTGTGATTCCTATGCAAGAATCCAATCACTTTATGTAATATTTTGATTACTAGTGTAAAAAATGATGAAAAAATGTTATTTTAAAAAAAAATTATGGCATTTGCAAAGAATTTTAGTATTTGACATCATTGTTCAGTTTAGTTACACTATCAAATTAGATTTTGGTGACCATTGCTAGACTAACACTATGCTTCCACCATTGATGAAAATTTTGACTACCACCACTTGGTTCTTCCACTTGACACTTCACCTCCGCCCAACTACCATTGGCATCACCACCTGCTTGTGTAGCTAGAGTCCATTGTAACCCCAACCCTTGGTCACATCAAAATCCAAGGTCTAGTGGTAGTTTTAGTCCCTAGGGTGCCAATGACTAGTTCATGATAGGACCAAGGGCTGATACCTTTAGCCCTAGCTCTCCTTTTAAGGCATATTGAGCAACTTTTGGAAATTTGGGTATAACTTGGGCATATAAACTCCATTTTTTACAAACAATATATCAAAAAAAATTTAGTTCCAAGCTATATCTAATGGTTTTGGTAATTTTTCTAGATTTTTTTGTTGATGAAAGTTATTTCCTATTGAAGCCATATCTACTTGTTTTCACTCCTAGGCTCATAACTTTTGACTGAGAGATCCTTTTTTCACGATTCTTGAAACGTTGGAAAGATTGTTTAACCCTCTACATAGATCTCAATTTTTTTTCTAAAATATTTACCAAGTACCTACTATTTTCATTTGAAGTCAATTTTTCATTTTATTTTTTTCTTGAAAATATGCAACAAGGTCAATTTTTTTGAATCAAGGGGTTATTTGCTTGCATTGTGAGGGTTATATTGTTCTTTCTCTTTTATATTTTTGTATTTTCCAACAAAAATCAAGGATCCAAACCCCATAACTCCATTCACTCCATAAAATTACTATAGATGGAAATAATAAATGGAGATCAATCTAAAAAAATAAGGATTGTATAGAGTGACCATAGGTATAAAAATTAAACTAATAAAAGGTGTAGAGAAGAGAAAGTGGTATAATAGAAGTGAGGATTTTGGGAAATTATGCATGTCTATGTCTCTTGATCTCATCTCTTGATCTCATATTTTATGTTGATTCTTGCAATACACCCATATACCTAATCAAATCTAGACTCATTTAAAGTCCTTGTTTAGGAAGCATGATACATTGATAGGTTTTCAATTGAAGAATGAATGTATTGGTTTGAATCCTATAGATTTTGATAGCATCTAGGAATTTTTCACCAAACTCAAATCTCTCAAATTGTAATTGTAATAGTATGGTATTGAGAAACATCACTCTCAGTTGATTCTTTCCATCCTTACCAAGCTTGGTCCTAATTATTCAATATTTATTTCTACCTTCTATGCTACTCAAGATGCACATGGTACTCAATTTCATATGCCTAGACTTGATGATTTTTCTAAATCACTCACTAGGGAGTAGAAAAACTTGGTATAGATGGGCACATTGAATTCTTCCAAACCATAGGCTCTTATTGCAACACAAGTCACCAAATATCAAAATGCTTAAAATAGAAAAAAAAAATAGCAACACAAGGATTCCAAGAATATTGAGCAAGAAAAAGAATCACATTCACATGATACCTCTGAGTGCTCTCCCTCTTCTAAGGGGGAGCATCAAAGAAGGACAAAGTGAAATGTGCATATTACAAAAGATCAAGACATGACCATAATTAGTGTAATGCAACATAGATTGATGAGCTGAAACACTTTCAACATAAGAATCATATTTAGTTTCCTTCATCTATGTCATCTGATACATCCTCTTCTTCCAAATTATTATCTACACAATTAGGATCAACAAGTGTGGTGAGTAGAGTAGACAAGATTAAAGGCCATGAACTCTTTTCATCCACCAATATTCAATCTAGCCAATGACTTCTTGATTTAGGAGCCTCACATCACCTGAATTTATCTTCGAGTATGTTCTCTTTATATGATCCCTATAGTTTACCACACTTACTGATGGGGAACAAAACTTATATGAGTGTTTGTGGGAAAGGATCTCTTGATATTGATGATGGCATATTTCCTGATGTACTTTGTGTTCCTTCACTATCCTCTAATATCCTTTCCATCTATCAAATTACATACAGTTCCAGGCATGGAAGACTGTTGAGTTCACACATAATTAAGTGCTTATCATAGACTTGTAGAGTAAAGAGGTTATTGTAGTTGGGATAGTTGATCATGCATCTCAATTATATGTCTTCTCACACTTTTCTCCTGATGACCTTGTAGTACCATTGATTGGTTTACACTCTTGTGCATCTAGAGTGGATTAGATATTTGAGGAGAATTTCGGTCACTTGAACCTATGTTTACTTTCATCTACCTTGGTTCATGAAACTTGTTCTAAGATTCCCCCTCCTTCATATTCAATGATCAATCCAGTTCAATAGGATGTTAATTTTCTTTCAGTATCAACTTTGTGGGATGAGTTTTTACCAAATATTGTAGTGTATTTGTTGAGTAACACATTGTAAATATTGGGGATATGATTGAGGATATTCAATCTCTCTTTTATGAGTGATACATCCCACCTGTCATCACTTCATCATTTCCTTTGGAGGTTGTTCTACATGGATCTTCATAGTTGTTTAGGTTTACTTCATTTGATAGGACATCTTTTGATTTAGACATGTGGATAGTTGAATTCTTTTTTCAGGCACACATCATGAGACATTTTCTCCCATATCTTTTTAGGGATTTTCTTCTACATTTTCCATTGGATTTGTGTCTTCCTAGGGGGAGTAACATTGTTTCCCAATTTTGGATCATCATCAGTGTTCTTCTTTGAGTGTTCACTTTTAGCATAGGAGCTCATTCCTTGTGGGAGGATCCACCATCTCTTATTTTCTCTCCTATGGGGGGATATTGATTATACTTATGTGACTGAAGTAGTACTTGGAACTCCTATACTCTTTTATCACATATACACATTTATTTAATATTTTCTCTCTTTTGGAGAGGAGCTTTTTTCCCATGAGGTTTTATCCTTTTCTTTGGTTATGAGAGATTTATTTATTTTTACTTGAGTACATCATTAGGCCTTGTAGTTGGGACCCACTCATGTATCCATTCTTGCATTCATAATTAGGTTTTTAGCTTCTCCCTAAGTTGTATTTAAGGGGGGTGTTAGAGCAAATAGCTAATCACCTAATATTTAATTAATAGTTAATTAACAATTAGTTCCCTTTTTAATTTATTAAATTTAAGATAAAATTAGGAGTGTTTTTTTATTAGGTTATATACATTTTGTCTCATAACATAGGATGAGGACACTTGTCATAATCTAATTTAATCCCCACCTAGGGTTTCATCTAGGTTGTTTTTCCCCCTTTTCATAATGATTCAACATCATTTATTCAAGAGATTATTGCATCAATACAATTATTAGGTTGCATAGAAAAATCTATTGCTTCTTATCTCTATTTTGATAGGATTTTTCATTGTGGGTGATTTTTAAGAACTGTGGGGGTTCAACAATCAACTCCAATGACCAATTTAACTTAGGTTCTTTTTCCAACCAAGAGATTCTATATGAAATGGATGTTCTATCCTTTTCAATTTTAACTTATAAACCAAATAATTTGACACTAAATTATCTATAATATCTATGATAAATTTACAACACTTACTTTCAATATTGCATATTTTCTTCAACAATTTTCTCCCCTGCACTAGTTCTTTATCTATACCATCAAGGTTCAATAAAACTATTTTTCATAATCAACAACTCACCTCTTTCTAGCTCATCTTTTTGGCAAGAGACATTGCACATGTTTTCTGGTGTTGTCATTGATGGAAACCCTTGTCAATAAGTCGATCTGCACATCGTAATTTGATCATACCGATAGAAAAATTTAAGATCAGTGATTATTTGTTAAGCTAGAACAAAGCATCCAGGAGATTTGTGTTCTTCGATTCATATGCAAATTTTATTTTATTATTTTGTGTTGTGGATCTTAGGGAGGATTGTTCGATGCATGACCTATGTTATCTGTAAATCTTGGTGCCTCGTATCGATCTGAGTGTAAGTTAGAAGATCCGGTTGACTAATTTTTTGTTCATTAGTGTATGAAGACTGACTTGGTGAATGTAGTGTGTTGCAGATATTTGAGGATTTATTGTTTAAGTATTTTTGTGTTCAAGAATTTTGATTTGGTACTCACTATGTTGTGGCCAACTTTTGTGGATGTGCATTGAATATTATGCATGATTTGGGCTGACAGTTTGTAAATATTTCTCATTTTGTTGAAGCCGACATGAAGTGATTAAATCCTTAGTAGCGGATATATATAAGTGATTGATTATATCATTTTGATGGATGTTTGAAGTGAGTTGATGTATGTTGTGAATGTCAGAAGGTCAATAGAGCGATTATGCACAGTTTCACTTGTGCATTAAGAATTTTTGATGTGAGTTGAAGCAGAATAGAGCAGAAGAGCAGAATCAATTAGAAGGTCTAGAATTCAATTAATGAGCCTAACCGGAACTATAATCAGGAATTTGTAGATGCTAGTTTCTTAGTTCAAATTCTTGGAAGTAATCTATGAATACAAAATTCACCATGCTTCCTTCAGGTTTTTGGTTTATGGCTAAGTGTCAGCGCATGCCTTCAAATAAATTCATCGGCCCCCTTTTGGTTATCACCACGGCCTCTGCCACGTGTCTACTCATCTCTTTCCAAAGTATTTTTCTCCTTTCTCATCTATCGGCCCCCAATATGCTCCCACGTGTCTTCACCACGGGTTGTTTTGATTGCTTCCTATCACTTCCTCGTCGGTCCTTGCCCACATGCCATGTAGTTCCCATTCACAAAAAGGTTCGACAAACCCCATAGGCAGTGTCTATTAAACATTATTGCTATGTGTCATCCCTGTGCACGTTTTCTAAAAAGAAAGGTTAAATCAATTGTAGGCAACGAAATACTGCCACGTGTCCCTTTAGCGAAGGATTAAAGTGAACAAAAGGTTGTGATATGCTGTCATGTGTTCTAATTTCCTATCCGAGGAGGCGAAACTTGTCTGCACAGGACTTTGCTAGGACCACTGCCATCATTCAAAGGGGATGCACCTAAATGGGGGCGACCAAGTGTTGTGTCCCGAATCTTTTCTGTTACAATGGCCGAGGGGAATCATTGCCTCAACATCATTGCCCAAGATTCTGAATCTTTTTAGTTGTTGCTTGCCAGGCGGTGGAAGGCTCACTATAAATACTACTCCTTGCTTTTGAAGGAGCCCCCTAGGTTCCAGTTCAAGAAGTTGGAGGTTCTGAGTTTGAAGATCACTTGCTACATATTTTTTAAAGCTTTACTAGTTTTAGAATTACAGGATTTTTTTAGAGACCAAGCCTTTATTCTTTAGATCATTGCAAGAACTTATACACTGTGCCATTATTCGACCTCTCTATTTCTTATGCTATTGATAAACTTTATACTATTCCATTATTGTTTGAATGGTTTATTTGTCATACTTCTATAATTTGAATGTAAGTTTGCTAGTTTAGATCATGTCTTTCGACTCTTCTTTTTCAGTAAATAGGTATGATTATTATTTTGTCATTGAATGAGTTGTTCATACTGCAACCCTTAATTTTTGTTATTCTAAGACATGGTAAGTTGCTAAGCGGGCCCTTAGATCATATCCAAAAGATAGGTTTATCATGGCTTTTATCTACATTCTAGTGCATCGCCTTAGTTAGATTCTTTATTTTTATATTTGCTTCCATTTCCCATTCTAAAGCCCCAATTATAGAAAAATTCAACTTCTTTAAAAATCCAGAGTTCACTTAGTTTAGTGCAATAAGTCCCCCATAAACTGAGTTTCCCACAAAGGGTTGTTACCTTGCCAAATTTTGGCATCAACAATTTTTCTTTTTCCTGGCAGGTCTAGTGGGACTGAACTTAAATGAATCAAATTTTCAAAAGGGTGTATGAGCTATCGACTTGTCACTAGGTCCCAAACAACAAATAATCCTGGTTTATTAGTACCACCATTAGGGACATTGCAGCCTGTGACCCAATTACTAAACATTCTACTTCCTCCCTTTCTGCTAGCCATGTTGCCTACTACTAATAGAAATTATGTGGCATAGGACACCGAAATCCCTCTTGTTGGACCAGTAGTGCCTGTCGTTTGGGCCACTATCCTGCTTTCCGCCTTACATGCTATACTTAAATTCATCGGAGATGACTCAAGAACACCGTTTGAACACTTGCAAGATGTTGCAGACGTATGTCTGGTACACGGGGTTATAGCCCAAAATGTGGCATTAAGGTTCCTTGCCACCTCTTTCAGGGGAAAGGCATGGGATTGGTACTGCACATTGCAAGCAAACACTATCAGTCCCTAGGATGAGCTCGAGGAGCCTTTCTATTAGATATTTTGGAATGAAGGAGACTGATCATCGCTATATTATCAGCTCGTGTTCATAAAGAGGGCCCCACACGAAGCCATGGTTGACTTCAATGCTTAGTTTCATTCAAGCTGGCAGAGGATTCAAGTTAACATCCGCCCACCACCTAATCTGGCATTCATGTTCTAATTAAAGTCTATCAATCCCGACATTTCAATGATGATCTAGTCTCTTGGTAGAACCACACTACTAGGCGCATATAACATTGTTGTCAAGGCAAAGAACAATTTGATAGATGCTAGGAAATTGCCACCTCGGCCCATCATTCCTATATTCCCCGAGATATCGGTTCCTACCCAAGAGATGTCCTCTACTAGCGCATCGACTCCTCCTCCATCCATTACATGTATCTGAGCATGTCGTAAAATGTTGCCTCTACCTCCGGCTCTTCAAAAGAGGAGATGAGCGAGTTCAAGGAAATGTTGTGAACTATTGTTAATGAGATAACCATTATCAAGTGCAATTAAGTCTTACCTCTGAAGCTTACCTACCCGAATTATCAAGGTGGAAGGTCCCCTTACCAACAAAACCAGTTCCATGAGGCACTCACGCGAATCTACAGGCGCAAACAACAAATCAAATAGTATCGGTACCCACTCTACTACAGAGCGCTAATCTAAGTTTGAACAAAGAGATGATTGCAAAACAAAACAATTTAGTGGATGACACCAATCCCTGGTGCTTCCCTTGCGGTGATTCACATATGCCTCGAAATTGCTTGCATGGCAACCTACAACAAAAGGTGGTAGAGTAGCGCAACCAAGCCACAACATCAGATCCCGGAAGCTATGTGTATACCTCTTCACAAATGGACAATGTGGTGCTCACCACGTAAATGCAAGGGATGTCACTAGAGAAAGAAGCAGACATCTCTCTCGACCACACACTCTTCTAATGGATGGAAGAAGAAGAAGCAGTGTTTGTCAATGATACGTCTGCATCTAAAACGTCACAAGTACAATCTGGCTACAACACTCACTCAAAGAGGAGATTTATGGGTGAACCAATCATCCCGCAACTAGTCAGTCTGCAACCTAAAAGTGCTCCTAACCAGATGCCTAGTACCTCCGCAATGATGCCAAAATATCAGCCATTAAGAGAATTTGTTATAACACGAGCGAAGGAGCAGAAACCTTCGAATCTGCCCCCATTCAATATGGTGGAACAATTGAAGAAATCATACACTAATTTATCTCTATGGGATATTCTAGCCATCTCAGAACAAAAGATGCTACTACAGAAGGCTCTTTGAGAAGACGTGAGTGTAACACCAATGGAGCAATTGCCCAAAATAAGGGTTGTTGATCAAATATCTTTTGCCAAAGTTCTTACAAACATCACATCAAAAGCCCCTGCTAAAGTAAGAGATAAGTCGAAGCATCAACCCTTCTTCTTAACTCTCATTATAGGGGAGAAATTATTACACAATGCCATGATTGATTTTGGTGCTAGCACCATAGTTATGCCTAAACAGATAGTTTAAGTTTTAGGACTCAGCTATGAACCCTTAAAAAGAGGAGTGATGTAGCTTGATGGAAACAGAGTTAAAATCGTAGGCATCATCAAAACACTTCCCTTGACCCTATTCGCTTTCAATAGCATCACAGTGTCGCAAGATACTATGATCATAGATGTTCCCCTCATGTTTGGCCTCTGTCTATCCCAAGAATTTACTTCAAAGGTGGGAAGATATCTATCCCTGGATTGGTCGCATTTGATCCTTAGAACCAAGCATGGTGCGAAGATGAAGATAAAATCTAAAGCTTTACATTTGGAACATGTAGCCAATGGAGCCATGATCAATTTTGAAGCCATGCATACCTCTATCACCAAGCAATAAATGTAAAGCATTGAGCTACTAGAAGATGAAAAAGTGACCTGAGACCAGAATGATCAAGAAGATGTTCTCCAGAGAAAACATATAGATACTGACCCTTTTGGCAACTACCATGCTACTGGGTTGGGCACCTATGTCATCTACGATGAAGATCAAGTGTTCCCAAAGGTTGTCAAAGAATCTGAAGGTGATCAAGTCTCAGAACTGTGGGCGTTTCACTTCGATGAAGCAAGATGCAAGAATGGTGCAGGAGCCAGAATATGTTTAATATCCCCATAGAATGAAAAGGCACTAAGGTCTTTTCGCTTCTAGTTTTCCTGCTCGAACAATGAAGTTGAATACGAAGGACTAGTGCAAGGTATTAGCCTTATGGAATGAATGGGCATTAAGAAATTGATGGTGTTTAGAGATTTTAAACTAGTAATCAATCAAGTCTAAGGAATTTCTTCAGCCAAGAATGTCTGCATGTGATTCTATAGACACTAAGTTTGGGACCTAATTGAGGTTTTTGAAGCCTTCAAAATTCAGATGGTGCCCCGAGAATAGAATATAGATGTGGATTGCATGGCATCAATTGGATCTCAATTTGATCTTGCCTTCGATCTCATTCACAATAAACACTCTGTACAAGTAATAGTATGACCAACAATTCCAGACAATGACCAAAGCTAGAAAATGTTTGACAATGAAGAACACATTGCCTTGTTCATCCAACAGTCAGGAGAATTTGTTGACCAACTCCAACTAAAGATTGTTGAAGCATATGAAGGAGAGATCATCCAGCTGAAATCCAACAAGCTTCCAAAAGGATTGGTCACTCTCGAAAACCTTTTCAATTGTGATGACACAAGAAATGACAAGCAAAATTTTGTAGCAAACAAAGGTGACTATGCGAACCTTCAAGTTGGAGATGGAAGAAAGCTCAAAGTTGAGAAGGACGTCCTGCATCATGATATAGAAAGGCTTATCAAATTTTGTGATAAATATGAAGGAGAAATGGCCTGGTCATATAATGACCTCAAGGGATATGATCCCGATATCATTCATCACGCAATTGATTTGGCAGAAGGTACAAATCCTATCTACCAAAAATAAAGGCCAGTCAATCCCAAGATTGAAGCGCTAATGGCACAAGAATTAACAAAGCTAATCCAATCACAGATTGTCTTCTCAATCAAGCATAGCACGTGGGTATCCAATCTGGTCCCTTCCAAAAGAAGAATGGATATATCCATCTATGTGTAGAATTTTGGGACCTAAATAGAGCATCCTTGAAGGATCATTACTTGCTACCCTCAATGAAGTCAATCCAACAAATAGTGGTAGGATCGAAGATGTTTTCCCTGTTAGATGGCTTCTCCGATTACAACCAGATCCATGTCAAAAAGGAGGATCAACATAAGACAACATTCACTACTAAGTGGGGAATGTTTGCATACACCAAGATGCCTTTTGGCCTCTCAAATGTAGGAGCTACCTTCCAGCAGTCAATGGATATTGCTTTCAGTGAACTATTCAACAAGATTATCCTAATCTATTTGGATGATTTTACGATGTTCTCCAAATCCAAGGATGATCATTTTGATCATCTGGATATGGTGTTAAAGAAATGCCAAGAGTTTGGGATATCCTTGAACCCCAAAAAATGTCTTCAAAGTATTGCAAGGCAAACTACTAGGGCATGTAGTGTCCAAAGAAGGAATTTCAATTGATCTTGAGCGGGTGAAAACAATCAAAGAGCTTCCTCTCTCGATCAACAAGAAGTTGTTGAATCCTTCTTGGGGAAGGTAAATTTTGTTAGCAAATTTATTTCTAATTTTGCAAGAATAATCAGGCCAATTACCTTAATGTTGAAAAAGGATCAAATATTTAAATGGAAAAAGGAAACCAAAGAAGCCTTTGAGAAAGTCAAGGATGCTATCTCCTCCGCTCCTATTTTGGTCAACCCAGACTTATCAAAGGACTTCATAATGTATGTATTCAATAGCAAGTCAAGTATTGCTACTATCTTAACTCAGAAAGATGATGAAGGCAAGGGAAAACATCTGATAGCATTTCACTCCCAGACCCTAAAGGAATATGAAACAAACTACAACTTTGTAGAGAGGCAGGCATTTGCCATAGTTAAGGGACTCAAGAAATTCTAACACTTAATCTCCTGCAACAAAGTGATTTTCTATGTTGCACACTCTAGTGTGCACAAATACATCATGGAAGGAGAAATCACAAAGAGATTCAATTGGATCACCAAGATCCTCGAGTATGACATTAAGGTTAAGCCTACAAAAACCGTTCAAGGAAAAGGACTGTGCGAATATCTTGTGCACAATGAAGAAATGAACACTAAAGAATAGTAGTCAGAACTAGTCCTAACGAACGAGTTGGAGTTCAAAGGTTGTCGGTTGGTAGATACAGTAAGATTTATGCATACAGGAAAATATCTTTCGGGCCTTCCTTCTCAGAAGAGGAGATTCTACCGGCTGCAAAACAATGGATTTGCGCTCATTGAAGGCATCCTTTTCAAGAGGAATTTCAATGGAATTCTATTGTGGTGTTACCACAAAGCAAGCAAGAAGGATCCTCAACACTTACCACAGCAGTTCTGCGAGTGGGCATTTCTCCGCAAAGACAACCACCATCAAAATTATGTGTGCAGGGTATTTTTGGCCAATGCTATTCAATGATTCCTACTCCTTGGTGAAAACTTGCAAAGAATGTCAGTTCTTCGCTGGAAGAAGAAAGAATTATGCAATGCCTCTCAATTCGATAGTGGTTGATGAGTCATTCGCACAATGGGGTTTGGAATTCATCAGAATCATCAACCCAACCTCCAACACATAAAATAAATGGATCTTAACGGCCACAAACTACTTCACGAGATGGATTGAATCCATGCCACTAAAGAATGTGATAGAGGCAAAAATAGTGGACTTCCTAGAGGAATTGGTGACGAGATTTGGCCCACCCAAAACTATCATCTCCAACAATGCTAAAGCTTTCGTAGGCTCCAAGGTAAGTCAATTCGCACTTACACACAACATATTCCTTAAAATATCATCAAATTACTACCTGTAGGGGAACGACTTAGCCAAATCAACAAACAAGAATCTGGTCTGAATCCTCAAAAGAATTGGGTCAGAATATCAAAGGGAGTGGCATAAAAACCTTTGAGCAACACTATGGGAAAACCACATAACTCCAAAGCAAATCCTCAAGACTTCACCATATGAGCTAGTTTATGGAAAAGAGGCACTATTGCCTATCTCTATGGAGATCCCGATGCTACAATTGCTAAAGTCTCTCAAGGTGGAGTGAAACGGTGCAATGGAGGTGCGGTTAGCTGAGTTGCTAGAAGAACAAGAAAAAATGGAAAAGTCCCTAACAGCCATGACTAACTGCCAACAAGTGGTTAAAAGGTGGTTTGATAAGAAAGTTTCTGAACAAGGTCTAAAGTGCAGAGACTTAGTACTAAAATTTAATAAAAGGGTCGCGAAACCGGGTCATCACGAAAAGTTTGATAGCCTTTCTCATTCAGAATAATTCAATGCAAAGAGTGCAATGCATATACATTAGAAACTATGGAAAAAGAAGCTTTGGGAATTCTGGTCAATGGAATTCACTTGAAAATATTTAATTAAGCTTGCTTACCCTACCCATGTAAATATGTTTATATGCTTTTCCCTTCTTTCCCTTTTGTTTTGTTGGCCGATGTTTTTATTTATTCTATGGTTTGAGGCAGAAAAGAACAAGTGACCCATTATTGTAGAGAGTAAGGGAAATAAACTCATAGCTTAATAGAAGAGAATGATTAAAACACCCACATGCAAAACTAAATTTATACATACATGCTGAAAAGAAGAAAATGAACCAGTTGCAGAATCCAAAAGAAGGCAACAAGATGATTATATAAAGATATATTTTCATTATATATATATATATGCTTTGATATTTACATTTTCAAAATGGCTCATAAGGCCACGCTTCCAAAAGTATATATGTCTATTTTGCTTCTTTTATATATTTCATGAAAGCCTTTTTAGGCATGTATACAAAAAATGGACTAATCACTATGAGATTTTTAGAAAGCAAAAAGAAAAACGTAAGTCTTCAGCTCACGACGTGAGCAACAGCAACGGAAACATCAATGGCAGCGTCCAAAATATCCTCATTAGTAGGGGCATTATCGGCAATAACAACATCATCCAAAGGAACAAAAGCAGGCGAAGGGAACAACAAGTTCCTGAAGTCCGTGTACCAGTCGATGTTGTAGAACTACACATTATAGATACGAAATAGGAAGTGGCAGGCTTGAGTGACCCTCTGACGATGCTCATCTTGCAACTGGAGGTGAAAGCCACTTAGGAATGGCAGCCACAACATGACTGCGTCCTCTTCTATAAACCTCTAGAGGTCACTCACAATCGGAATTCCCCCACCATATGTAGTGTTTGCAGTGACCTCCCTGAGGCCGTTTAGGTATTTCTTGGGGAAGATTTCCTTTACCAGACGCAAGATTAAAGGCTTGGGAATCCCTATATCCAGCATGGAGGTGACAAAGTGTGAGCACATGTCAATGTTAACTCTATATCTGTCCTCATACTCAAGGCAGTCCCATCCCAAAACCCATTTTATGGCTATGATGGACAACGAATGCTTGTTCTTCATCATCCTTTTTAAGCACCTGGTAGAAATTTCTCCTAAAAAGGAAGTTTAAGACTTATGTGATACTAGCCTAATTGGGGTGTTCATCTTGTCAGACTCTCTATGAATACCTTAAAACTATTCTTGCAAAGGACCTAAGTCTAGCCCATGAGAACGCTATGCAACTGCAAATGCTAAACTGCTACACCAATTACCTAAAACCAATTCTGCTCAAATCGCTAAGTGTGATTTCATTACTGCTTAGATGCCTATTTATAGAAAGAGTGAGGAAAGGCATGGTAATCTACTTGCCATAAACGTGATGTTAATCGAGTAACAACTTGAAAGTTGTGCCCATGCCTACTCGAATTTCCCACCCAGTTGCGTTTGCTGAGTACAGTTTGTTGCATGCAAAACTAATAAGGGCTAATTAATTAGCTTAAGTTGGTGGCAGCAATCAGTGGTGTTATGCACGACTAAGGACTAAGGTATCATTCTCCAGGTGTTTTTCTCATTCTGAGGCAGAGCTTGTATCTTTTCAAATGTTGATCACATCTTTGGCTTAATCATTCCTTTCGGGATATTAATTGCCAACGCATACAAATTCTTAGGCTACTTGCAAAGCATCGGCTCAAGTTCCAAGAAAATCATGATGTACAATGTGGTTTCTAATCACAATTATGAATTCTTGTCACACCAAAATGGCAAGTAATTCATCTCGCACAAGCCAAAGAGTTGGCAGTACATGCCACATTAAATGCAAGAAAGGTAACTCCCATCTACCACTTTGAGAAAAAATAGCTAAGTATTGCATGCAAAAAATTTAGACATTCAAAAGGTCTTTTCAAATACGTTGCCTAGAGCAAAATCAATTCCTAGCGCACAACCATAACTAAAGTAAAGTTGCAAAAAAATCAAGCTAAAGCAAAAAGCTTCCCGCAAATTAATAATGACAAAAAGTTCAAGCCAGAAAGTTAGGCAAGTGATGACGCAAAAATTAGCTAAAGCTTTGCGAGGAGCACCAGTCGTTAATGTCTTTGAGAATATTTCTTATGCTACACTAGGTATTCCGGACAAGCCAAAATGGGCAAACACAAAGGCGTTGGATAGGCCCAAAAACTACAGGGACCAGAACTTAGTTCAGAAAGATTGGGATAATGCTCATGATCCCTTTCTTGCAAAGAACCCTAAAGGATTGAGGGAAGTTGCCTACGAAAGAATGAAGGTGTCTAGAAGGGCAATGTCAACTGCCAAAAAAATATGGTTCAATGGGCTTCCTCAATATATGGTCCCATTTGTGCACTACTTCCCATAATTGGTCAATGCGGCCATTAAGCGTTTCAACCCAAGTACCAGCACTATTGAGGGTCAGACTCTATCAATTAACATCAACCTGACTACCTTCTGGTATATGTTGTGCATTCCAGACCCTATGCAAAGAGGGATGGAAGTGGAGACATTCACTCCTAAACAGGGAGATCATATATGGAGCACTAGGGATAAGGCTATGGAATTTTATAACGGAGAAACCCAAAGGCTAGAAGCAGAACAAGGGAAGCCACCAAAAATTTCTGCTCCACACGATGCTTTCAAGGAAGACATGTGAGATTCCTTTTCAATGATGGCTTTTTTTTTTGGTTTGGACACTGACCAAGAGGTGTATTCTTTTGAATTGGGCCCAACTTTCCAATTCCATAGGAAATTTTTTTCCTTCTGGTATGATTTTGCATAGTACCTTGTAATGAAGATGTTAGAGCAAATTAACAAGTACCTAGTTGAATGAAAGTTCATATATGTCTTTGATCTTGCTTATATGTTTTTGTATCAAAACCATGATTTCTTTGCTAAGCATATGGAGTTGTTTATCTTTGACAAAAAGAAGAGGAAAAAGCCAATTTCTGTCTGGACCCCTCTCCTCTCTTCTACTTTTGATTATTACGCATTTTTGGATTATTTCTTAACTCTAATTTTGCAAGATCTCCAAGGAGAGGAGTGTATTAATCGGCTCACCTTGACTTAGACAAAGTTTATGCAAAATTTCATTCCAAAGTGTGACTGGTTTTTCAGAGCAGATTTTACATTCATCTGAATGAGAGGCTTCACTGGGGAACCCTTCTGCCTTTAGACATGTGTGACTAATCAAGTGCTAGCTCTGAAATTGTTCTGGCAGGTGTGCATTATTGATATTACCTTCTGTAGCACGAAAAGTTTCAAGAGGAAGGGATTCTTCACTTGTCCGCTAAGTTTCAAAACAAGCTCTGAAAAAGAAGTAGACACACCCGCTATTCCAGGATAAGATGGGTCATTTGGGGTTGTTAATAATCTGTGACAAGTGGGATTACAACCCTTTCAATGATTTACCTTATGATCACCTCAAGGTAACTCACAACCCTCAGCCTTACTAGGAATAGAGGCGCAGCCCGCTAGAGGACGAAGATGAATTGTTGGTTGACCTGATTCATATCCCCATGGAAGACAACAAACCGCCATGGCATACGTTCTATCTCGTTGTGGCGGATTATAATGAGAACCACAAAATGGGAAAAAAATTGTATAATCAGCTGAGAAATGTAGAGGAATGGACCAATGAGAGGATCAAGGCCTTCTGGGTGTATTGTCAGGAAACAAAACGGCTTGATAATCCTTATGATAGCATAAAAGAGGATAAGCGGTTTGACAAGCTTTGGGATGATGAGCACCCTGCTTCTCACTCAAGTGATAGCAGAGGTGACGACCCCAATGAAGGAGAAGAGAAGGCAGAAGAGGAAGTTGAGACATCAACGTCCTCCGCCCAACAAAAAAGGAAGTCTACAGGGAAATTTTCCTATGTCGCTTCAAATGTGCGACTGAATATGTCACGAGTCTCGCAAACACTCACTTGGGCCTCGAAAACAAGAGTTCCCCAGCAACAACAACTAAATATTATAGAAGTGGGAGACACCCCGCCTGCTAAATGACAACACTTGGAAGATTTTTTGGGAAAAGGATCACAAGGAGCCGCTGCAAGACAAGTGCTCGCAGTGAGCCAGGGGCTTGAAGTAAGTAAGGGGCCAATGATAAGCAAAGCACTACCCATGTCCAGTCAACAAGTAATTTTTGCTTCCGCTTTTCATACTTCCCAATTTTTGGTATCCTCTTCCATTTCTGCAACACCCCTTACCACGAATGTCAATCCTACTTCATCTTCCCCTACCATAGTGTATGCGGGAGGTTTCTTCCAATTCGCCCAAACTCGGCCATCTATCTTGATGCCTCCACGAACCTTAACACTAGCCGTTGTTGCTCAATCTCTCCTTGCCTCTCTTTTTGAAAGCTCGACCACCATTGGCACCCTTATTGCCTCTACTACCTCGAGTCTGACCCAATATGCCTAGCAAACAAACTCGATTATGGCAACCCCATCATCGTAGCAACTGATGAGCCCTTTCACCAGTTCGCAAACCGAACTATGATAGGTTCCCTTTTTCTCCCCGAAAACTATCAATCTCCCACAAAAGAAAACGGAGGGGCCTTCTACACTTGTATTCCCTTTTTCCTTGCCTCCTGGTACACCTATTGTTGGTGGGATGGTTTAGTTTCCAGACGAATTCATATCCCAAGGAGAAACCACAAAGAAAATGTGAGCCCTTAGGATCCAAAAGCAAAAAGCAAAGGATGATAAAAAGGAGGTGAAGTCGAAGGTGTATATAGTTTACAATGAAGCACAACAAACATTGAGTTTCGCCACCATGTACCCGAATTTTACCAAACCACAAGGCAAGATGCTACCAGAAAACTACATGTATGCCATGGGGCTTGATCTAGCCGCAACCCAGCTACAGGACAAGGTAGAACTCATGGAGGAAACACAGCGGGTGGTGACAAGTGACTTTCTGAAGTCTAGTCATCAATTAAAGAAAAAGGAGGAGGAGCTAAAGCTTGTGAAGGAAAGGGTTAGTTTTCTTGAAACGAAGGAGAAATCACTAGAAGCAGAGGTTGTGTGCTTGTCTGAGAAAGTGTGAGCGGAAGAGTTGGAGCAAAGAAAACTCCAAGAGAAACTCAATAAGTCCCAGTCCATTGACCCCACACTACTCAATGAGCTATGGGCAAGAAACCAGAAATATCAGAGCCAATTGACCTCGATGGAGAAAAATCTGCAACAAAGGGATAAAGAGTTAGCAACTCAATGCACTCTATATGAGCAATAATTAGAAAAGAATCACCTGGAATTTTTTAGCCAAAAGGACCAGTTAGAAAAGGAGCTTCACGAGACAAAGTCCTCTCTTAACACATAATTGGTGAAGCACGCCCGAGCCGAGGAGAACTAGTATAAAGAGATAAGTAGCTTCAGGGAGCAACTAACATCTGCAAAAAAGAGGAATGCAGAATTAATAGAGGTTATTAACTCAAAGGATGCAGAGATTGCCTCTCTAAAGGGATCTCTCCAAGCCTCCTACACACAGCTGAACCTCATCCCATTGGCTCGTCAACTATATATTTCTTATTGGGAAAAGATTAAAACCTTCTACCTAACATTACAACCGACACTCTAGTTCATCTCGAAGGAAACAAAACTGAGCCAGGAGGTTCACGAACAATTGAGCAATTTCCACGGTTCATCTCAAAGAAGGTTCTGGAAGCAAATAATTTGTTGACCAAGCTATATTCGATCTCTAATGAAGACCTGGCCAAAGTAGGGATTGAAGATTAGGATATTGCTGCCCAGATGGAAAACAAGTTCATCCATTGCCACTCATCCTTCCAGTGGACTAAAGTAGCCACAACTACTTTGAACCAAACAATGGATGACATGCGGGAAAATTTCTCCTAGCTGAGCAAGATGGGTCTGACATCTCCATTTTTTGAAGATGGCTCAATTGCCACAACTGAACAGATTGCAAAAATTGAAGAGAAGGAGCAAGACCCAACCGCTTTCTAAAGTTTCAACCATCCACCTACTGCAGCAGACATTGAAGGTGTCATTCATCATCTTACGTAGCTACTGTTCCATTGTGAAGCAGGGGCTGGTTTACCTGAGACACTGCCTTATAAAGAAATGCTTGACCTATGCGGAGTGTAGGAAAATTTGTGCAATATAGTGAGACCATCCGAGGAAGACTGGCCACCCCTGCAAGCAGCCCTTTCCAAGCTCTAATTCCATCACCAATGGATGGCACTTTGGTCTGTGAACCAAAGAAAATCTTGGGTTCCACATTCCTCAGAGTGAAACACCCCTAATAGTCGCCAAAAGCTATGAATACAAAATATACCATGCTCCCTTCGAGTTTTTGGGTTTTGGCTAAGTGTCTACCCATGCCTTCAAATAAATTCATCGGCTCCCTTTTGGTTATCACCGTGGCCTCTGCCACGTGTCCGCTCATCACTTTCTGAAGGATTTGTCTCCTTGCTAATCTATTGGCCCCTGATATGCTCCCACATGTCTTCACCACGAGTCATTTTGATCGCTTCCTATCACTTCCTCATTGGTCCCCGCCCGCATGCCACATAGCTCCCATTCACAAAAAGGTTCGGTGGACCCCATAGGTGGCGTCTATCAAACATTATTGCTACGTGTCATCCCCACGCACATTTTCTACAAAGAAAGGGTAAATCGATCGTGGGAAGCAAAATGCTACCACACGTCCCTTTAGTGAAGGATTAAAGTGAACAAAGGGTTGCGATATGCTACCATGTGTTATAATTTCCTATCTGAGGAGGTGACACTTGTCTGCATAGGACTTTGCTAGGACCACTGTCATCATTTGAAGGGGATGCACCTAAATGGGGGGTGACCAAGTGTTGTGTCTTAAATCTTTTATGTTACAACCATAGTTGGCATACTCGTAGAGAACTCGCCGAGTCTTAAAAAACTCGTGAACTTTTTAAAAAAATGTTTTTTTTCAAAGTTAACTCGCCAAACCCAAAAAAATGAGTTTTTAGCGGCGAGTACTCGCCAAAAATTCACAAGTCTGTGCAAAAAACTTGCCTGCGCAATGTTAAAGGCTGAAAACGTCTTTTATGTTGTTCATTTCATTTCAAAATCAGTTGATACTTTGTGTGAGGAGCTAACCCCCCCCCTTCCCAAGCAAGGAGATATCATTTCCAATGATTTGCCATCGAGGAGAGTGGATTCAAACGCCATTTTGTGTGGATTTTGAAGGGAAATTTGATTCATAGGTAGGGTTTTTGTTTTTGTTTTTTGTTTTTGATTAATTATTTTCTTTCATTCTTCTTGCAAAATACTCATTCCAAATTGAAAAAAAGACATGATAGAGCACAAAGAAACAATTTTTTTGCATTTAGAATCCAAAAAACAAGATTCATCACAATCTTTTGTTGATTTTTTCATTTTTTCACTGTTTTTTGAATTTTTCAGACCAGGTTCATTTTTTGTGTAGAATGATAAGATTAGTTAATAATGTTAATTGATAATTCATTTAAACACATTTGTATCAATTTAAATCAAATTTAGCTCTATATTTTTGAATTTTTAATGATTTTAGGTTGTTTTTTAAATTTTTTTGTATTAAAAAACTAATATGTTGTACATATTTTTGAATGTGTAGATTGATCATTGATAAGTGAATACACATTACACACTATAATGGCTTCTAGCTCTAGTTCAGGCTCAACATTAGGTTCCGCCCCTGCCCCATCAAGTTCCACCCCTTGCACACCATCATCATGGGTTCCAGGCACTCGTCCTGCAGGAGCTAGAGACCCTACATGGAAATATGGTGTCAGAGGGCCAGTTCCTGGAATAGTTGTTTGTAGTGAATGCAAAAATACATATCATGGAGGCATAAATCGCCTCAAATACCATCTAGCAGGCATTCCTCAGCATGATTCCAAGGTTTGTGGGCAACCCAAAGAAGAGATTAGAAGAGAGATGCTTTCCCTACTTTCACTTGCTAAGGAAAAAAAATGCAAAGGGAGAGGGCTAAAAAATCCATAACAACATCCATAGCCAGTGGACATGTGCATGCCCATGGGACTCAGGAGCATGGGGTCGAGCACATGGAGATAGTGTCAAATGAGGATGAAGATATTATTGGCATTGTGGGCTCTCTTCATGGTCCACAGATTCACACTCATGGCACAGCCGCCACAACCACACCATCCTCTAGGCCCTCCTTTTCCTCTAGTTCGACTAGAGTGCCAATGCCACCACCACCTTCATCTTCACGCAACCCACAGAGTTTTTTTGTGCCAAGAAACACACCAGGAGCACAGGTATCATTGGAGGCTATAGGGTGGAACAAGGAGGTGCATGAACATGCTAGCATGGCATGTGCTAATTTTTGGTATTTCAATAACATACCATTCAATGTGGCGAGTAGTCCCTATTGGCACAATATGGTCACTTCATTGACAGTTGCGTGAAAAGGCTTCAAGCCACCTTCTCGCAAAGATTTGAATGGGAGGTAAGTGACAACTCAACTTAAATTTTATGTTCTTTAATTTAAAATTTAAATTAATTTATTATTATGTTGAATTCAAGCTATTTTTTGTTTAAAACTTACAATTTTGTACTTATTTAATTATTTTACTTTGTACTTGCAGGTTGCTCACAAATGCAACTGAAAGGGCAATGCATGTGATGGAAGAGCAAAAAACTAAATGGAAGAAATTTGGCTGCTCAATTCTTTCTGATGGGTGGACGGATGGGAGAAACCGCACCATCCTTAATTTTTGGGTTGCTTCCAAAGGTGAAGTTGTGTTTTGGAAGTCGGTGGATGCTTCCAACAGGATAAAAAATGCAGATACATTGTGTACATTGTTGGATGAAGTTGTGATGGAGGTGGGGATTGCTAATGTGGTGCAAGTCATCACATATAATGCAACAACGTGTGTGGCAGTTGGAAGGATGCTTGAGAGTAGACATCCATCACTCTTTTGGTCACCTTGTGTGGCTCATTGCCTTGACCTTCTTTTGGAGGACATAGGAAAACTTGTTTGGGTGGCACTGATTGTAGATGATACAAGGAGCATCACAAAATATATCTACAATCACCCTTGGGTTCTGAATTTGATGAGAGAGCATACACAAGGGAAGGAGTTGGTGAGATCGGGTGCCACAAGGTTTGCAACAATTTTCCTAACGTTGCAAAGCATTTTGGATTCTTTGGGCTCTCTAAAACAAATGTTCATGAGTCAAGCATGGAATGACTCCTCATATTCAAAGAAGGTTGAAGGAGATAGAATTTCTGCAATAGTCTTCGACCCCTTGTTTGCACAAAAAGCTACATAGATCATGAGGGTAACTTCAAAAATTTGATTTTAATTTTAATCTCAAGTTGAATATAAATATATATTTTTTAATTTAACTTTAAGCCTTTCATTATAAATTTCTAACTTTGATCTTTTTGTATTTTTAATCTAGGTGTCAGAGCCCTTGGTTAGAGTCCTCCGCTTGGTAGATGGGGATGAAAACCCAATGGGATACATTTATGAGGCCATAGATAGGGCCAAGGAGGCCATCAAAAGTTATTACATGGGGGACAACCTCAAATTTGATCCCATATGGGAGATTGTTGATAGGAGGTGGAACAATCAACTCCACCAACCCATCCATGCAGCAGGGTACTTCCTTAACCCTTCTTATCTCTTCTCAGAGAGCTTCTTTGATCCTAATATAGAGGTTATGGAGGGGCTCACAACATGCATTCAGAGGATGGAACCCGAGGTTACAGTGAGAGACCTCATCCTAAAGGAGATGGATATATACAGGGAGGCAACTGGTAATCTCTTTTCTTCGGAGCTGGCTGTTAGAGGAAGAACCACTCTACCACCAGGTATAAAATTCAAAGTCTTTTAAATTTTAAGTTTATTTCACATGCATCTTAGAATTTGATAAAATGTGTTTTGAATTTTTACTTTTGAGTCTTTGACTTTGTTTTCTAACTCTTCAATTTTATTTTTTATTTTTGTAGATGTTTGGTGGAAAAATTGGGGTGGAAAAACCCCAAATCTACCAAAAATTGCCCTCCGCATTCTATGCCAGCCTTGTAGTGCATCCAATTGTGAGTGCAATTGGAGCTTGTTTGAGTCCATTCACACGAAGAAGAGGAACAAGTTAACACAAAATCACCTCAATGACTTGGTCTTTGTGTAATACAACCTTTAGTTGCGCATAAAGAGAGTTGAAGAAAAATCGCTGGATCCTATTGACTTAATGAGATAGATCCTTATAGTGATTGGATAGGGTGAGAGGAGAAAACTCCATTGTTTAGTGCAGATGAAATCCTTGACTTAGAGAGAGAGGAAATGGAGGATGTGGGTGCATCAGGAGTCAGAGATGTAGGGTTGGATGAGATTCAACTAGAGCCAGCAACAGTAGCATCGTAGCCAGAGCCAACAGCAGTAGCACTGCAACCACCACCACCACCACGCACACACGGTAGGACTAGAGGACCCACCCCTTCTTCCCTAGCTGTTGATAGACTAGGGAAGAGGAAAGCCTAGCATGTTGTATTTAGTTGTTGTTTAGTATTTGCTTCTAGTTCTAGTTTTACTATTTTCATGTATTAGACTTTTAGGCTTTTAGCCATCGGGATTCCGCATGAGAATGCAATTTTGTAATCAATTTACATTAAAGTCAATCAAAATTAATAGAAAACACTTTTGTACTCATTTATGGATTCATTGGATTCATCTTGTCATTGAATTTTGCAAAAAAAATGTGTTTTTAATGAAATTTAAGCAATTTTTCATTTCCCGAGTTTTTTGGCGAGTTTTTAAAAACTCTCCAATTTTTCCCTTGGCGATTTTTTTGTTGGGGCAAGTTTTCCAACTATGGTTACAATGACCAAGGGGAATCATTGCCTCAACATCATTGCCTAGGATTCAAAATCTTTTGAGTTGTTGCTCACCAGGCAGTGGAAGACTCACTATAAATACTGCTCTTTGCTTTTGAAGGAGCCCCTAGGGTTCCATTTTAAGAAGTTGGAGGTTCTAGGTTCACAGAACATTTGCTACATGTTTTTTAAAGCTTTACTAGTTTTAGAATTACAGGATTTTTGGAGAGACTAGGCCTTTATTGTTTAGATCATTTCAAGAACTTACAAACTATGCCATTGTTTGGCCTCTCTATTTCTTATGCTATTGATAAACTTTATACTATTCCATTATTTTTTGAAAGGTCTATTTTTCATACTTCTATAATTTGAATGCAAGTTTGTTGGTTTAGATCATGTCTTTCAACTCTTCTTTCCAGTAAATAGGTATGATTATTATTTTATGTCATTGAATGAGTTGTTTATGCTGCAACCCTTAATTTCTGTTATTCTAAGACATGGTAAGTTGCTAAGCAGGCCCTTAGATCATATCCAAAAGATAGGTTTATCATGTCTTTTATCTATATTCTGACGCATCACCTTAGTTAGATTCTTTATTTTTATATTTTCTTATGTTTCCCATTCTAAAACTTCAATTATAGAAGAAGTTGGCTTCTTTAAAAATTCAGAGGTCACTTAGTTTAGCGCAATAAGTCCCCCATAAATTGAGTTTCCCACAAAGGGTTGTTACCTTACCAAATTTTGGCATCAACATAATCCAAACTTTTGTAAGGCAGTAAGCCTTTTAGTTTTTGAGCAGTGAGCTCTAGGCAGTGTGCTTGAATGCAAGTGCATTCCCATTTTGTAAACTTTCCTTTGAGTATACTCAAACAATATTGTGGATTGACCTCCACCACAGATTTTCCCCTAACAGGGTTTCCACATAAAAATCTATGTTATGGTGTTGGGGTTATTTGTCTTATGTTCATGCATCTTTATTTTGGTTGAATGTTATCAACACTTTAAGGATCAGATTAATAAAGTTAAAAATTGCAGAACACTGATTCACCTCTCCTCTCTTAGTGTCCTTAATTCCAACACATCTAATGAAACTTTTTTATTCTCTTGAATCCTAATAAGTGTGTGTAAATCTTGTGCTACCTTCAAATATTTTTTCAATACTTCCTTGACTTTGTGATCATTCAAATAGTTTATGTCCTTTTAATCCAAACTCAAAACACATTCCTTTGAATAATTTTCCACCACCTCTATCATGTATTCCTCTTCCTCTTTGATATTTATGTGTTCTTTAGTTATAGTATAATATTATAATTTCTTTGACTTCAATATCTTTATCATGGAGTTTTCTATGACCACCTTGATATCTTGTTCTCTAAAATCTTCCTTAACTTCCTCTCTATTTGTTATGTCTAGTTTGAAATCTTTTGTTCAACTTCTCTTTTTCCTTCAATGCAAATTGGTATTTTTATTCAATTGTATATAGTCTTATCATGCTCAAATCGTCTTTAATAGTTCCTCTCAATCCATTGATGTCTTCCAACCTTTTCCTAATTAGCTTCCCTATGACCAACTCTAGTTATCATATTATAATTTTTTAGTATAATCCTTCATAATCTTATCTTTCTATCCTAAATTTTGCAATCTCTTCAACGATTCTAGTATAAATTGGTTCTTCAATTCCATTCCATTTAATCCCTCTATTTTTCCTAGAACCTCTCTAATTTCTCTCCAATTGTACTTATTTCCACTATAATTATAGCATATCCTTCCACTTTAGTCCTAGCAAATCTAATTATTTAGAATCTAAAATTTGTTCATACTTAAAGTATTTTTCTATATCATTTATCTAATATTAAATTAATAATTCATTAGCTAATAATTAATTAATTTTTATTTGATTAATAGGCTAATTTCGCTTTATGCACTTAAGCTAAACTTAGGAGTGTTTTTTTATTTTATTAGTTTAAGCTATTATTAGATTATTTTGTCTCATCGCATGTGGTGTTGACACTTGTCATGACCTAATCCATTTTTCATTTAGGATTTTCTCTTATGAGCACTCTCCTTTATTATATTATCTCTCTTGAGGTTCATTTTGTAAGTTCTTTCTTTTGGAGGTAATAACAAATAATTATTTGCAAATCTTGTGTGTATAAGCTATTCTCGTTTGTTGTTTGATCTTAAATCTTGTGTGTTTTTCACAAATTTAACATGCTATCAAAGCATGGATTTAACAAACGACTTCTCTATTTTTGATGGTTTTTTCTCAACTAGGGTTATAGAAGCAAAATCTAGAATCTCCATCTCTTTTTTTGGGTGATTTGGAGTTGGGTGAATTTTTAGTGTTGTTTTGAGCTAAAAGGACCTCACCATTACATTCAAGAGGTTGAACACACAATTTTGATATAAAATTCACCTACTTTTGATATCAAGACTCTAGGAGGTAATTATTTTTACACAAGGGCCTATATGGCCCTTGTATGGTACTTTTTTTTTCAAAAAAAATTGTAAAGTGCAAAGTGCTTATAACACTAGCATTCTTTCTAGTGCATGCACCAACACTATTTCTAGTGCATGTTCTAGTGATAAGTTTAGTATTGAGTGTTAAAGGATTAGCCAATATTGTGACCTGCTAGCTACTACACAATAATGGCTCAATCACTAGCTACTTGTAGCTATAGATCCATCAACACATCAACAACCTCTTGCTACCCATTCATTGTTTCGCTAGTGGGGGGATTTTTTTAGCCCCAACACAATGCTAGGGGCATATAGGCGACTAACGTCCAATCCCCATAGGGCCCTTTGTTGCCTCTGAATCCCTAATTGGGCAACCTTTTTCCAAGGGGCATTAATTTTTGCTTGATTATTAAAATTGGGAAAATGTGATATTATTGGAAAGCTAGTTTTGAGACCTATCTAATTTAGTACCGGTATCTTTCTTAGATTTTTCTATTGGTGTATTCTACAACCTATCATAGAAGTATTGATTTCACTCTTGAGCTCACAAATTTTGACCAATTTCTCTGTTTTTCACAATTCTTGTGATGTTGGAAAGGCTTTTTAGAGCTCTTCACAACTATCCATGCATTTTTTTAGATTTTTCTCTAGGTACATGTTTATCCAATTTTTTGTGTTTTCACATTCTGGTGAATTACTTGGGTGTTTTAGCTCCTGGAAACTTTGTGTTTGTGTGGGATGACTTGTTTTTGGAAGTTCTACATGCATTTTTAGAATTTTATCCTATTTGAGAATTGTAGACATGTTTTGTAAGCACTTTCTCTTTTGTAGATGTAATGAGATAAAGTTTCACTATTGTACATGATTTTTGGAGATTTTAGACATCTTGTTGTGCCCTTTTGTACTTGCACTATGCTATAAAATGTCATGGGGGGTTGTGTAGGCATTTTATTTTTTCATCATACTTTTTTCAAGTGAGTGCCCCTTCCATGAAAGCATCAAATCCTAGTGATTCTTGCCTCATGTGTGTGTGCCTTTTTACACACCCTTTTTTAGTTGTAGGTACTTCATGTGTACAATCAAATCTTCTCGGTTCTCCTTCATTCACTTCTTGGTGAAACACAATTTTAGTGGACCTGTCATGGCTCTCCCTTTCTAGCATTATGATGGGTTTCTATTGTCGGTGCTAATGCTTCCTTGGTTTCATTTTGGAGTGATCTACGTATTTAATTTTTATTGTTATGTACTAGGCGGATGCAATAGTTGGTTACCCATGCACTTTAGTGAGATGAAGCATTTACCAGATGGACACTCTTGGATTCCTATTTATGGAGGAAACCTTCTATTTTCACATGATCAATGTTCTTTAGACTATTGGTACTTGTATTTTCAACTTGCATTTTTCTTGGTTGAGTAGCGTCATTGGGGTCACTCATGCAGATTCATATGCCATCTCTATCATTGATTTTCAGATGTTTTCCTTTGTTTTCCATTTGACTTGAGTAGTGTCATTGGGGGAACTCATGTAGATTCTTGTCTTCTTGATCCCAATCATCATCTGTTTCAAAGAAGGTTCTTCATTTCAACATTATAGCAATCATCATTTGAAAATTGTCTATAGCTTCTTTGTGCTTCAATGATGTGAACTACATGTTCATGTTCTTTTTGGGACATTGGTTTGGAGGCTTCTTATTCCTTTATTTTCCTTTCCCTCTTTTGGAGAGGAGTTTTTCTCATGAGGTTTTCTCCTTTTCTCTAGTTGTGAGAGATTAGATTGTTTGTACATGGGTATCTCATCAGGCCTTGTTGTCGAGACCCATTTATGCTTTCTTTGCTTTTTATGCATTAGCTTTTTTAGCTACTCCCTAAGTTACACTTAATGGTTTGTGTTAGAACTTAATTATTCATTAGCTAATAATTAATTAATCTTTAATTGATTATTAGTTAATTTCACTTTATGTACTTAAGCTACACTTAAGGAGTGTTTTTTTAATTTTATTAGTTTGAGCTATTATTAGATCATCTATCTCATCACTTGTGATTTTGACACTTGTCGTGATATAATCTTTTTCTCATTTAGGGTTTTCTCTTATAAGCTCTCTCCTTCATTATATTATCTCTCCCAAGGTTCATTATGTAAGTTCTTTCTTTTTGAGGAAATACCAAATCATTATTTACAACTCTCATGTGTGGAAGGTGTATGTGTGAAATTGTGAGGGAGTTAGAAAATCAATAGTAAGACACACAAACACCAATGAGACGTATTATATTAAAGATTTGAATCATAAAACTACTCTATTTGTAGCAAACAAATCTCTAAAAACATTCCATTGTTCTCTATCATGAAGAATTCATTGAATCATTTGGCTCTCAAATTTTGTATGTGCACTATGATTGTTAGAATGATAGTTTGAGAAACAAGATGTTGTTCAAAATGCAAGAAATCTAAGTTCCTACATGAAACTATGTGATAAAATCCATGATACTATGATAATGGTGATATTGACAAATGGATAATGATGCTGCATAAAAAGCTAAAATGATTCTGCATATGCTCAAATATTAACTATTGATATGATAAACTAAGATGCAATTACAAACTAAGACATGATTCTAAGTTAGAATGATAAAACAATGCAACTTGCTAAATGCTAAATGATCAAATTCTAAATGCTCCAAAGCTATTCCTGCATAATAAGTTTGCTAAAAGATGTGATGATAAATATTGTAGCAAAGGGTTGTATTTATAGGATTTTCAAAGCATCTTGTGATGTGGCAACAATCAACAATCAAAATTTAAACATGAGGGATGAATGGTGGAGATGGAAGAATCAAGGAGGATGTTCCCTTGACCAA
Organism: Sequoia sempervirens; assembly: GCA_007258455.2. Classification (NCBI taxonomy): domain Eukaryota; kingdom Viridiplantae; phylum Streptophyta; class Pinopsida; order Cupressales; family Cupressaceae; genus Sequoia; species Sequoia sempervirens. The sequence goes on from VDFB02271358.1 coordinate 1,268,551,537, forward strand.
GGGCAACATGCCAAATGGATGAAGGAATAAAGTGTGTGAGGAATAAGTCATGTGTTAAATTTTTTTTGAAGATAATTGGTTGAAAATAATGTAATTAAATATTAGTCATATTTAATTACATGTGACATTTGATGACATGGCCAAAAAGTGTCGTAGACATGTGACTAAATTTGAATTTGAAATTATTCAAACTTAGTGAGAAGATATTTAATTAAATAAAAACAAACTATAGACATTTGTTTATTTAATTAAATTTAGAAGAATGTGGTTTAGGATGAAGAATTTTAGAAAAGTGTAAACTATATAAATAAATTGAGAAATTATTTATAAGTAGTTGAAATAAAGGAGTTCATTAATTAAATAGCTAGTATTTAATTAATTAATTATCTTGACTGATTTTAGGTGTATACAGAAGGTGTTCTCATTTTTTGTTTGATATTGCATCTTGTGTTTTTTCACAAATTTATTTTCTATTGTTGGTGCTAATGCTTCCTTGGTTTTGTTTTGGAGTGGTCTATGTATTCAGTTTTTATTCATATGCACTCGGCAGATGTAGTGGTTGGTTACCCATAAATTTTTGTGAGATGGAGCATTTACCATATGGACACTCTGGGATTCTTGTTTTTGGAGCCAATCTTCTACTTTCACTTGATCAGTATTCTTCAAACTATTATTATATGTATTTTTTATTTGCATATTTCTGTGTTGAGTAGTGTCATTGGGGTCACTCATGCAAATTCATGTGCCATCCATATGCTCAATTGTTAGATGTTTTTCTTCATTTTCCATCTGATTCGAGTAGTGTCATTAGGGGAACTCATGCAAATTCTTGTCTTCTTGATCCTAATCGTCATCTATTTTAGAGGAGGTTCTTCATTTCAACACTATAGTAGTCATCATTCGATAGTTATCTATAGCTTATTTGTGCTTCAATTAGGTTCTATATGTTTTGATTCTTTTTGGGACATTAGTTTGGAGGCTTCTTAGTCTTGTATTTACATTTCTCTTTTTTTTTAGATGAGTTTCCCATGAGGTTTTCTCCTTTTCTCCAGTTGTGAGAGATTAGATTGTTTGTACATGGGTACCTCATTAGGTCTTATTTTTGAGACTTATTTATGCTTTATTTTCTTTTTGTGCATTGAATTTTTAGAGTTTTTAGCTACTCCCTAAGTTGCACTTAAGGGGGGGTGTTAGAGTAACTATTCATTAGATAATAATCAATTAATCTTTAATTGATTATTAGGCTAATTTCACTTTATGCACTTAAGCTAAATGATGCAAGAGCATTCAAAATAATTCATAACAATTGAGACCATTAGAACCTATTGAACTAGTAATGAGACCCAAAAGTGAAGGCCTTAGATATGGCAAAGGTAAGAATGTTGTTACAAGTTCAAACAAGTCAAATCAAGGAAGGAAAGGTATGTATTGTTCACATTGTAATAAGCAGGGACATGAAAAGGAATTATGTTGGGATCTACACCCTTGTAAGTTCTGTGGATTAAGGAATCATTTTGAAAAGGATGTGTTGGAATAGAATGAGAAGAAGAAATCCTATGGCAGATTGTATGCAGATGGATTGTGGATGGATTGATGGAGCAAAATGGAAACATGTTACTTGTATGTTCATAGGGTTGTACAGATGGAAGTATTCATATGATGGAGGAAAAGAGGGATCAGGATACAAAGAAAGAAGACCTTATATAGAGTAGAACAAGGACAGTTATTCAAACCACAGAGGGAGATATGACATAAGTCACAATTCTTATCACAGTAAATGATATAGAAGAGATGAAAGAGGATTTGATAGAAGACCATTGAAAAGAACCTATTTTTCAAGTTTGGAGGAGAAAATAATCAAGCATTAAAAGTCATCAATAACCTACTACCAAAGAAGCTAATGAAGGAGAAGTAGTAAATAATACAAAATAGTTTATGCAGAGAAAGAGGAACCTTTTGAGTCATCATATTTGATAGAGAAACCAAAAGAAGGTGAAGCATTAATCTTAAGGAGAATTGTGTGTAAAATCACCTAAGAAAGCAATGCAAGAGAAATTTTGTGTGAACTGATGTGAAGCATAACAGGAAAGGGAAGTCTATATTGCAGAGAAAGAGAAAATGACATGATATTCTACCGAAGGAGAAAGTTTAAGTACCGGAGTGAAGTAAATGTGAATGAAGGAACATAAAAAAGTATAAAGAAAGTATATGCGGAAAAGAAACTATAAGATCTTGATGAGTGCAAAGGAAATTATATCTGGAATCAGAGATTAGATAGTGTTGCAGAGAGAATTCAGTATTGTTTCAGGAAACTTGACATGATTGTTTCAGAGGATGCATGTATGTATTGATTGACTCTTAATTGATTGAAGTAGACAATTATCTTCAGGCAACTTGTGGAGAAGGCTTGCTCAAACCACCGATCATTGATGCAATGCAAGGCTTACAAGTAGAGTGCCGAATCTAGATAACACTTGAGGCAGTTTTGTAGGGTGGACTTGAACAAACCGTCGACCTTAAGGTAGTTGCAAGTACCTGTGGACCAATCGCCGAACCAATTCAAAGAGATAACATTGAACTTGACACAATATAGACCAAAGTGAAGAGGCTCACTTTTAAAATAACCTCAAGATTCTAATGCAAGAGCATTCAAAAGCATTCAGAACAATTGAGACCATTGACAATAAGTTGTAGAGTGCTAGGGAAGCACATTGGAGATTACTGCATTTTACTGCATTTAATTGTTAGAGGTTGTGGAGCTGGAATTAGTTACTAGACACCATGAGCTATGACATATCAAAAATTTAGATCATTTGGGTTTTTTCCTGAAGAGATATTGTTATCATAAGATTACCAGTGTTCACAGAGCAGAGCCAACAGTGTCCGGTGAAATCTAATTGGTTGGAAGAGCAATTCAGTGACTTGCAGAGCCAAAAGGAATATTGTTCAAGGAAGTTTAGGACCTGGCCAAACTTCATGGAGATCCACATGAAGTTCTGTGTATTTGCAGAGCAATACCTTATGCTTGGGGCTGACCTATATGTATGTACACTAAGAGATATCGTTATAGAAGATTACCTGTGTTCACAGAGAAAAGCTGACAGTGTCCAGTGAAGTCTAATTGGCTTGTGAAGAAATTCCATGACTTGCTAAGTCAAAAGGAATATTGTTCAAGGAAGTTAAGGACCTAGCCGACCTTCATGGAGATCCACATGAAGTTTTGTGTATTTGTGGAGCAATACCTTATGCTTGGGGCCGACCTATCTGTATGTACAGATTACTTGATTAGTTGTTGCAATTAGGCTGAATTGTTAATGATTAGATGGATTGCAGAGGATATAAATGAAGGAGAAGGATTTGTTACAAGGTATGAGGGAGGAAGTAATTGATAACATGAAGTTATGAAGCAAAATGAAGAAGTGTTTGATCCGGGGAAAGTAGCATCTAATAGAGAAGGAAAAGCAAAGAGTAGAAGTTGTAGAGCAGAAAGTTGAGAATTAGCAAGATCATATCATGGAAGAATGTTGATGTATAAATCTTTTGTAATCCCTGGGTTGTGGCCTAGAATATGTAAAGCCCTCTAGTCATGTGTAATTTTATTTGAAGTTATAATATATGAGGAATGAGCTTTGAAGGCTGGGTTTTTCCATGTTAGGGTTTTCCCAGGATATATCTTGTGTTATGTGTTCATAAATATCTTTTATCTTTCTGTTGATTAGTCGTTAGCTTTCATTGCATATCTATTATGATCATGGAGTTAGTGGATTAGGCTGCAAGGCTAGACAGTCCTTCATTGGACCCTCCTACCTTGACTACATCACTAAACTTAGGAGTGTTTTTTTCTTTTATTAGTTTGAGCTATTGTTAGACCATTCCCTCTCATCACATATGACGTTGCCTCTTTTCATGATCTAATCCCTTTCTCATTTAGGGTTCATTCTTATAAGCACTCTCCTTTATTTTATTATCTCTCTTGAAGTTCATTTTGTAAATTCTTTCTTTTTGAGGAAATAATAAATCATTATTTGCAACTCTCATGCATGGAAGGTGTTCTTATTTGTTGTTTGATCTTGCATTTTGTGTGTTTCTCAAATCTAACATCTAATCAATCAATTAATTTGGATTCAAACTACCAAAATAATTAATAATATCAATTCTAAGTCTTACAAATTTTAGAAAAAATAAATTTTAACATCTTCACCTTATTTTTCTTCCATGTGTTGTTTGGTAGTTAGTGCATTCTCTAGTAGATTTCTTATTTTGATTTTTTCATCATCACTTTCATAATATCTAGTGCTATGATCTCTTCTTCTATCTTTTTCTACAATATCCAATTAGATTCGATAATTCCCCTTCACTTCAAACATTTCTTCTATCCTTCTAAAAATATTAGCAACACCTTAAAATCTACCCACTCTTTGTGAAGGCATCACAACTTCTATATTTGATGCAAACTATGTTTGATTCAACATTTAATCCATAAAATCCTTTATAAATTGCCTCAAAGACATCCCTCTATTTACAAGCTTCCTTTTTGGACTACCTCAAACTTGGTAATCTATTTATAAATAAAACCTCTAAAACCTTCTCCCCAATATACAATGTCTCTCATAATATTGTCCCCATTTGATATTCTCACATAATCTCTCTTCTTAAAAATAATGGTCTAGAATACCATCTAAATAGTCATGATCAAAGGATTATCGAACCATGCAACCAAGTACACCAATAAATTATGGAATTTGGTTCATAATAAACAAACAAACATATGATCTCTATTAATTTATAGTTATGGGATTGCATCATTATTTTCCACAAAGGGATGTAATAGAAGGTCCTAGCCTTCAATAATACTCATAATAATCAACACGGGAATTACAAATTATTAGAAGATATGCAATACAATGCTCTTAGAATGCCACCAAATCTATGAGTCAAACTCAAATTATGACCTCTAAATTTGATCAATCACCCATGCTAATTTAAATGAATAGGAATGATTTTTATATAGCGAGCCTTAACATCTATGCTGTTTTTTGTTAGTTGCAAGGTGGTATAAAGCTCCTTGCATACCATGTAAAAGGAAATCTTCTAAAATTAATGTGGTAAAGGATATGCAAGGAATCTCAATGCGATTCATATCATGAGCCTCCCTGGGACCAATGAGCTTGGAAATGTAATCAAATTAGCACAAAGCTCTAGTGTTTATCACATACATAAATAAATCTCCCTTAAGGATTTGAACAAGTCATATATTTCAATGAGTGACTAGTTTCAGAAGCCAACTTACATTAGTGTAAAATGATCTATGTTGAAGCTTCGGTATAAATTTTGGCCTCTACAAATGGACTATGGAAATTTATGGCTCTCTACAATGTTGCACAATTGATCTAGATTTGAACTATGATGTGCTTGAAAATGAGTATAGAACTTGAATGTGCCTTTGTGATGAGAATAATACTTTCTAGTCAATATATGATGACTAGAAATTTATTAGAAACTTTACAAAATAAAATAAAATAAAAATTTAAATAAAATAATTTTATTGATGCAAGATTACTCTTACACCGTAGATGCTCCTACTTCATTGACCCATAGATTGAATTTTATTGGACAATGATTCATTTATGTGTGTTCATAGAATTATTATAATGTGTAATTGGATTATTTCTTTTTGATGAGTCTTATGAATAAAAAATAGAAATGGTGGGGCTTATGGGACTACATCCAATGCTTTTGAGATCTTTAGATGACTAAATATAGAAATGATGTGATTAATTATTTTTCTATTCATCCTACATTAGTCAAATCCAATAAGAATAACATGGCTTATAGGGATCTTGCTCATCCTTCTCATGTTCTCTATAAGACTACATGCAATAAATAGTGTGATTTAGTTTTATACTATATAGGGATGATTTTAAATAGTGAATTGGAAGATGGTGAGTAGAGCACTATCCTATTGTGCTTCAATATTAGTCATGTATGACAAGTCAATGTTCACACACATGATTAATAAACATGATGGTTTATGTTGTGTTATTGTGTCTTGTTACAAATGAAGATAAATTTAAGATATATTATTCTAAACCTTGACTAAGAGGAGATTTTAAGTGATTGTGTTATTATACATTGAGAGTCATTCCTATCTTTCTTCCCAAAACTTGTGAAGAGCATGGTCTTACCTTTCATGATAATGTACAAGGGAGCTTATAAATATCTCTATGGTGGGTGGGAAATACTCTCATGATGCTCTCATTCTTTGTTCTTATAGTTTTAGCATGATGTTTTGATATATACTTTTAGTACAAAGGTATTTAGATGAGTTTAATTATATTATATTGATATATTTGTACACATGTTAAATTGTTATATATGTTCAATTTTTCTCATGTTATATGATCAACTTCCAATATTGAGTATGCACCTTAAGGAGTAACCTTATTTCCATTTTTAAGTGAATATGATGAGAAAGGTTATTGTATTTTAATTGTAAATTGATATTTAATATTGTATAATAGGCATGTTGTAAATTTCTCTAATTATAATACTATCATTGAATTGTGAAAGGCATGGTGTAATATAACTCTTTTGTTTTTGAATGAGTTACTTTTAATGAATTGTGTATTTTTTTTAATCAAATTTAGATTAGATGTGCACTTTCTTGAATACAATATACTACTTTATTTGAACATTGCTATTAAAATACCATTATAATTTTTATAATATACTTATATTAATTGATTTATTGTTGTAAGAATTATGTGACAATAAATATATTACCAAAACACTTATTTTTGTTAACCTAGTTAGTACATAGCAATTAAGATACAACAACCTACGAATCTCACAATTAAGTCAAACATTAAGACTTAAGCCTTAAACAAAGAATATTTTATACATGTATGAATGTTAAACATGCTTAAACCTATACACCTATTTAAATAAAAAATGGATTTATTTTAGTAATTCTTAACTCACTACCACACATAATTTTATCTAAAGGGTTGATCTAAACAAAACTAACATAAAACCCAAGCTTTTAAAAATGTAAGGATAAATTAATGAATAGGATTTTAGATCTAACCATTATATTTATAACTACTATAATTCTTATCATTTTATTTCATCTAAATAATAAATCATGAATTCTAATATTCTATTGTCATCAAACTAATATTCATATGTTTATCATGAACTGTTCTTTAAAATTTTAATATTTTTATTTATATATATTTTAAAATAAATTATTTAAAATGATAATAATTTTTAATTTTAAATAAATTAAACTAATCTTCAAATTTGATAAAATATATAATTAAAATGTAAATTATAATTTTTTTAACCTTAATATATCATGCATTGTTAAATATACTATATTTGTTGTTACATTCTCTTATCTTTTATATCCATTAAGTTCATAAAAAAAATATTTATAAAAATGTTAGCTTTTAAATTGTCATTAATGTAACAATCATTAAAATTCTCTATTCATCATTTAATGTTTTATAAATGTATTAAGAATCCATATACGATGATTCTTTGCAATGCCATTTCTATATTTAAAACAATGGAAATGTCCAAATGATGTGTCCATGTCATTTGATTAAAAGGAGGGATATGTATGTTAAACTTAATGATGTTGATCCTTGATTGGAATTGTATCTCAAAGAAATTTTCCATCTTTAAGGTATCTTTAGATTATTCTAAAATTCTAATCATTAATTCTTATTATACCAATATTTATTTTAAAAATTTCTATTCGAAGATGTCTTTAAATTATTCTAAAATTTGAATTAATTATATTGATATTTATTTTATTTTTAAATAAACAATATTTAAAAAATATTTTTAATCTATTAAAATAGGTTTTGGTAGAGAAAATAAACACTTTTTTAATGAAATTTTAAAGATTCAAATGAATAATTGAAGATGCATAATAGTGCACTCTAAGTAGACTTTGGATAAATTCAAATATAAATATGATAACATGATAAGTAATTTCAATATAGTAAATAGGAGGTTAAAGATGATGTTTCGCTCTTGATAATGGTAAAAATTGATGTTGTTGATTTGGATTGAGTAGATGTGTACTTAATGTTTGTTTTGAACTTGAAAATCATAATCAAGGGATAACTCCTATAGTTGATGTGTCCTCGTAGCTTGCATTTTTGTTAGATAGGACCACACGTAATTTCGTTTCGTTTGTTGTGATTCTATTTGAAATTATCACTTGCCTTCAAAATTTACACATGTTCATGGAATTATTATACTATGTAGTTAAATTATTTATTTGTGGTGAGTTAAATGTGAAAAATCAACATAAATAGAGGGGCTTACAAAGGGCCTCATCCAATTATTTTGAGTTCTTTAGACGACTACATGCAAAAATGATGTTATTCATTGGTTATACTATTCACCTCGCATTAGTTAAAGCCAAGAAGAATGACATGGCTTATGGGGCTCCTATTCAATCTTCTCGCATTCTTTGAAATACTGCCTTTAATAAATAGTGTGATCTACTTGTATACTATATATTAATGGTGTTGGAACAAATTGGCATCTCTAGATAATGGTGAGTACGACCCTATTCTATTGTAATTTGATATTGTTCATGTATCACAAGCAAATGTTTGCACACTTGATTGACCATGATGGTTTATGTGGTATTATTGTATCTCACTTTTATGAAATGAAGATAATTTTTGGGTTTATTGTTCTAAACCTTGGCTAAGGGGAGATTTTAAGTGATTGTGTTATACATTGAGATTCATTATGGGTTTCCTAACTTATTCCTATCTTTCTTCTTATGTGGTACACTATTATGGTCCTATTTGTGAAGGGTAGGGTCCTACCTTATAAGAAAATGTACAAGGAAGCTTGAACATCTATGTGGTTGGTGAAAAACACTCTTATGATTCTCTTGTTCCCCATCCTTCCAGTTTTAACATGATGTTTTGATATACTTTTAGTACAAAAGTATTTAAAAGATTTTCAATTATCTTATATTGATATGTTTATACTCATGCTAATTATTATATATCTTTAATTTATGTCATGCTATATGATCAACTTCCAATAAGGAGTTTGCATCTTAAGAAGTTTAACCTAATTTCTATTTTAAGTGAATTTGTAAATTGATATTTAATATTGCATAATAGACATGCTATATTTTTTTCTAAATTATGATACTATCTTTGAATTGTGAAAATCGTGATGCAATATAAATCTTTTGTTCTTGAATGCATTAAACTTTAGTCTAGATGAATTATGTAAAATTGTTTACCAAACTTAAATTTGATATTTACTATTGTATAATAAACATGTTATAATTTATTTCTAAATTATGAGACTATCATTGAATTGTGAAAGACATGATATAGTATAACTCTTTCATTCTTGAATGCATAATGAGTTACTTTGAATAAAGTATTTAAACTATTTACCAAGCTTAAATTGAATGTACACCTTTCTAAAATAAACAATATAATACTTTATTTGGTAGAAATACATTGCTATAAAAAATATCATGTTGTAATTTTTTATCAAGTACTTAGATTAATTATTTTATTGATGTAAGATGCTTTTAAACTATGAGCCAATAAAGATATCATTAAAACACTTATTTTTGTTAACCTAGCTAGTACTTAGCAATTATGATACAACAATCTATGAACCTCAAAAGTCAAACATTGAGATTGAAACCTTAAAAAAATAATGATCTATATGTGTGATAATGTTGAAATTATTATACAAATAAATATTTTACATGCTTAAACCTATACAACTAATTAATTAAATTGAAAAAAACATGGATCGATTTTAGTAATTATTAAATCACTCTCATTTTGGGTTGTTACAACCATAGAGAATGATTTAAAGTGTCAATTTAAACAAAACTAATATGATTTTTCTAGCTCTTTAATCCAAACTTTTATCCTAATAATAAATCATGAATTATAGTCTAATATTTTAATGTTAAAAAAAATAATATTCATAAATTTACTATTACACTCTTTTAACTTTTTAAATTTTTTTTTAAATTTTTAAAAAATATTATTTAAATTATAATAATTTTTAATTTAAAATAAATTACATTAATCTTAAGATTTGATAAATTATATTCAAATGTAAATTATATGTTATTTTAACCTTAATGTAGATGCATTATTGAATATACTATATATGTTGTTATATTCTCTCTTATCTTTATAACCTTTAATTCATTAACAAATATTTGTTTATAACATATTAACTTTAAAATCATCATGAATGTAACAATCATTAAAATTCTCTATTGATCATCTAATCTTTTATAAGTATATTAAGAAGATCTATATTAAATAATTTTTTGTAATGCCATTTATATATTTAAAACAATGGAAATGTCCAATTCATTTGATTAAAGAAGAATATTAAACTTAATGGTGCTTATCCTAAATTTTATTGGTGTCATATATAAAATATATATTTTTTATCTTTAAAGTATCTTTCAATTATTCCAAAATTCTAATCATTAACTTTCACTATACCAATGTTTATTTTAAAAATCTCTATCTCTAAGATATCTTAGATTATTCTAAAATTCTAATTAATTATATAATTTTTTTAAAATTTAATATTTTAAAAATAATTTAATAAGGAAATAAACATTTTTTATATGAATCATGTATAATGGTGCATTTTAATTAAACTTTAGATAAATTAAAAGATAAATATGATAATATTAAATGCAATTTTGATATAGTAAATATGAGGTTAGATGATATTTAATTCTTAATGATGATAAAAGTTAATGTTGTTGATTTGGATTGAGTAGATGCATTTAATGATCGATTTGCACATTAAAATGATAGTTAAAAGGATAACTCTCATAGTTGATGTATCCCTATAGCTTACACTTTTGATAGATAAGATTGTTGGACTAATTGCCAGCATCTCCCTTTGGATTTGGGACATGGCCTAACCGCCTCTGGTGGATCTATTTATCTTTGGCATTTGTATTAGGTGTTAACAGGTTGATCTTTTGGCACAATGGCAAACATGTTCCAACAAATGATATTGGAGCCATGGTTGCGGGTTCAAATCCCCTCAGGTGATGCTGAGAGGGGATTGTTGGACTAATTGTCAGCGTCTCCCTTTAGATTTGGGACATGGACTAACCGCCTTTTGTGGATCCATTTATCTCTAATGTTTGTATCTATTGTTAAAAGGTTGATCTTTTGGTGCAATGACAAACGTGTTCCAACAAAGATTACACATGATTTTATTTTGTTTGTTGTGCTTTTGTCTACAATTGTCATTCGCCTTTAAAATTTCTATTGTATTTACTATATTTGAATTAGAATTAAGGACAATGTTACTCAATGAACCTCTTTAGATCCTAATTTTTGTTGTTTCCCACCAAAGTATGAAAATATCAAAGACACAATATGCAATATTCCTAATAAAGATGCAAGTGCACAATACTCTTTAATTTGATGCTCTAGTTGTCTATATTAATGCTTGGTTTGATTTCCTAAATGATACTAGGATTATTGATTAATATCCTCATACTTCTTTTTAAATGTTATAAGTGCCAAATTCAATATATTTTCATATTGTATATATATATTGATATTGATGGAGGGTTTTATATCAAATCCAAATTCGTTTTGTAATCCGAGGCGTATGAGCCATAAGAGCCAAGGACTGAGGGGTATTCATTCCGCTAAATTCGTCCGAGCACGATCCCAACCTCATCCCTTATGATGTCAGAGCCTTGCACTCAATAAGACTTGATCCCTAGAGGACTCATTTAAAACCATTCAACTTCACCACAAGACCAAGGGTCCATTGACAATTTTATTGTATTTTCATTTTGATTGAAAAGAGTTCACGTTTATAAAATTAATTAGTGATAAACAAATTTTGTTTGATTTTTTTATTTGTATTAAACATTTAGCTTGGAAATAAATAGAAGTCACATTTGGGTTACACTTTTACGAGGAGGAGAAATTAGTTTGCTTTGATTAAGCTATCAATCCATCAAATTCCCTTGACTCAATCCCATCTCTAAAAACTTCGAACCTTTATAAATAAAATAATCAAAAAACATATCATCATCTTTACCAATCCAACAAGAAACTCTTAATTAATGTTTTTTTAATAAAAAAAGGTTGGTAACCCAATGCACAAATATGTGGGGAGATTTATGAGGTTTGAGGTGAGATGAAAAGATAAAGATGATGACACCATTGTTTATTCAAATTTCTTAAAAAAGGGAAAACACCCACTTCCAAAAGCAGAGGAAAAGTTAGTTAGCAGGACAAGGATTTTGCAATGCCCTCTTTGCCCTCTTCAATAAAACCACACAGTTTTTAATGCAAATTGCCGGATGTGTCTCATTTGAACAAAGCTACCTAACGGTTAAGACAAAGATAAACCACAGCACGTTGGAATCTGCATTTTTGCGGCCTCTGAGGTCATATGGTGGGCCGTCATGTGACCGTCAACGGACGGCCGGAGGAGCTGCGACAGACCAAAGTTTGGAATCTCCGAATTTCGGACACAACAATGACTAAGCAAAGGGGAAATTGATTTGTCTGACGCGACCGCCGTAGGATATGCTAAAAGTGCCCGGGTTTTAAGCATGCGGAAAGTGCCCGGTTTATAAGCACACTTTCGTGTGTGGATAATTCTATGGAAATACTGCGGGCAATGGCGAGAAAATCGGCAGGTCTTGAATGGCGTCTGCAGCGGTAGGAGCTCAGCAGCAGCAGCAGCAGCAGCAGCAGCAGAGGTTCGAATCCGAGGCAATAGTGGCTGCATGTTTGGCGCCATGGTGGGTTAAGGGGTATGCAGAGAGAAGAAAGGCACAAGCACAAGTGTGGCGTTCTATGGCATTAAAGTCCCTGCGGATGCTGTTTGCCCTGCTGGTCGGCCTCACGTTGTTGTTCACGCTTAGCACGGAGCTCACTTACAGGGTGGGCGTGCACGGCATTCTTAACCACACGCTCAATAAGAGTTTGTTTGTCTGGCCGGGCCATAAGGCCCTGGTCTCAGGTTCTCAGGGCCTGGCCGTGAATTTTAACCACACGCTATTGTCTTATGCTGCAATCCAACTGGGAGAGGTGGAGGAGCGCCAGCAGATTGGACATCTGCTGGATGCGTCCAGCGCCTCCTATGATGCTATGGACCGGCGTTACGGGGGGAGGGGGCGTTCCACAATATATAGGCCAGACCGTGACCTTGACTTACGTTCTGACCTGCGCGGACGAGGATCCTCGCGGAGCAGGATTCCGGTGCAGCTGTTACATCCTAGATATGCCAATTACTGGCCGGTGTTCCGCCGTACCCTGCGGGCGTGGGTGCAAAACAAGCGCTTTGAGCCTACAGTTATGGCCGAACTCATTGATCTGGTAAAGGTCCCGCTAGACCAGCACTACATGACTGCCAGTCTAGCAGAACAGCAGCAGTCTCCAAATCCGCGTGATCCTCACATTAGCTATCGACCGAATCAGCAGGCTTACCCACTCAATCGAGCAGGACAACTACGGGGCTACCGCAGCTGTGCTGTGGTAGGCAACAGTGGTATCTTGCTCCAGAAACCCCACGGCCCTCTCATTGATTCCCATGACATGGTGATCCGGCTCAACAATGCCCGGACCACTGGGTTCCAAACCAACGTGGGCTCCAAGACAACCCTTGCCTTTGTAAATTCAAACATACTTCATTCCTGCTCCAGGCGGGCCGGGTGCTTCTGCCATCCCTATGGGGAAACAGTCCCAATTATCATGTACATCTGCCAGGCTGTGCATTTCATGGATTATGCCCTCTGCAATGCCTCCCACAAGGTGCCCCTGCTGATTACAGATGCCCGTTTTGACAGTCTCTGTGCTAGAATTGTGAAGTACTATTCACTGAAGAATTTCGTGGAGACTACTGGGAAGCACCCTGAGGAATGGAGCTCTGCACACGAGGGTTCCATGTTTCATTACTCTTCGGGTATGCAGGCGGTTATGCTGGCATTGGGGATTTGTGAAAAGGTCAGTATTTTTGGGTTTGGGAAGAGTGGTCAGGCAAAGCATCATTATCATACCAATCAGAAATTTGAGCTCAAGCTTCATGATTACGAGGCAGAGTATCGGTTCTATTCTGATTTGGTCAATGGGTCACAATATATACCGTTTCTCAGTGAGGCAAGGATCAAGCTTCCTCCGGTACAGATATATTTTTGATCGTTATTTGTTCTGTTTCTTTTCCTTCCTTTTTCGGTTCAAATGGGTTTTGGGATTCTTGAATTGTTTCAAATCGTGAAGTGCTCATTGTATTCTTGCAAATGAAAGATGAGTTCCAAGGAAAAACCTCTAGTCTTGTGAGACTTGCCTCTCTAAACATTTTGATTTGTAGATTATCTTCTTTACCTTGGTGGTACTGGATGCATTGGGATATTTGTGCAATTGCCTATTGCTTCTCAAGTTGCAGATCTGCACACTATCTAGAAATTGCATCTTCACAACCGTGACAATGTCTGAATCGGTACGAAGTGAAGGCCATCTGCAATATAAATGTAAGAATGTATTTTCATCCACTTTTGCTCCCCATAGCAAGAATTGAAAGATCAATTCCAAGGAAGCGCTGATCTCACGAGGCTTCTTTGTGTTTTTCTCTTGGTCTGAATCAATCTGTTTAACTGTGGTGCGTCTGAATGCATGGACACATTGTTTGCAACCATACATTGCTTGTAAAGTTGCAGATGTAAGCACCATTGATATGAAAAACTAAATAAAATGTCAATGTTCTCAGATGACCAAAACAGGTCAATGGGAGTTGAAATTCTAGCCAGTAGAAATTGCATCTTCACAAATGTAGTAATGTCTGAATTGTTATGAACTTTGAAGTCGATGCTGTCAACCATGCAAATGTACGAATGCATTTTCAATTTTATTTGCTCTCAAAAAAGAATTTGAATGATCAAATCTGAAGAAGAAGCCTCGATCTTGTGGAATTTCTTGTCTAAGCATATTGACTTCTGGATCATATGATCTGGCTGTAAGTAGACATTGCTTTTCAAGTTGCAAATGTAAGCATGAGTGAAGGATTGCATCTTCACAAATGTTGTAATGTCTATATTGCAATGCATTCAACGCTGCCTGTGTCAATGTAACACTTTAATTTCATGAACTCACAAAGAGTTTTTTTTTTGTTGTTGTTGTTGTTGTTGAAGTTTTTCAATAAAGGGTAAAAAATTAAAAATGAGGTTTTGAAAGGGCCCCAACTCTTTTACATAGACCAGAACAGCTACATCAATGAAACCCCAGAAAACAGCAAATAAACAGAAACAAGGATCAGACGGCACTAAGGTGTTGAAGCCCCTTTATGCAAGCATCTTGGCCCATGGCAGAATTTTTTATTGCGGTGCTTCTGAATCCAGGGACATCATTTGCAATTATGCCTTGCTTGTGAAGCAAGATCAGTGAATGAAAAGTCTTTACAAATCTAAGAAACAGTTGAAGCATTGTACTTTCTCAAATGTGCCAGTTTCAGTATTCCTATCAAGTCAATGCTCCACACTAAGTACAGAGTTTGTTAAGGTGGTTTTTATTCACGTTAGTTCTCTACAGGTCTACCATTGCAAAGTAAGGCCTCTGAGTTCCTCTCGGAATGAAAAGTTGCAACATGGATTATCTTCTTTAATGCATTGTTTCATCAATTTGGCAATGCTTTTGTTTTTAACCAGCACTTTGTGTTCCTGATTGAGGCATTGGTGTCAATACTACTATGAAGTCAAGGTTACCACCTGCTTTAAAGTAGGGATGATTTGTGGCAAGCTATTTATATTCACAGTTGACATTGCCCAATTCCAAGCATGGAAAATAATGCGTAACGAAATTTTCATGGGTAGGTTTATATTTATACTGCAAAGCAACAGTAACTATGTACATTGATGTGAGCTTAGAACATGGTTTTTGAAATATGGATTATTGCTATTGATGTGATCCAATAGCACATCTTGTGCAATCAGCTTGTTTTGAGGCTTCTGAATAATTGGGTGATCAGAAACTGTAGATGTAAATTGTTGTGAAGAGAAAAGCCACTTTGTAATATATGGATGAGTTCTATCATTCCATCATCATGGATATACTAGCAGCAAATCCTGCTAACCTAATTCAATGTAAGAAAATGTGACATATGAAAAGATGGAAAAGAATTGATAGAACAGCTTATCTGTGTTGATTATGTATCTGGTACAAGACAAGATATGCTATTGAATATTTGAAATGCTTTCTTGCATTTGTATGTAACACATCTGCAAAAACATTTATATGAAAATCTTTGCAAGCGAATGTACAGTTCATGATTGGATGTTTTGTTTCTTGATCTTTTGCTTTCTCCAAATATTTCCATTACCTAAAAGAGTTTTAAAACTAGCACATTACATTGCATAAGGGGAGCAATTTGGATCTGTTAGTGCAATTGTGTTATACTCAATGTGATATCAATTTTAATGCTTCTAATTGTAGTACCTGCAAGGCCACCTTCTATTGAGGATTATCCTGGAATCCCGAGTCTTCTGAATGTTCATGATAGATGCATGGACTGTAACGATTTATTTCTTCAGCGTACAAAAATAAATGAAAGTATCAATGTAATAAATTCCATTTTTTTATCACCATCTCTTCATCCACCCATAAATGTTTCTGATTATTCCAATAAACATAATTGTCTTACATTGTCTTTTACTTGCTAACCAATTGGCAGGTAGAAATTACAGCTTTCTTGTTAGCTTGGGATTTAAGCAGAGTTCATGATATCCACTATAATTCATGATATTATATTGCTGAATAATTCTGCTTGTATTGATGCACTATAATTTTCTATATCAATACATTTCCCTTAGAGTTGCCATATTCTTCCCCTCCTCTGTCCAGATACAAGTATACATGTATCAAATGCTGGACAGGGATATGATACTCCCAGATACATCATGGACACCATATCCAGACATATCCATAAATGAGCATATATTTGGTCCATATCTGTTACCTCTGGATCTGGTACCACATCATCTGTTGCTAGATTTGGTTTAAGGTTTATAAAAAAAATTGCAAAAAAAAATGCATCCATTTTTCTTTCTCACCCACAAACACATGGTTCTTGAAAATCCATTGTCTCTATATCCGATAACAAATCCATTTTGATGCAACTCCAGTTTCCCTTCTATTGCGTAATTGACAGATATAGTGGAATAATCCAAGTATGGCTGACAAGCTTTTTTGGGCTTTTACATTTTGTATTATCCACTGCTTTCTGTATTGGTATTCGTTAGGGTTTTGTGTTGGCTTGTTGAAAATCTAGTTGAGCTAATGAATATTGCTTTCTGCATTGGTAATCATTAGGGTTTTGTGTTGCCTTGTTGAAACTCTAGCCTAGCTTATACACATTAGAGTAACTAACTTACTGTATTATGATTTGTGAGTTGCAAGAACTTACTGTATTAAGATTCTGGGAGTCTTTGCAAGATTTGCAGGGTTGCTAGCTGAGTCCGGAGCAGTGAGCTTTTCTGTCTCAGCTTAACTGACTTGCCTTATAGAAAATGTCACAGAACTTAAGATGTCAGTTAGTAATTATGGCTGATAAAATGTCTTTCAGTACAACATAAATCATTTTTTTTTGCAATCAGTGAACTGATGCTGAATTATTTGATGGTGTTTTTGGCTGAATCTGCAGCTCTGACCGTTTCAGCCTTAAGTTTGAGAGCTTTTTTCACATCAATTGAAATCTTTGCTAATTAGAACAAAAAGCTATCAGTTTCTGTATACGTCAACCCCTATTATATATAGTGGTGAAGTGATCAAGATTGCAGTGATTTGAGCCTGTTAAACTTGTTTCTGTTTTGGGTCAATTCGAATA
>VDFB02271358.1:1268569531-1268740639 GCA_007258455.2 Sequoia sempervirens
TATTTGGTAGAAATACATTGCTATAAAAAATATCATGTTGTAATTTTTTATCAAGTACTTAGATTAATTATTTTATTGATGTAAGATGCTTTTAAACTATGAGCCAATAAAGATATCATTAAAACACTTATTTTTGTTAACCTAGCTAGTACTTAGCAATTATGATACAACAATCTATGAACCTCAAAAGTCAAACATTGAGATTGAAACCTTAAAAAAATAATGATCTATATGTGTGATAATGTTGAAATTATTATACAAATAAATATTTTACATGCTTAAACCTATACAACTAATTAATTAAATTGAAAAAAACATGGATCGATTTTAGTAATTATTAAATCACTCTCATTTTGGGTTGTTACAACCATAGAGAATGATTTAAAGTGTCAATTTAAACAAAACTAATATGATTTTTCTAGCTCTTTAATCCAAACTTTTATCCTAATAATAAATCATGAATTATAGTCTAATATTTTAATGTTAAAAAAAATAATATTCATAAATTTACTATTACACTCTTTTAACTTTTTAAATTTTTTTTTAAATTTTTAAAAAATATTATTTAAATTATAATAATTTTTAATTTAAAATAAATTACATTAATCTTAAGATTTGATAAATTATATTCAAATGTAAATTATATGTTATTTTAACCTTAATGTAGATGCATTATTGAATATACTATATATGTTGTTATATTCTCTCTTATCTTTATAACCTTTAATTCATTAACAAATATTTGTTTATAACATATTAACTTTAAAATCATCATGAATGTAACAATCATTAAAATTCTCTATTGATCATCTAATCTTTTATAAGTATATTAAGAAGATCTATATTAAATAATTTTTTGTAATGCCATTTATATATTTAAAACAATGGAAATGTCCAATTCATTTGATTAAAGAAGAATATTAAACTTAATGGTGCTTATCCTAAATTTTATTGGTGTCATATATAAAATATATATTTTTTATCTTTAAAGTATCTTTCAATTATTCCAAAATTCTAATCATTAACTTTCACTATACCAATGTTTATTTTAAAAATCTCTATCTCTAAGATATCTTAGATTATTCTAAAATTCTAATTAATTATATAATTTTTTTAAAATTTAATATTTTAAAAATAATTTAATAAGGAAATAAACATTTTTTATATGAATCATGTATAATGGTGCATTTTAATTAAACTTTAGATAAATTAAAAGATAAATATGATAATATTAAATGCAATTTTGATATAGTAAATATGAGGTTAGATGATATTTAATTCTTAATGATGATAAAAGTTAATGTTGTTGATTTGGATTGAGTAGATGCATTTAATGATCGATTTGCACATTAAAATGATAGTTAAAAGGATAACTCTCATAGTTGATGTATCCCTATAGCTTACACTTTTGATAGATAAGATTGTTGGACTAATTGCCAGCATCTCCCTTTGGATTTGGGACATGGCCTAACCGCCTCTGGTGGATCTATTTATCTTTGGCATTTGTATTAGGTGTTAACAGGTTGATCTTTTGGCACAATGGCAAACATGTTCCAACAAATGATATTGGAGCCATGGTTGCGGGTTCAAATCCCCTCAGGTGATGCTGAGAGGGGATTGTTGGACTAATTGTCAGCGTCTCCCTTTAGATTTGGGACATGGACTAACCGCCTTTTGTGGATCCATTTATCTCTAATGTTTGTATCTATTGTTAAAAGGTTGATCTTTTGGTGCAATGACAAACGTGTTCCAACAAAGATTACACATGATTTTATTTTGTTTGTTGTGCTTTTGTCTACAATTGTCATTCGCCTTTAAAATTTCTGTTGTATTTACTATATTTGAATTAGAATTAAGGACAATGTTACTCAATGAACCTCTTTAGATTCTATTGTGTTAGGATTGAAGTTTGAGGATTCCTCACACCTCAGTCAACCCCCTTTTTGTTGTTTCCCACAAAGTATGAAAATATCAAAGACACAATATGCAATATTCCTAATAAAGATGCAAGTGCACAATACTCTTTAATTTGATGCTCTAATTGTCTATATTAATGCTTGGTTTGATTTCCTAAATGATACTAGGATTATTGATTAATACCCTCATACTTCTTTTTAAATGTTATAAGTGCCAAATTCAATATATTTTCATATTGTATATATATATTGATATTGATGGAGGGTTTTATATCAAATCCAAATTCGTTTTGCAATCCGAGGCGTATGAGCCATAAGAGCCAAGGACTGAGGGGTATTCATTCCGCTCAAATCGTCCGGGCACGATCTCAACCTCATCCCTTATGATGTCAGAGCCTTGCACTCAACAAGACTTGATCCCTGGTGGACTCATTTAAAACCATTCAACTTCACCACGAGACCAAGGGTCCATTGAAAATTTTATTGTATTTTCATTTTGATTGAAAATAGTTCATGTTTATAGAATTAATTAGTGATAAACAAATTTAGTTTGATTTTTTTATTTGTATTAAACATTTAGCTTGGAAATAAATAGAAGTCACATTTGGGTTACACTTTTATGAGGAGGAGAAATTAGTTTGCTTTGATTAAGCTATCAATCCATCAAATTCCCACTCAATCCCATCTCTAAAAACTTCGAACCTTTATAAATAAAATAATCAAAAAACATATCATCATCTTTACCAATCCAACAAGAAACTCTTAATTAATGTTTTTTTAATAAAAAAAAGGTTGGTAACCCAATGCACAAATATGTGGGGAGATTTATGAGGTTTGAGGTGAGATGAAAAGATAAAGATGATGACACCATTGTTTATTCAAATTTCTTTAAAAAGGGAAAACACCCACTTCCAAAAGCAGAGGAAAAGTTAGTTAGCAGGACAAGGATTTTGCAATGCCCCCTTTGCCCTCTTCAATAAAACCACACAGTTTTTAATGCAAATTGCCGGATGTGTCTCATTTGAACAAAGCTACCTAACGGTTAAGACAAAGATAAACCACAGCACGTTGGAATCTGCATTTTTGCGGCCTCTGAGGTCATATGGTGGGCCGTCATGTGACCGTCAACGGACGGCCGGAGGAGCTGCGACAGACCAAAGTTTGGAATCTCCGAATTTCGGACACAACAATGACTAAGCAAAGGGGAAATTGATTTGTCTGACGCGACCGCCGTAGGATATGCTAAAAGTGCCCGGGTTTTAAGCATGCGGAAAGTGCCCGGTTTATAAGCACACTTTCGTGTGTGGATAATTCTATGGAAATACTGCGGGCAATGGCGAGAAAATCGGCAGGTCTTGAATGGCGTCTGCAGCGGTAGGAGCTCAGCAGCAGCAGCAGCAGCAGCAGCAGCAGAGGTTCGAATCCGAGGCAATAGTGGCTGCATGTTTGGCGCCATGGTGGGTTAAGGGGTATGCAGAGAGAAGAAAGGCACAAGCACAAGTGTGGCGTTCTATGGCATTAAAGTCCCTGCGGATGCTGTTTGCCCTGCTGGTCGGCCTCACGTTGTTGTTCACGCTTAGCACGGAGCTCACTTACAGGGTGGGCGTGCACGGCATTCTTAACCAGACGCTCAATAAGAGTTTGTTTGTCTGGCCGGGCCATAAGGCCCTGGTCTCAGGTTCTCAGGGCCTGGCCGTGAATTTTAACCAGACGCTATTGTCTTATGCTGCGATCCAACTGGGAGAGGTGGAGGAGCGCCAGCAGATTGGACATCTGCTGGATGCGTCCAGTGCCTCTTATGATGCTATGGACCGGCGTTACGGGGGGAGGGGGCGTTCCACAATATATAGGCCAGACCGTGACCTTGACTTACGTTCTGACCTGCGCGGACGAGGATCCTCGCGGAGCAGGATTCCGGTGCAGCTGTTACATCCTAGATATGCCAATTACTGGCCGGTGTTCCGCCGTACCCTGCGGGCGTGGGTGCAAAACAAGCGCTTTGAGCCTACAGTTATGGCCGAACTCATTGATCTGGTAAAGGTCCCGCTAGACCAGCACTACATGACTGCCAGTCTAGCAGAACAGCAGCAGTCTGCAAATCCGCGTGATCCTCACATTAGCTATCGACCGAATCAGCAGGCTTACCCACTCAATCGAGCAGGACAACTACGGGGCTACCGCAGCTGTGCTGTGGTAGGCAACAGTGGTATCTTGCTCCAGAAGCCCCACGGCCCTCTCATTGATTCCCATGACATGGTGATCCGGCTCAACAATGCCCGGACCACTGGGTTCCAAACCAACGTGGGCTCCAAGACAACCCTTGCCTTTGTAAATTCAAACATACTTCATTCCTGCTCCAGGCGGGCCGGGTGCTTCTGCCATCCCTATGGGGAAACAGTCCCAATTATCATGTACATCTGCCAGGCTGTGCATTTCATGGATTATGCCCTCTGCAATGCCTCCCACAAGGTGCCCCTGCTGATTACAGATGCCCGTTTTGACAGTCTCTGTGCTAGAATTGTGAAGTACTATTCACTGAAGAATTTCGTGGAGACTACTGGGAAGCACCCTGAGGAATGGAGCTCTGCACACGAGGGTTCCATGTTTCATTACTCTTCGGGTATGCAGGCGGTTATGCTGGCATTGGGGATTTGTGAAAAGGTCAGTATTTTTGGGTTTGGGAAGAGTGGTCAGGCAAAGCATCATTATCATACCAATCAGAAATTTGAGCTCAAGCTTCATGATTACGAGGCAGAGTATCGGTTCTATTCTGATTTGGTCAATGGGTCACAATATATACCGTTTCTCAGTGAGGCAAGGATCAAGCTTCCTCCGGTACAGATATATTTTTGATCGTTATTTGTTCTGTTTCTTTTCCTTCCTTTTTCGGTTCAAATGGGTTTTGGGATTCTTGAATTGTTTCAAATCGTGAAGTGCTCATTGTATTCTTGCAAATGAAAGATGAGTTCCAAGGAAAAACCTCTAGTCTTGTGAGACTTGCCTCTCTAAACATTTTGATTTGTAGATTATCTTCTTTACCTTGGTGGTACTGGATGCATTGGGATATTTGTGCAATTGCCTATTGCTTCTCAAGTTGCAGATCTGCACACTATCTAGAAATTGCATCTTCACAACCGTGACAATGTCTGAATCGGTACGAAGTGAAGGCCATCTGCAATATAAATGTAAGAATGTATTTTCATCCACTTTTGCTCCCCATAGCAAGAATTGAAAGATCAATTCCAAGGAAGCGCTGATCTCACGAGGCTTCTTTGTGTTTTTCTCTTGGTCTGAATCAATCTGTTTAACTGTGGTGCGTCTGAATGCATGGACACATTGTTTGCAACCATACATTGCTTGTAAAGTTGCAGATGTAAGCACCATTGATATGAAAAACTAAATAAAATGTCAATGTTCTCAGATGACCAAAACAGGTCAATGGGAGTTGAAATTCTAGCCAGTAGAAATTGCATCTTCACAAATGTAGTAATGTCTGAATTGTTATGAACTTTGAAGTCGATGCTGTCAACCATGCAAATGTACGAATGCATTTTCAATTTTATTTGCTCTCAAAAAAGAATTTGAATGATCAAATCTGAAGA
Source organism: Sequoia sempervirens (assembly GCA_007258455.2). NCBI lineage: Eukaryota > Viridiplantae > Streptophyta > Pinopsida > Cupressales > Cupressaceae > Sequoia > Sequoia sempervirens. The sequence goes on from VDFB02271358.1 coordinate 1,268,575,050, forward strand.
AGAAGCCTCGATCTTGTGGAATTTCTTGTCTAAGCATATTGACTTCTGGATCATATGATCTGGCTGTAAGTAGACATTGCTTTTCAAGTTGCAAATGTAAGCATGAGTGAAGGATTGCATCTTCACAAATGTTGTAATGTCTATATTGCAATGCATTCAACGCTGCCTGTGTCAATGTAACACTTTAATTTCATGAACTCACAAAGAGTTTTTTTTTTGTTGTTGTTGTTGTTGTTGAAGTTTTTCAATAAAGGGTAAAAAATTAAAAATGAGGTTTTGAAAGGGCCCCAACTCTTTTACATAGACCAGAACAGCTACATCAATGAAACCCCAGAAAACAGCAAATAAACAGAAACAAGGATCAGACGGCACTAAGGTGTTGAAGCCCCTTTATGCAAGCATCTTGGCCCATGGCAGAATTTTTTATTGCGGTGCTTCTGAATCCAGGGACATCATTTGCAATTATGCCTTGCTTGTGAAGCAAGATCAGTGAATGAAAAGTCTTTACAAATCTAAGAAACAGTTGAAGCATTGTACTTTCTCAAATGTGCCAGTTTCAGTATTCCTATCAAGTCAATGCTCCACACTAAGTACAGAGTTTGTTAAGGTGGTTTTTATTCACGTTAGTTCTCTACAGGTCTACCATTGCAAAGTAAGGCCTCTGAGTTCCTCTCGGAATGAAAAGTTGCAACATGGATTATCTTCTTTAATGCATTGTTTCATCAATTTGGCAATGCTTTTGTTTTTAACCAGCACTTTGTGTTCCTGATTGAGGCATTGGTGTCAATACTACTATGAAGTCAAGGTTACCACCTGCTTTAAAGTAGGGATGATTTGTGGCAAGCTATTTATATTCACAGTTGACATTGCCCAATTCCAAGCATGGAAAATAATGCGTAACGAAATTTTCATGGGTAGGTTTATATTTATACTGCAAAGCAACAGTAACTATGTACATTGATGTGAGCTTAGAACATGGTTTTTGAAATATGGATTATTGCTATTGATGTGATCCAATAGCACATCTTGTGCAATCAGCTTGTTTTGAGGCTTCTGAATAATTGGGTGATCAGAAACTGTAGATGTAAATTGTTGTGAAGAGAAAAGCCACTTTGTAATATATGGATGAGTTCTATCATTCCATCATCATGGATATACTAGCAGCAAATCCTGCTAACCTAATTCAATGTAAGAAAATGTGACATATGAAAAGATGGAAAAGCATTGATAGAACAGCTTATCTGTGTTGATTATGTATCTGGTACAAGACAAGATATGCTATTGAATATTTGAAATGCTTTCTTGCATTTGTATGTAACACATCTGCAAAAACATTTATATGAAAATCTTTGCAAGCGAATGTACAGTTCATGATTGGATGTTTTGTTTCTTGATCTTTTGCTTTCTCCAAATATTTCCATTACCTAAAAGAGTTTTAAAACTAGCACATTACATTGCATAAGGGGAGCAATTTGGATCTGTTAGTGCAATTGTGTTATACTCAATGTGATATCAATTTTAATGCTTCTAATTGTAGTACCTGCGAGGCCACCTTCTATTGAGGATTATCCTGGAATCCCGAGTCTTCTGAATGTTCATGATAGATGCATGGACTGTAACGATTTATTTCTTCAGCGTACAAAAATAAATAAAAGTATCAATGTAATAAATTCCATTTTTTTGTCACCATCTCTTCATCCACCCATAAATGTTTCTGATTATTCCAATAAACATAATTGTCTTACATTGTCTTTTACTTGCTAACCAATTGGCAGGTAGAAATTACAGCTTTCTTGTTAGCTTGGGATTTAAGCAGAGTTCATGATATCCACTATAATTCATGATATTATATTGCTGAATAATTCTGCTTGTATTGATGCACTATAATTTTCTATATCAATACATTTCCCTTAGAGTTGCCATATACTTCCCCTCCTCTGTCCAGATACAAGTATACATGTATCAAATGCTGGACAGGGATATGATACTCCCAGATACATCATGGACACCATATCCAGACATATCCATAAATGAGCATATATTTGGTCCATATCTGTTACCTCTGGATCTGGTACCACATCATCTGTTGCTAGATTTGGTTTAAGGTTTATAAAAAAAATTGCAAAAAAAAATGCATCCATTTTTCTTTCTCACCCACAAACACATGGTTCTTGAAAATCCATTGTCTCTATATCCGATAACAAATCCATTTTGATGCAACTCCAGTTTCCCTTCTATTGCGTAATTGACAGATATAGTGGAATAATCCAAGTATGGCTGACAAGCTTTTTTGGGCTTTTACATTTTGTATTATCCACTGCTTTCTGTATTGGTATTCGTTAGGGTTTTGTGTTGGCTTGTTGAAAATCTAGTTGAGCTAATGAATATTGCTTTCTGCATTGGTAATCGTTAGGGTTTTGTGTTGCCTTGTTGAAACTCTAGCCTAGCTTATACACATTAGAGTAACTAACTTACTGTATTATGATTTGTGAGTTGCAAGAACTTACTGTATTAAGATTCTGGGAGTCTTTGCAAGATTTGCAGGGTTGCTAGCTGAGTCCGGAGCAGTGAGCTTTTCTGTCTCAGCTTAACTGACTTGCCTTATAGAAAATGTCACAGAACTTAAGATGTCAGTTAGTAATTATGGCTGATAAAATGTCTTTCAGTACAACATAAATCATTTTTTTTTGCAATCAGTGAACTGATGCTGAATTATTTGATGGTGTTTTTGGCTGAATCTGCAGCTCTGACCGTTTCAGCCTTAAGTTTGAGAGCTTTTTTCACATCAATTGAAATCTTTGCTAATTAGAACAAAAAGCTATCAGTTTCTGTATACGTCAACCCCTATTATATATAGTGGTGAAGTGATCAAGATTGCAGTGATTTGAGCCTGTTAAACTTGTTTCTGTTTTGGGTCAATTCGAATATGGTGGAAAAGATTATTGTGTTAGGGTATTTGAAATTTCTATAAAGTTTTTAACTTGAATTCACTAAAAAAGATATGAATATCAGTTTTTTTTTTTGATATTTTTGGTTGTTTTTGCTGGCAATACCTTATTTGGTTATCTCATTCCCAGTAGATTTAGGTTGTGTTTGATCTCTTTAAATTTGGTGGATTTTTTTCATTTTTTTTTTTTCATAGAATTCAAATTTTTGCTACTGGATTATATGCTTCTTTGATTTATTTATTTATCTTTCATTTTGGATTATCTTTGATGCTAAAGCAAAATGCAGATTAAAATTCAAAATTTTTATTATTTGCCTAGTCATGTTTAGTTTTTTTTTTTGTGACTGAATCCATGTTCAAAATGTTTTTACCGAGTCTAAGCTGAGTTTGAGTTTCAATACCATGATTCAAGTCAACCTCTGATACTTTGTCTCACAAAGGTAACAGTATGAACTTTAAGGATGTCAGATACCTTTTTCTTTAGAAAGATCAAGTTATAGGGAGAATGTTCCAAGTGTGAATGATAAAGTAATATTATCCAACTATCACAAGAAATACAATGAGAACCAAAGAGCCCAGAATAAAATGTACTTTATTCTTTTATTAGCAGACATTTGGTATTAAGAATGGTATATTACATTGATGATAAGTTCTCAAAGATTCTTTGTGGATGGAGATGATGATTTTTGAACTCCCATGACAAAGTCCATGATGTTTGTTTGCCTCAGTTCTAATTCAGTCTTGTTTCTTGTTTTTTTCTGGGGCCATGTCAGATTTGAGGCAATTTTTTTGAAGACATAAGCGTCTTGCAAAGGCTACAGCTAGACTATATAGCTCACAAACCATGTTTCCCTGTACATGCCATAGTAGTGTCATAGGAAGAGTTATATGATGTACAAGGATAACAAGAAAAAAGATCATTGCTAAGAAGGCCACAAAATGAATTGGAGGCCACAGTGGCAAGCGTGTGATGACTAGAGTTACTGTAGCAGTTGTGTATGAAATGAATGCTCAAGTTATAATTGCTTTGATTTGAAGCTATAACACAAAAGAACTATACATATGATCTAATTAAATTAGTCTGATATACAATTAAGACCTAAGGTTATATACAATAGTTACTTTCTATGAGGGTAGCTGCTATGGCCCTATAATAGGGATGAATGAGGTTATTTCTTCACTTTTACAAGCAATGGTCACCATGTTCAAATATGGAAGCAATGTTACAAAGAATTTCTAGTCTCATTTCTGTTTCTCTTTCTCCTTTTGTAGGGCTTTCTTGATACATTTGATGGCACATTAGAACAAGGCCAAACGTATTGATTGCAATATTGATATTGATTACAAGGATGACACTTCTGCCTATGAAGAATTCCTGAATGTGGATGATTGGATGGATGGCAATAACATCAAGAGCAACTCCAACAATACTTTTCTACAACAAAGTAAAAAATTATGTTACATTACACAATTGAATGATGCATTTTAAAGGTCCTACATACCAATTTAGTTAAAGGATGTTACAAGTTATTCTAATCATCATCATGATCATTAAGCGCATTCCCATTTTGACCTTTACCCTTGTGCCTGTCAATTGTTGTAGGCTGGTTTTGTGGTACATCAGTTTAATTACAATGACAATGTAAGCAAGATGATGATGACTAGAATGGAGTACCCAACAGGACCAGTTTATGTTCGCAATTTTATGCTAACTTCAAGGCTTATACCCTTAAGCATCATTACTTCTTGGTTATAAATATAATGAAACAACAAGGCATCATTAGATATTATTCTAATGAGTTCTGCCATGCTTGCCTACTATTCAGATTCAGAAGTATTTCTCCACATACGCTGGCATTTTCCCAAACTGAAGCATCCCTGCCTCTGGTTAGAACAATCTCTTGAGAATTTTTCCAAAGCATTGTTTTCTAGTATTTGGGGATCCAATGTGGCTGTTTGATTTTGTATATCAGGCAAATGAGCAACTTGTTTCCAGGTATCATCCTAGAACAAGGTTCATGATCCATCCAATCTTTGAGTAGGGAGCACGCTGCACATACCCCCATCATGCTATTCTAGCAATGTGACCCAATAAGAGGATCTAATTTACAAATCAGATCCTTGTAATCCAGAAAGGGAGTTATATTTCAAACATATTAGTGCACAGCTTCTCCTGAGAGGTGCATTGCAGCCAAAGCCAAAAAGGCATGGCATTTTAAGGCTACGGTTTTTAATGAAGTCCCTCTAATAGTCAGGTGTCCTGTTTCTTGGGGGAGGATGACCTGCTTATAGTTGAGTGAACTCCAGTTTACAGAAGTATACGGACCTTGGCAAAGGAACCTGTGTAATTTTATCAAGTCTTTGGGATATTTCCAATAGCAGTAATGGTCATAAACAGGTAGATGGGCCTTGCCTGAGCACCAGCTTTAATGAGAGTGCGCCAATGTATAAAATGAAAGTTGAACTAATGGAGGGGGAGAGACATATCCGTGCTTTTCATTGGTTTCCTTATATATTATTGTCCTTGTGAGAGAGTAATATTAGGATGGATCTACAGTAACAAGGTTTGGCTGAACCTCAAGTATATTTGCCAAGCATTGGAATTTTTCAGTGGGTCAAACCTATGAAACCAAATCTGCCAATTTCAGTTTAACACATTGACTATGATATCAACCATCATTTTTGTCATCTAACTATTTTCTAGCTTGTGTAGTTTGAAAGCAATGATGGCCATAGTAAGTATTGTGGTGGTAGTGCAGATGCAATGAGTTTGGATGTTGCTACTAGTTATATTAATGATCATGAAGTAGAACATTTAGCAAGTTTTTTCTTCTGACTGTCTATAAATTGTCATTATAGAGCCTAATAGTCCTATGTCCTAGGCAATGGAGACTTGAGAAAGATTGCCACTCTCTAAACATTGTATGATAGTGTGATGTATCAATTTAAAAATACTGTAAACGTTGACTGTAGAAATATTTTGTTTATATCATCTTATATATTCTATTTATGGGATCATGCACAATTTTGGGTTTTGTATAGTATCAAACCTTTCTAAACCTTTCTCAAATTCCTTACTTTGGCAGACCTTTTTCCTTCTCGAGCCTAATTGAAGTTTGGCAAACTTTTTACCTTCTCGAAGCGACTGAACATTTTGAACCTGTTACTATGGATGGATATTTCCTAAGGAGAAACTCAAACTTCCCATTTAGAATATTTTTCTATACAATAGAATGTAATACTTTTCTGTATCATTGGGGCTGCATCTCTTTCATTTGTCTGCTGATAAACTAGTAAGTGTTTTGAATCACCAAACTAATTAATATAATCAATGAAATCAGGCAATGCGTATATGAATTAGGTAACTTAGATTGCAGATATTGATTTTCATTATCCAAGCTTGACATGCCATAACATGCGACAAAAGTAACTTAGCCTTTATGGAAAATTTAGCTTTTTAATGATGATTTACCCTTTATTTGGTGTATACTGTATCCAAATAGCAAAAACAAACAATGTGTGCATTACTCGTGATAGGAAGACAGGTTTATAGAGAAGTCACCAATTGATTCAAGGAAGGCAAATGATTCAGAAGCATCACTCGTGATAGGAAGACAGGTTTATAGAGAAGTCACCAATTGATTCAAGAAAGGCAAATGAAAACAGAAGAAATGTAGTGTGAAGGGGAATAGCTAAACCAGGTACACAAGCATATAACTGTATGGATAGAAGACTGTATTTGAGTGAATACATTGAATAAAGTAGCTGATAAAAGGGCCAAGTGGCTTTTTTCAGTGAGCTTAAACTCAAAAACATGATAGAGGTTACAGGTCCACAAAATGAGAAGCTGGAGCAAGTAAAATAACATTTGTTTCCAAGTTCAAGAACCATAGGAGAAGAAGACACATGACTAAACATGCGAATGAAAACTAAAGATGCAGAATCCCAATAGCAATTTGAGCTGAGCCTAAGCTCTCTTGAGATTATTTAAAAATATAATGATAAAAATTACTTTATGCTGTCATGTTACTAAAGATGTGTTACCATTATGGATATAGTACATGTGGCTTATATATCATGAAATCTAAACAGAGAAGTGATATTGCAATTCACATAATGTTCTTACTCTCAGTCCTAACGAGCTGTAAATTTATTTTACAAGGAAACTATTTGATTGCTTCAGCCTACTATGTTGAGCCCATAACTGTATGTTTGTTTTTGAAGGGTAAAAATCTCTTTGTATGTCTTTTCCTCAAGCATATTATGCTTTCAAAAGAAACTCTTAAAGTTTTTGTATTGTTTATGCCGGGCTTTAAATGGTCGATAGAATGCCTTTTTTCAATCCTGGAGAGTGGAAAGACGTTTTTTCTGTTGTTTGGTCCTCTTCTCGTGAACCTAGAAAAGTGTATTACAAATGGCTTTTACTTAATCAAAATCTTCTTGTTGTAATAGTATGGTGAAATCTGGTATTGGCTCTGTTTTATGAAGGTAGGTTTTATAAATCTATTAAACAACTCTTTTTTAATTGTGTTTTTGTTAGAGCTGCTTGGAAAAATATTTTAATCGGTTGGTCCCTTTGGGAAATATGCTTTGTTTCTTGGTAGACATCTGGACTGGAGACATTAAGCTTGCTTGTTCTTGCCAAAAAAAGGAAGCAATTATCTTTTGTGAAAAGATTGTAGTTCACACCTTCAACAGAATTATTATTTTTCTTTCTCTTTTTTTTGTAGAAAAACTGAAAAAGAGAAATATTTACTTCTCTCCAGGGAAAACAGAGTTCCGACTAGCTTCATTAGTGAAGTCACAATTTGTGTTGTCATTAAATAGGTTCATGTCCAACTCAGAGTTCCTGAGCAAGGACTCAAAAGTTTCCTTAATAATGGTTGCTTGAAGTTTGGTCCAGTTTAGCTTGTGAACACTGGGAAATTCCACTATCTACCTTCCCTACCCAATTGGACAAAGACAAAGACCCCCTCAAAAGCAGGCTAAAGATAAGGGTTGATGGAATGTAGTTTCCAATGAGTATTGTCAACCAGGTGGACCTTCAACAGACTGATTATTTGGAGCAAACCTCACAACAGCATGAATCTGGATCTGATGAGATATAGGTGGCAGCAAGAGTACAGGTGGAGTGCATAGAGAATCAGGAGGATGTTCCTTTGGAAGTGACAGAGGGTGGTGTTTAGGAAAATCTTCAATTTTGGAGTGTCACGGAGCATTGTAGGCAGCAATAGAGGGCAAGGAAGTTACAACAAATGAATGCACAAAAGGTTTAGGGGGTTGAAGCCATTAATGCAATGGAGTTTTGATTCTTTCACTTCATCCTCATATTTCATTGGAGAACTTTGCTTACCCTGATATTACTGACATTGGCAGGGGCTACCATCCTGTGTTTGTGGAGAGATTGATTGAAAAGAAGGTACGGTTCACTATAGAGTCACTTGAGCGCATCGTTAAGTAGGTGGTTGAGAAAGAGATGAGGATGGCATAAATGGGAGGGTCTTTAGATCACGGGTATCATGGTGATGATATTGGCTGTTAGGGGCAGTTGTTCTTGTGCTTGGCTGCATTTTGGTTCATACTTGTAACATTTTAAGCCTTTGTTAATGCCCATGAGGGCTTCTTACTAGGATGTATAGGTAGATTTATTAAATGATCTGTACCTCATGCTATATTTTGTAATGGTTCATGCCTAAAGCTTTAGTCATAGTTTTATTCTGTAAACCGCTTTTCCAATCTTTTAAAAAACACTTGACCAAGAGTCTTATATACTAAATCAGACACTTAATTAACACTTAAATTATAATCTGACTCTTTGTTAAGATTCCTCAAAATTAAAAACTCACAATGTGTCCACAGTTACTCTGATGCTTAGATAGACATATTGGAGTTCACTCTAACTGTTGTTCCATAACAATATATTAAGGTCCCTACCTGATCTAAAGAGAGAAATTTGAAGCGTTCCTTTATATGAAAAGGGGGAAATCTTTGGAACCTGCTGGTTTCCTACAGGTTTCTTTGAAGTCTTTTGGGAAAAAATAAATGAAAATGTTATCCGTGTTATGGAAGAATCGATGTGTGCCAACATTCTTAAAGAAAAAGACTATATTCACAGTCTGAATTCGTAAAATGAAAGACATCAAGTCTATATTGATTCTCTAAGATCATTTCCTTTTTACAAAGACTCTCTACAAGATTAGTTTAAATCAATGTCACCGAGGCTAGATGTATTCTCCCTAATCATTATATTAAATGAGGAATGAGGTTTTGTAGAGTGTCTAAAATATGGATGGGATTGTTATAGCTCATCGAACCATAAAATCAACATATAAAAGCAAGATATCTAGCATAATTTTGAAGATTTACTAGGGCTTATAATAGCTCTAATGATTTGGGGTTCATTGAGTAGGTCTTTTGTATGTTGGAAATGTTGTCATTGATGTCAAAAGGAGAGCATACACATATTGTCATTGACGTCAAAAGAGATTGTTGAAATTGATTATCATTGATGTCAAAAGATATGGACAAGATTGTTGTAATAGACAAAGATCGGGCAAAATCAGATTACAAGTATGAATTAAGGAAGTAATGATCATATCTACATTATGATCTAGAATAGAAAATCATACAAGACAAAGACAAAGACATTATATAATATGAAATAATATATAAAGTAATGTCCATATTTACATTGATTGCCCAAGATTCAAGAATATACAAATGATTGCTAATTGTCTATGTTAGAAAAAGATGATAATAAAGAGCAGCGAATAGAATTAATGTGCAGTGATTACTATATCAAAAGAGCAGCAAATTAATGTTATGAAGACAAATGTGAAGGCAGGCGCTTAAGAATTTGTGAAGAAATTATTTTGAAGTCAATATTGTGAAACTTGTTTTAAAGGTGGTCGATTCTCATTATGACAGCGACCCATGTTAAAGGAAGGCACAGAGTGAAATGGTGTTTGATAGTCTTGACAGGTTAATTATCGCATGGAAAAAGAAAGCAACCTGACGCCAAGTCAGCACCCAAGCATCTGAAAGGAAAGACCTTATACTGGCCAGCCTACCTCAGCCGACTATGAGAAACCATTTTATGGAGAATATTAAGTATTTATGCTCGCCGACCTGCTGCTGTTTGGCGCCTCTCTGACATTTTTATATGGAAATAAAATAAAATATTTCATGTGCTAAAAGGGCCAACCTCATACCTTGTGCGCCCATATTTTTTGTGGCAATTGAAAACAAATATAAACTTTTTATTTGGGCCGACCCCATAGTGTTCTAGCGCCCAGTTTGAGAGGGAAAATTAAATTAATTAAAAATTCTAATCTGCTGGCTGACGTAACTAGAGGGAGGTGACCATTGGGTTCAACCGTTCAAGAGGCATTTCGAGTGCTATAAATAGAAGATCTTTGGTGGACATTAGAGTAACCAATACAAGAAGATATCATTAGATATGAAGCAGATTTACAAGAAGATTTTAAAGCAGATCTTAAATATATGAAGGGCAGAAATAAAGGCTTATTACACCATATATACGTTAAATATTTGAGCAGATTTATGAGATCTTTTTGATCTCATTTTTGTGAAGTTATTCAAGGTGAACTTATGCTTTATTGTAAGATGTATTTTGAGAGGCTTGATCAAGATTGTGAAGCAAAATTTCAGTTGTATAAAGGACAGAATAAAGAAGAAATTACAGCAGATATATATCATATATGTGAGTAGATTTATGAGGTTAATTTAATCTCATTTTGAGGGTGAATTTAATGACAAAGCTTGGATCAGATCTATGAAAGAGAAGTGTGCATGACTTGGATCATATTTGTGAAAGAAGGATAGTGTGTGAATTGAGATTAGATTTGTGAAGGATATTGTGTCTGTGAATCTGATTTGAAAAGGAAAGACTTACATCATACAGAATCAAACGTAATAACCAGAATTGAGAAAGAGAAATATTGTGTGGGATACAATCAGATTTAAGGAAGAAGAATATTGTGCAAGTTGTAATCAGATTTGTGGGGTTGAAGCCTCCAATAGGTTGGAGCCTATCAAATGGAGGTTGGAGCCGCTTGCTAGGTTGAAAAACAATTGTTTGTGGGGGTTGTTGGAGCCTCTTGCTGAGCTGGAGCTCAATTGGTATAAAAATTTGAGACTTTGATAGTAGGTTGGAGCCTACAAGAAAAATAAGACTAAACTATATATTGTGTCGTGGTTTTCTGTCGAAAGGGTTTCCATGTAAATCGTGTGTTCTCATTGTGCTTCTAACTGCTAGATCTCATTTGAATGGTTTTAATTGTGATTGATTAAGTTTTGAAAAGTAATGCCCGCCCGCCAACTCCCCCTCCTCGTATTGTGTGCTCAACATTGTATATATGACTTCTGCACAACTTGGGGAAAACGGGTAACCTCAAGTTTAAAATCCTAGAAAGCAATACACAATTACTTAGATATGATTACATGTAATATTTCAACACAAAGATGCTATTTTGCCCCAAGGCATTTAAATAAAACATAACTTTAAATTTGACAGAAGTGATTTGAGGGGGCTGGCAATGCAGTTCCTCTTTACTCTATGGAACATATTAAGCATCAGTTTCTCACAGATAAAGTTATTTTTTCCATTAGATGCTTTGGCAAAAGAAGTATATCGTGCAGATTAATTAGTAGTGAAAAATTCAAGCCTACACATCATCCTCTTCTAAACACTTGATAATGCTCTTAAAAAAGTTAGTAAAGATCAATATAACATAGAACATTTAAAACCAATGCAAGATGATTTTGAGCTTGTCAATCTTGTATGAGTAAAATCAAATTGTAATATTTCAACTCAGAAACCTCTCTCTGCTGTTATAAGGCTTGGGCCTTGACCAGATGAACTGAAAGTAATTTTTGCCAAAAACAATTTCCTCTTCAAAAAATAAATAACATCTAATCACCTGCATTGTAGTAGTTTTGAAGATATGGTGTCTTAATGTGTTCTGTATTCAACCTCCTTTTCTGGAGTAATTCTATGTGCTTGTCCCAAGGAACCACTCCATTCACCTGATCCTGAATATATTGCCTTCTTAACTGCTTGTAATGTTTTAATAAATTTAAAATTAGTGTTTTCAAATTTCTGACATGTGGCCTTTTGTTATTGTTAACATTCCACCAGCTCTATTTTTCCCATCAAACACAAGTAGATAGCAAATGATGACATCCTTTTCACTTTTGGCAGGTACCACCAAGTACTTATCTATAGCACAACGCTTTTCCCCTGATAAAATTTCACCTAGAGCAATGATGGTAATTTTTTTGTTTTCCCATGTATCGTCCAAGGAATGGAACTGGAATATGATAATGAAGCAATTATGCTAATTGAGAAGTAGATGCCATCCCCATAGGAAATTCCGAATTCCCATTAGACATATACCTTGACTTACTCAAATACCTTAAGCCATTCCTGTAAAACTCAAAATTACCATCCTTATTAATGTATAAGGAGGATGAATATGACTTGCATACTTCTTTAAAATTTATAATATAATCTAACTCAACAAATACTCAACTCTTTTCCAATTGAGGTTTAAAAAATGAAAATTAAATGACATGAAAAGTTTATTTGAGTGTAAATACTACAGAGGTTGTATATTCAGATAGGTGTGACTCAAGTACATGCCACAACGGCATACCTTAAAAATATTATTTGGTTCCAGTGATAATATGACAATCTAGGTCAAGGTTTTTCAGTGGGATATTTTGCTAAGAAGTGGCAGAGCTTATACAGAGGGATTCTCAGACTGTGTGCCCGTTGAACTGCGATGTGTCGGTACTATGTATCATGTGTACAGGCTCAAAGAGAAATTGCTTATAAAATTTGAGGATTTGACAATTGACACACTTAACAAATGTTTGAGTCCGAACAATAAATTCAGTGCAAGAAGAGCTGATAGAATGCAATATGCTCCTTGGTGATTAGATGGCCAATTTATTACTCAAATGCTTAAGAACCTCTAGCAGAATTGGCATATAATACTATGCAATTCTAGAAAGATACCCTTCCTATTTAGCTTATGGAAGGCTACAAAATAAAAGTTCTTTGAAAAGCTAAACTTTTTTTTTTAACATGCTTGTCTGTTGGATACTGAAAGTGTTGCGCCAATTGGATTAATTGAAAATCGTATGAAAGAAACATTGTAACACACTTCTACATATTAGGGACTGGAAGCGTTGGTTCCAATTCCAATTAAGACAACACATGCACTGTTTAGATGCTGGGGATGAACTGAAGTTGCAGTCTGTAAAACTCAAACTATAAACGTCTTTCTTGGCTACAAAATAAAAATTCTTTGAAAAGCTAAACTTTTTTTTTTAACATGCTTGTCTGTTGGATACTGAAAGTGTTGCGCCAATTGGATTAATTGAAAATCGTGTGAAAGAAACATTATAACACACTTCTCCATATTAGGGACTGGAAGCGTTGGTTCCAATTCCAATTAAGACAACACATGCACTGTTTAGATGCTGGGGATGAACTGAAGTTGCAGTCTGTAAAACTCAAACTATAAACGTCTTTCTTGGTTACAATTGGAATGTCTGTTGCTCAATAACCTCCCTCTATCAAGGAAATGATAGCAGGGTCTTGTCTATGTACACAAATTTTTTGTTCCCTTTTAAACATCATACATGCATAGAAATGGCAGAGAAAGTAAATGGCAATTATTTATGGAGCCATCTACCCCTCTCATGACAGGAGACAACTTGAATTAAATAGAAATGGGCTCGCGTATGGTGGGAATGGCCACAAGGCATGGCATCCCAGTTCTTCGAGCTGCCAAATTGTCAGGCTGTGTGGAAAATGATAGGCCTTGAGACAATTTTCAACCCTCACGACTCCCATAATTGGACATTCCAGACTGGTTCGAGGGGCAGAGAGAATGGGTGCGTAAGAAAGGCAGAGCAGATTTTAAGACTCTCACGACCCCTTCATTGTGGGATACTCATGCAGATTTGAACACAATGTAGAGAGGAGGTGAGCGGTGGAGGTGGAGAGGGGAGAAAAGAGAGGGAGAGTGTTTGAGAGGAGGCGAAACAAAATGGATTTGTTGAAAAGGCTTTAGAAACTTTTATTGGTAGGAGAAAAGCTAAATTCCACAGCCATCGCCAATATCCTCCCTGCTTGCGCTGAATGAGGAGTCTTTGGTTAGATTATGGGCTCCAAAAGGAATTTCGTGGAAAATAAAGAGAGATCTCAGTCTTCGAGGGTTGACCTCAATAAAGAGGCGTTCGCAGAGGAGAGAGAGCAAAAGGGCGTGATATTCTGGAGAAGGCCTGAGCAGAGTAAGCCGCGAGGAAGGGTGGAATGGTTTAAGGAAAAAAAAACATAGAACGCGAGAAGCAGAGGAGCGAAGGAAGAAATTGCCCAGGAAAGGAATGCAGAGTATGGTGACAAAGAAAATGCAAGATTAGAGACTTTTTAGCATGGAAAGAGGAGAATTAATGGAAAGTATAGGTGCCAAATGGGGTTGTTGAACAGGCAGAAGAAAATTTCAAGCAAATGCAATTGGCAAGATAAAAGCAATATCCTCAATGCCTGCGCTAGAATGGGAGAAAACCGAAGGGAGGGTAAAGAATGTCACAGGTGGGAGCAAGAGGGTGGAGATGAGAGGGTAGAAGCTTGTGGTACACTTTAGCGAGTCTAGAGATGATTGTGAATAAGATGAGAAAATAACAGTGGAGGTCCTTTGGACGCTTTAAGGAACATGCCATTGGTGATTGCGAGGTGGGAAGACATAATCGAACAGAGCAGAGAAAGTTACGAGTATTTGGCTCGGACCAGAGTCCCTCAGATGAGAGCTACCTAGTCAGATCTCACATTCTTCAAGTCTTTGGTTATCAAGGAAGAGCTCGAATGCCTGGAGTAGGCAACCGCGTCCTCAAACAAAATCCCCCTCGTGTAAGTTCTTTTTATTTACATTATTTTCATGACAAGAAGTAGCATAAGGTTGATGTTTTAACTCAAATTACACCATTGTTTGGTTCTTAAAAAAATACTATTGGGGAAAGAAAATCACGAAGCTCTTGTTTACACTATACACAAACTTGCATTTACTTGATATACACTTATATGAATGAGCATAAGGGTGTCCACATATATGCATCATTAAATAAATAGACATCATTATATAAATAGACAGTACAATGTATTTTGTTCTTTCAAGGGAGTTATATTTAATGTGTCATATTGTTAACTTGGAAGTAAACATATTATTCACTAAGCAATTGTTGTGGTAGGGCTTTCATTTTTTTGCAAATATAGTTTGAAATATTGGGATAGGTATTAATCAAAAAGGCATGAAACCCTAAATAATGATAACCCTTGATAACTTGGAGGATCTATAATGGACAGACCTAAGACATTCAGTGGCTTGTGATAGCTCATTTTAAATAATTAATAATAACATGGTTATGAGAGAACTAGGGGCAAGTTGCTTAATTTTGCATGCAATAATGGAAAATCTTTCGATAAATTAAACTTGGTATATATAATATTGATTTAACTTGGTGTCTAACTCCCTTATTATTTATCTCCTTCTAAAGTGTTTGAAATAAGTTATGTTCATACCATTTTCGAATACTAAATGGTGAGGATTAACCATTGATTTTGAAAGACCTTACATACATAGTGTTGATGTGTCTAATTGCTTGGTAGTTACATAATAATATAAAGGAATGATGACTTCATTTAGTGGCACTATAACTACTCTTTATCAAACATATCTTTAATGTTGGGGAATCGGTGCTTTGATAATCCATTGATACCATGGTAATTGCTATACATGACCACAACTTCTTACATATAATAACCTTGATATGGGAATTATTATACGAAGGAAGGACAATGGAGCTATATTGAATTACAATACGATTACATACTAAATGGGAGGAAAATATTGTTGAGTCTGAGTTATGAAATAAACCCCATGTAGCCATGATATGCTACTGTTAACCACCGAGGTCATCTTAAGTACAAATGACAAGTATGAATAAATTATCCAATCTATGAACTAAACTACTAAAAGAACATGCGATTACACCTTAGTGTAAGGAAAATTGGAAGATTAAGAATAGTATTAGTAATATCAATATGGGGATTATATATTTACCTATGTTGATCTAATAGATATAGCATTGCCAATCAAATTCAAGTATTGATTATAACTTAAAAAAAACTTCTGAATACTATTGCTTGTCCTTCAAAGATATTTATTGACCCCTTGAGTATAAGAGCCTCAATATTGAACCTAGTACATGAGTTTGAATTGGAAATGCCTTCCTATGGGGTTATATGAACCAAGGTAATTTTCATGTTGAATAATAAGCCTAACCCCTATGTTGATAAGATGAACTCGAAGATGTCTAAGCTAGTTTATGAGTAATAATGGGTCAAGTTTAATTCAAGACCTTGATATCCTTAAAGGGAATTGTTATAGTATGGGTTGTTAAATCATATACTTAATTATGTTCCCCTAAATAGTGTTAAGTATTAATAGTGGAAGACAAACATTGACGACGCGTTGATTATGGGGAACTTGTGCACATGTGTTCCTTGAGAACCTTGTGAGGAGAACTACGTGACTTTGACTCATTTGGAAACTAGAACGTAGGCGGTCCTTCGGTGAAGGATACCTCTGTGACCTCAAGTCCGTAGGGGGAGGGTCTAGGGGGAAAACTCCAAGGGATGGGGTTGTTCCTAAGTGGTTGACCTTTCCTCCTCCATAAGCTTCAGTTGAGGCTGAATGGGTATGAAATGAGTTAAGGGAATCTAATAACTTGTATTTAACGTATGATGTGTTTTGTATAGTAAATGAATAAAGTGATTTAATTAGTTATAATTGGTAATTGAATACATATATAAGTTTGGCTAAGTCCATCTTGTGTTGGTTCCACGAAACTTTATGTGTTGAGAAAATTGACTCCATAGCTAGAGGTCTTTATGTATAGGCCAGTATATATGTTGACTGTGATTGTGTTTCATGTTATGTATGACCTACCCAAGAGTGAACCTCCAAGATTTTTGAGTAGTGACAAATAGTCATTAGACCATGCCAATGACCAATGTCTGGGCTACTGCTAGGGTTTAGTCAACATTCACCTGGTTCACAGAGGTGAAGGTAGCAAGCTACCCTGGTTATGATACGATCGTAGCGGTTGCACGGGTATGGACCCATTTGTGTGAGTAATGGTAATTCAGGGCTAACTGCGTATTGAGAGGGTTCACTGGCTGTCATTGGTAGGCACATAAGTGACCGATGCCAAGTGTTACCCAGGATTGAGAAGAAGATAGCTGACAATACCACTAAGGTCACAAGGTGGTATATGTCAGGAGCTACTTCTTCCTGGGTGGACATACTTGTTGTCGGTGGCCTATAGGCAACTAAAGTTGGAATCCATTGAGTTATAGTAGGTTCACTACTTGGGGAAACCCTTGGGATGGTGGACGGACACATGGTGTGTTGCAGGTATGAGCAAGTTTGGTGGTGTTGTCATTGATGTCAACAAAGTTCAATATGTTGCAGATTGTACATGTATGGCTGAGATGCTGTTGAGATATTGTGAGTACATGGAGCTATCTTTATAGTGTTGCAAATGTGTTGGTTTGATAAGTTTCCAAGTGCTTTTAAGAAATTTAAATAAAGAAGAGAAAACAAAATGTTGAAAGTGTTCAGAATGTGCTCCGGTATGTGTTGTGCATTTCTCTTGTGTTGATCATATGCTTGTGCGGACCTGAAGGTTTGATAATGGTGATTTAGTGGTGATATCTCTCGAGTTTTAGCTTCTGGTGTGATGCTATGTGAAAGTTACGTTCACTAGTATGTGAACTATTCTAGTAGAGTTGGTATTTTGTGGACTGAGAAAAATATTGTTGCTCTACAATTTTTTCTTTGTTTCGTTTCAAATCTTGCAAATCTAGAATATGTCTTGTGAAGGTCTTTTCTGTGCTCTGGAAAAGAGGTTTGAAGATTGGTGATCCGGAAGTCACGTTTCAGTAATTCAGTGTGAAGTTTATACAGTCTTGATGAACTAGTGAAAGATGTTCAGTGGTTGAAGTCTGTTGTTTTGCTGTGGATGTATCTGGAAGATTCTAAGATATATTCTTGTGCTTAAGGAAGCGTGTTGTGGCGTCTGCATGTCATCTTCTAGTTGGGAAGCATGTACATAAATGATTATTTGTGTTTTCATTAGGTTTGGCCGACCTGGTCTTTACACTTCATTCAAAGAATAAAATTAATTTGAGGAAGCGTGTGATTGATCCGAGACATTATTTTTCGGTCTTGGTTAAATGTTTTATTGGTCCACTCTTATTCTTTTCCACCACGAGAATTTTGAGTTGCCAACCTATTTTGAATTTATGAAATGAGGTATTTGTGGTTGACCTGGGAGAAAGTTTCTAAGGTTGAGGATGGTATAAAAGCAAGTTGAAGTGTGAAGAGTTGTATGATAGTGCAATGCAGAGTGATGAAAGTAAGCCACAAATCATAAGAGAAGAAGTGTGTGTGAGTTGTGATAGCAGTTTTTCAATGTGTTAAAGGCAGTGAGCTGAAGGTTTTTGCAGTCCTGCGGATGTGCATTAATTGTTGTGGTGGATCTTTTGTTATTTTTTGTATCTGTAGGTAGTGAGCCTCCCTGTTGGACAGTGACTCCTTTCTATAGGTAGTGAGCCTTTGTTTTATAATCTATTATATTGTGAGTTAACCCTCACTGTGGTTTTTCCCTCATTGGGTTTTCCATGTAAAAATATGGTGTTCATTGTGTTGATTTGCTTTCTGTTATTTGTGTTTTATGCTCTTACTTAATAACAAAACAGTGTGGTTGTGGAATTAATGAGTGTTGAAGTTTTAAGTTTGAATTGTGTGACAACTGATTCACCCCCTCTCTCAGTTGTGATGCGCCTATTTAACAATTGGTATCAAAGCTTTGGTTCCTTGTTGTTGAGCTTAACCACTTAAGGAAGATCCGATGGCGCATAAGTTGGCAATCCCTATGTTGGATGGAACTGACTACAATGACTGGAAGGGACAGATGAAAGGATATATTATCTCCTTTAGTTTTATGACTTGGAAGACTATTGAGACAAAGTATACACCCCCATCTGGTGGTCTTACTACTACAGATGCGATCTTTGCTTATGAAGAAAATGAGAAGGTGAAGTATGCTATTTGTAGTTGTTTATCTAAAAATGAGCGAGCGAAGGTTTCTTCTTTGGAAACTGCATATGAAGTCTGGAAGAAGTTGGAGGATATGTATCAAGGAAATGAAAGAGTGAAATTGACAAAGAAGTTGGTGGCGAAGCGCAGATTTGTGAATCTAAAGATGGAAGAAGGTGAAGAGTTTACAAGTTTCTTTCAGAGAGTTGAAATGACTACAAATGAAGTTAGAAATCAAGGAGAAAAACTATTAGATGAAGATATAATTGAGAAGATCTTGATAACCTTACCAGAGTGCTACAGTGATAAGATCCCAGTCATTGAAGAAGTATATAATCCTAAGACTTACACTTTGGAAAAGTTGTTCGGCACCTTGCAAGCATTTGAGTTGATAAATTTATGGAAAGAAGACAAGATAGAAGAAAAGATAGAAATGATATTTAAGGCATTGAAGATTGAAGAGGAACCAGATAGTGATGGTGTTGATGAGTTGGAAGGAAACTTCACTAGGAAGCTGAAGAAAGGAACCAAAAAGTATAAAGGTATGTTGCCCTTTAAATGTTTTAGTTGTGGTAATATTGGTCATTATGCTTCGAGATGTCCGAATAGAGTTGTGCATAAGAAGAACAAGGATTATAAGGATAAGGATAGGAAGGATAAGAAATATAAGAAGTTGTACTATGTTAAAGAAGAAGCAGGAATTTCTGATGATGAATCTAAAAATGAGGTTGATGATAGTGAATGCTTATTCTTAGCTTTGGAAAGTAAATTTGTATCCACTAACCTTGAAAAATGTGTAAGCAAGAAGGCTTCATAGAATAAGAGAAATAGAATGGAAGGTACTTTGGTTACCAATTTTCATGCAAGACATGATGAAGACTACTAGGTAATTGATAGTGGATGTTCTAATCACATGACCGGAGATAAAAGTAAGTTCACTAAACTTGAGAAATATGATGGTGGTTTAGTTATGTTTGGTGATGATTTAGGAGCAAAGATTTGTGGGAAGGGTTTAGTTAGTTTTGATGGAGTGCATAGTACTGATGATGTATATTATGTGAAGGGTTTGAGGCATAACCTTCTGAGTGTTGGTTAGATGTGTAGCAATGGTTTTAAACTTGTGTTTCAAAATAATACCTGTGAAATAAAAAAGGATCCGGGAGTGGAGATATGATTGCTGCTGGAAGAAGAACTCATGGAAATATCTATTAGTTGAAAGGAGTTGATGGTCATTGCCTTGTATCTCAAATCAGTGAAAGTTGGTTATGGTATCGGAGAATTGGACATGTGAATTTTTATAACTTAGTCAAGATCAGTGCAAAAGAGATTGTTCGAGGACTACCTAGAATCACAAGACCTGGTAATGTTATTTGCAGAAGTTGTCAATTGGGGAAACATACAAGATGCAACTTTAAGGGAAAAGAGCATTCTACTACCATAATGTTGGAGTTAATTCATACTAATCTTTGTGGTCCGACTAGGACTGGAAGCTTGAATGGTGACAAATATTTCATGTTGCTTATTGATGATTATACTCAAATAACATGGGTTGCTTTTCTTAGAGAAAAGACTCAAGCTTTGGATAGATTTAAGGTATTCAAAGCAAGAGTGGAAAATGAAGTAAACTAGAAAATCAAGTGTTTGAGATTTGATAGAGGTGGAAAATTCACCGCTGGTGAATTTAATGCATTCTGTGAACAACATGGCATAAGAAGACAATTTTCTGCTTCAAGAACCCCTCAGTAGAATGAAGTAGTTGAAAAGAAAAACCAAATAGTACAAGAAATTGTTAGAACCATGATGAAAGAATCAAATGTACCAGATGTGTACTGGAGAGAAGCGATACATACTGTTGTTTATGTTCTTAATAGAGTTCAGATTAGACACAATAACACTAAGACTTCTTTTGAGTTATGGACTGGTAAGACTCCTATAGTGAAGTATTTCAAGGTATTTAGAAGCGAATGTTATATTAAAAGAGATGATGAAAATCTTGAAAAGTTTGATGCTAGATGTGACGAATGAATCTTTCTTGGATACTCTACTACTAGAAAAGTATACATATGTTTTAACAAAAGATTGAGAAAGATTGTTGATAGTGCTAATGTGAAAGTTGATGAAGACATACGCAGACCTATTGAGATTAGTGAAGTTGAATTTGATGATCCCATCTGTGGGCATGTACCTGAGGAGAATAAGGAGAATGGAGAAGAAGAGAAAGAAGAACAAGTGGAAGAAGAAGGAGAAGAAGAAAATGAACCAAAACCTGTTGTCATAACTCCTAAGTATGTTCAGAAGAATCATCCGGAGGATTAGATAATTGGAGATAAAAGTGAAGGTGTGAAGACAAGAAGCAGAGTTGCAGCTGAGGTAAATTTGTGTCTATTATCTAAAATTGAACCCAAATCTATAAGTGAAGCATGTGAAGATGAGAGTTGGATGAGAGCTACGAAAGAAGAATTGCAATAGATAGAAAAAAATCAAACATGGGAACTAGTCCCTAGGCCTGGGAATAAAAATGTGATTGGTTCAAAATGGGTGTTCCAGAATAAGCTAAATGAAAGTGGAGAAGTCGTAATGAATAAGGCAAGAGTGGTATGCTAGGGATATTCACAAGTTGAAGGTATAGATTTTGAAGAAAATTTTTCCCCTGTGGCCAAAATGGAAGCTATAAGGATGTTTTTGGCTTTTTCTGCCCACAAAGACTTCAAAGTGTATCTGATGGATGTTAAGTCATCATTTTTGAATGGTGAGTTGGAGGAAGAAGTGTACATGGAGCAACCTAAAGGATTTCAGTTGTCTGACAAATCATACATGGTTTGTAAGTTGAATAAGGTGTTGTATGGACTAAAGCAAGCTCCCAGAGCTTGGTATGCAAGATTGGACATATATTTGACAAAGCAAGGATTCAACAAAGGTTTTGCTGACATCAATCTTTACTTCAAAGTGCAAGGTAACAAAATGTTGATAGTACTTGTTTATGTTGATGATATCATTTTTTGTGGAAATGAAGGTATGTGTAAAAAGTTTGTTGAAGAGATGCAATTTAAAGAATTTGAGATGTCTATGATCAGTGAATTGAATTTATTTCTTAGTCTACAAGTGAATCAAACTTATAAAGGAATATTCATTTCACAATCTAAGTATGTAAAAGAGTTGTTAAAGAAGTTTGGGATGGATGATTCCAACCTGGTTTGTACTCCTATGGTAACTGGATGTAAACTAAGCAAAGATGATGAATCTGCTAAGATTGATCAGAGCAAATATGGATCTATGATTGGTGAACTGTTGTACCTTACTGCTACCAAACCAGACATTATGCATGCAGTGTGTTTAGTTTCCAAATTCCAAGTAGATCCTAAAGAGGCACATGTTGTAGCTGTAAAGAGGATATTTAGATATATGAAAGGTACACGAGATTATGGACAATGGTATCCTAAGAGTAATGATTTCATCCTGAGTGCTTATACAAATGTTGATTGGGCTGGATGTGTAGATGACCAGAAGGGTACCAATGGTCGTGATTTCTTTCTTGGTGGAAGATTAGTTTCATGGTTGAGCAAAAAGCAAGACTCGATTTCGTTATCCACAATGCAACATCCTGCTGCACACAGGTTTTATGGATGAAGCAGACATTGAAGGACATTGGTGTGGTATGTGATGAGCCTATTTCTATTTTCTATGACAACACAAGTGCAATAAAAATTTCAAAGAAATCGGTTATGCATTCAAGAACAAAACACATATCTATCAAGTATCATTTTTTGAGAGAAAAAGTATTGGAGAATGAGGTCAGATTGGAGTATGTGACAACAAAGGAACAAATTGCAGACATATTTACTAAGGCTCTTCTGAAGGATACTTTTGAGCATCTTAGGAAGATGTTGGGGGTCATTGACACTCTGAACTAGGTGCACATGAAGGTGCATCAGTCCAGTGAATTCACAGATTCTTCATTTATCTGGATTGATAAATGGGTCTACTCCGTAGGGGGAGTAGAAATGGTTTTCATTGTTGCAGTATGAGTGTGCTCCTAAGGGGGGAGTAATTAGAGTTGTTGATCTTTTCCATTGATGTCAAAGGGGGAGAGAAAATTCATGTGAAAAATAGTTCTCTAGGTATTGTGAAGGATGATGTTGTCTTTGATGGTTTTTCACATCATGTGTTGCCATCAATGACAAAGGGGCGATTGTTGCAAGTATGAGAAAGTTTGGTGGTGTTGTCATTAATGTTGTCATTGATGTCAACATAGTTTAGTATGTTACAGATTGTACATGTATGGATGAGATGCTGTTGAGATGTTGTGAGTACATGGAGCTATCTTTATAGTGTTGCAGATGTATTGGTTTGATAAGTTTCCAAGTGCTTTTGAGAAATTTAAATAAAGAAGAGAAAACAAAATGTTGAAAGTGTTTAGAATGTGCTCTGCATTTCTCTTGTGTTGATCCTATGCTTGTGCGGACCTGAAGGTTTGATAATGGTGATTTAGTGGCGACATCTCTTGATTTTTAGCCTTTGGTGTGATGGTATGTGAAAGTTACGTTTGCCGGTATGTGAACTGTTCTGGCAGAGTTGATATTCTGTGGATTGGGAAAAATATTGTTGCTCTTCAATTTTTTCTCTGTTTCATTTCAGATCTTGCAGATCTGGAATATGTCTTGTGAAGGTCTATTCTTTGCTCTAGCAAAGAGGTTTGAAGATTGGTGATTCGGAAGTCATGTTTTAGTAATTCAGTGTGAAGTTTATATAGTCTGGATGAAATGGTGAAAATGTATAGTGGTTGAAGTCTGTTGTTTTGCTACGGATGTATCTGGAAGATTCTGTGATGTATTCTCATGTTTAAGGAAGTGTGTTGTGGCATCCACGTGTCATCTTTTGGTTGGGAAGCGTGTACATCAATGATTATTTGTGTTTTCATTAGGTTTGGTCGACCTGGTGTTTACACTTCATTCGAAGAATAAAATTAATTTGAGGAAGTGTGTGATTGATCTGAGACATTATTTTTTGGTCTTGGTTAAACATTTTATTGGTCCACTCTTATTCCTTTCCACAGTGGGAGTTTTGAGTTGCCGACCTATTTTGAATTTATGAAATGAGGTATTTGTGGCTGACCTTGGAGAAAGTTTCTAAGGTTGAGGATGGTATAAAAGCAAGTCAAAGTGTGAAGAGTTGTATGACAATGTAATGCAAAGTGATGAAAGTAAGCCACGAATCATAAGAGCAGAAGTGTGTGTGTGAGTTGTGATAGCAATTTTTCAGTGTGTTGAAGGCAGTGAGCTAAAGGTTTCTGCAATCCTGCGGATGTGAATTAATTGTTGTGGTGGATCTTTTGTTCTCTTTTGTATATGTAGGAAGTGAGCCTTCCTGTTGGACAGTGAGTCCTTTCTGTAGGCAGTGAGCCTTTGTTTTATAATCTTTTATATTGTGAGTTAACCCTCACCATGGTTTTTCCCTCATTGGATTTTCCACATAAAAATTTGGTGTTCATTGTGTTGATTTACTTTATGTTATTTGTGTTTCATGCTCTTATTTAATAACAAAACAGTGTGGTTGTGAAATTAATAAGTGCTGAAGTTTTAAGTTTGAATTGTGTGACAACTAATTCACCCCCCCTCTCAGTTGTTTTGCTCCTGTTTAACACGATGTAGTATGGGATGCACCAAATCCCCTCCTAGTTGTCAGACTGTATACTTAGCCTTGTGGGGTTGAGGACGGACCCGCAGTGTAGTATGGGATGCACCAAATCCTCTTCCCATTTGTCCAATGGTGCAGAAGACCAGTGGAAAGGATAGGACCCACGGTGTAGTGCACAATGCATCAATATTCTTTTTATCTGGGATGCATTATGGACATGTGTTAGCCATTGTGATGTGTTAGTTAGCTATTGTTATTATGTTAAGTGATGTATGGTGGAGCTCGTCACTGTGTTTATGTGATTTATGATGGAGCTTGTCACTGTGTATTTGCAATATATGCTAGAGCCAGTGACTAATGTAATTGTGATATGCAAATGAAATAATAATTGTTGTACATGTGATGTACATATGAGCTAATTCTATTGTACTTGTGATCTGTGTATGATCCAGTAACTATTGCACTTGTGATTTGTGTATGATCAAGTCAGTGTTGCACTTATGATCTGTGAATGATCCATTCACTGTTGTACTTGTACTGTGTATGAGCTAATCAAC
Source organism: Sequoia sempervirens (assembly GCA_007258455.2). Classification (NCBI taxonomy): domain Eukaryota; kingdom Viridiplantae; phylum Streptophyta; class Pinopsida; order Cupressales; family Cupressaceae; genus Sequoia; species Sequoia sempervirens. The sequence goes on from VDFB02271358.1 coordinate 1,268,600,381, forward strand.
TTGTGTATATGGGAGTATGCTCATGATGTCCATTGTGTATAATCTCTAAGATTATGGTATGATATGCCCCTTGTGAATATTGTGAATGTTGTACACTAATGTTTGGTATGGACCCAACACTTGATGGAAAGTTATTATCATTATATTATAATTGACTATGTTAATAGCTTGCATGCACTAAATTAATAGTTATGGGATAAAAGTGAGATTAGAGATCTCATACAAGAGGAGAGAACAAACTCCTTTGATATTGTGGGGCAAACTATGATGCCTCTGATTCCCATGAGGGGATACGTAGGTAGGGTCACCATGAACCCTCGAGGCTTAGGTCGTAGGTCTAGGAATGACCCGAGTTATATGAGCTTAACACCTTTGAGTGTAAGAATCTAATTGTGACATTGATTTATCGTCACTACGGGGAATGTTGAGTTATTGAAACTAATGCTTCTAATCTATATGGAAATGCTTGGTTGGTTAAGCTGGTAGATGTTGTAAATTTAGTTTAAAAAAAGAATTGTTGTTCTCGTAATGGGGATTTTACATTGGTATTAGAGCAACCAGGTTCGAACATTGTACCTATAAAGCTCACTTGACTTTGGATTAAGTATGTTCTCTTATGCTACCAACTGACCATAACCAAGTTGTTCACTTAATATGTACGTAGTTGATTGAAATATCTTAAATAGACTTTTAACCTCCTAAGAATGGATGGCTAGACCTAACCAAAATGAAACCTGGATGGGTGCAATAGGAATTTTAATATACAAATTGTAAAGGAAAGATTAGAGTGGCGCAACGGAAAGTTGTGGTATTTAATATGTTGTTTGATGAGATTTGAAACCTTTTCATGTGTGGTGACTATAATAGTATATCCCAAAATATCAAGAATCCTTCTCATGGTATGAGCATGAATTCTATTCTCCTTTAATGGATTAATATGTGTTAATTATTGAGTTGGCAATATCCTCAATGGGTAGATTGTAACTACCTTAATACTTGAGGATGAGGTTGTAAGATGAATAAGCTAGAAGAAATGCTTAACAATAGTGATAAAGTGTGTGTGAGCAATAATAGGTGGGTGGAGATTATTATGCATTAACTCATATGCATGACTTTTGTAAACGAATATGCTATGAGTTGGAAATGAGATGGAATTGTAACTGGCACAATATGAAACCCTATGATTAAGAGCATGCATAGAACCTATAGACTTGTATTTGCACCCTTAATGACTAAATAAACTTGCTTAATTTGAAATTTTACTAATGTTGGCACATTATGCTATGTGATGTTAACTCACTTAGTGAGTGACCTGCTTAGGGGCATGGGACCCCAGTGAGAGATTCTATGATATGCATTATGATTTATACTTGGCATGTTTAAAGGAAATTTTAAATAGGTAATGTATTTGTCTATCAAAAGTGGTAATTGATGCATGATACCTTGATATCTTACTAAGGTTAATTGGTAAATGTGTGTACCCAATGGCATAATATAGACGCCTTTTAAGAAGTCTCAACCTCCAAATTCAAAATAGAGGATTAGATTAAGCAAAAATGCTTACTTGAGGGTATATTCTAGGTATGCACCCTCTTGAATCATATAACAACTCATTTTAAATCGGTCAAATTAAAAAAAGGGGAACAACCTAAGAGACAAGGATATGAGGCTCAAAAGAAATTAAGTTGGCTAATAACCTGAAATTATGAAGAAATTAATAAATGCAACATTCTAATAAGTCTGGACGACTTATCCCAAGGGGGGAAGGATGCCACATCCTCGTTAGAAGCACCTCCACCCCCTTCACATGGGCCTGGTCAGCAAAAATAAATAAAATAATGAAGGAAAAGAAAGAGTTGTGGAGGTCAAGATATTTTTTGCAGATGACCCAACAAAGATAAGCGAATTATTTATGGAGCCATAGAACCTTCTCATGACAGGAAACGACTTGAAGTAAAGAGAAATGGGCTTGCGTATGGTGGGAATGGCCACAAGGCATGACATCCTAGTTCTTCGAGCTGCCTAATTGTCAGGCTGTGTGGAAAATGATAGGCCATGAGACAATTTTCAACCCTCACAACTCCCATAATTGGACATTCTAGATTGGTTCGAGGGGCAAAGAGAATGGGTGTGTAAGAAAGGTAGAGAAGATTTGAAGACTCTCATGACCCATTCATTGTGGGATACTCATGTAGATTTGAACACAATGTAGAGAGGAGGTGAGTGGTGGAGGTGAAGAGGGAAGAAAAGAGAGGGAGAGTGTTTGAGAGGAGGTGAAACAAAATGGATTTGTTGAAAAGGCTTTAGAAACCTTTATTGGTAGGAGAAAAGCTAATTTCCACATCCATCGCCAACATCCTCCCCGCTTGCATTGAATGAGGAGTCTTTGGTTAGATTATGGGCTCCAAAAGGAATTTTGTGGAAAATAAAGAGAGATCTCAGTCTTTGAGGGTTGACCTCAATAAAGAGGCGTTTGAGAAAAATTCAAGAGGAGGGCACCAAAAATCGTGTAGGAGAGAGTGCAAAAAGGGTGTGATATTTTAGAGAAGGCCTTAGCAGAGTAAGTTGTGAGGAAGGGTGGAATGGTTTAAGGAAAAAAAAACATAGAACACGAGAAGTAGAGGAGCGAAGGCATAAATTGCACAGGAAAGGAATGTCGAGTATGGTGACAAAGAAAACACAAGAGTAGAGACTTTTTAGCATGGAAAGAGGAGAATTAATGGAAAGTATAGGTGCCAAATGGGGTTGTTGAATAGGTAGAAGAAACTTTCAAGAAAATGCAATTGGCAAGATAAAAACAATATCCTCAATGCCTGCACTAAAATGGGAGAAGACCGAAGGGAGGCTAAAGAATGTCACAGTAGGGTGCAAGAGGGTGGAGATGAGAGGGTAGAAGCTTGTGGTGCACTTTAGCAAGTCTAGAGATGATTGTGAGTAAGATGAGAAAATAACAGTGGAGACCCTTCTTCTTTGGATGCTTTAAGGAACATGCCATTGGTGATTGTGAGGTGGGAAGACATAATCGAATAGAGCATAGAAAGTGACAAGTATTTGGCACAGACCAGGAGTCCCTCAGATGAGAGCTACCTAGTCAAATCTCACATTCTTCAAGCCTTTGGTTATCCAAGAAGAGCACGAATGCATGGAGTAGGCTACCGCGTACTCAAACAAAATCCCCATCAGATAAGTTATTTTTATTTACATTAGTTTCATGACAAGAAGTAGCATAAGGTTGATGTTTTATCTCAAATTATACCATTGTTTGGTTCTTAAAAATATAGTATTGGGCAAAGAAAATCACAAAGATCTTGTTTACACTATACACAAACTTGCATGTTCTTGATATACACTTATATGAATGAGCATAAGGGTGTCTACATTTATGCATCGCTAAATAAATAGACATTACAATGTATTTTGTTCTTTCAAGGGAGTCATATTTAATGGGTCACATTGTTAACTTGGAAGTAAATGTATGATTCACTAAGCAATTGTTGTGGTGGGGCTTTCATTTTTTGCAAATATAGTTTGAAACATTGGGATAGGTATTAATCAGAAAGGCATGGAATCCTAAATAATGATAACCCTTGATAACTTGGAAGATCTATAATGGGAAGACCTAAGATATTTAGTGGCTTGTGTTAGCCCATTTTAAATATTTAATAATAACATGGTTATGAGAGAACTAGGGCCAGGTTGCTTAATTTTGCATGCAATATGGAAAATATTTCGATAAATTAAACTAGGTATATATAATATTGATTTAATTTAGTGTCTAACTCCCTTAATATTTATCTCCTTCTAAAGTGTTTGAAATAAGTTATGTTCATACCATTTTCGAATACTAAATGGTGAGGATTAACCATTGATTTTGAAAGACCTTACATACATAGTGTTGATGTGTCTAATTGCTTGGTAGGTACATAATAATATAAAGGATTGACGACTTCATTTAGTGGCACTATAGCTACTCTTTATCAAACATATCTTTAATGTTGGGGAATCAGTGCTTTGATAATCCATTGATAACATGGTGATTTCTATACATGACCACAACTTAAATATAATAACCTTGATATGGGAATTATTATACGGAGGAAGGAAGGACAGTGGAGTTATATTGAATTGCATTACAATTGCATACTAAATGGGAGGAAAACATTGTTGAGACTGAGTTATGAAATAAACCCTATGTAGCCATGCTATGCTACTGTTGACCATCGAGGTCATCTATAGTACAAATGACTAGTATGAATAAATTATCCAATCTATGAACTAAACTACTAAGGGAATATGTAGTTACACCTTAGTGTAAGGAAAATTGGAAGATTAAGAATAGTATTAGTAATATCAATATGGGGATTATATATTGAACTATGTTGATCTAATAGATATAGTATTTCCAATAAGATTCAAGTATTGATTATAACTTAAAACAAACTCCTGAATACTATTTCTTGTCCTTCAAAGATATTTATTGACCCCTTGAGTATAAGAGCCTCAATATTGAACCTAGTACATGATTTTCAATTGGAAACGCCTTCCTATGGGTTTATGTGAACCAAGGTAATTTTCATGTTGAATAATAAGCCTAACCCCTATATTGATAAGATGAACTCGAAGATGTCTAAGTTGGTTTATGAGTAATAATGGGTTGAGTTTAATTCAAGAGCTTGATATCCTTAAGGGGAATTATTGTAGTATGGGTTGTTAAATCATATAATTCATTATGTTCCCCTAAATAGTGTTAAGTATTAATAGTGGAAGACAAACATTGACGACGCTTTGATTATGGGGAACTTGTGCATATGCGTTCCTTGAGAACCTTTTGAGGAGAAATACATGTGACTTTGACCTATTTGGAAGCGGGAACATAGGTGATCCTTGGGAGAAGGATGCCTCTATGACCTCAAGTCTTTAGGGGGAGGGTCTAGGGGGGGAAAACTCCAAGGGATGGGGTTGTTCCTAAGTGGTTGACCTTTCCTCCTCTATAAGCTTTAGTTGAGGCTGAACGAGTATGAAATGAGTTAAGGGAATCTAATAACCTGTATTTAATGCATGATGTGTTTTGTATAGTAAATGAATAAAGTGATTTAACTACTTATAATCGGTAATTTAATATATTTATAAGTTTGGCCAAGCCCATCTTGTGTTGGTTCCATGAGATTTTTTGTGTTGAGAAAAATGACTCCATAGCTAGAGGTCTTTATGTATAGGCTTGTGTATATGTTGACTGTGATTGTGTTTCATGTTATGTATGACTCGCCCAAGAGTGAACCTCTAAGATTTTTGAGTAGTGATAGACAGTCATTGGACCATACCAATGACTGATGTCTAGCTATTGCTAGGGTTTAGTCAACATTCACCTTATTCACAGAGGTGAAGGTAGTAGGATACCCTGGTTATGATATAGCTGTAGCAGTTGCACGGGTAGGGACCCATCTGTGCAGGTAATGGTAATCCGAGGCTAACCACGTATCGAGAGGGCTCACTAGCTATCATTGGTAGGAACGTAAGTGACTGATGCCAAGTGTTACCCGAGATTGAGAAGAAGAGAGCTGACAATACCACTAAGGTCACAGGGTGGTATATGCCAGGAGCTACTTCTTCCTAGGTGGACAGACTTGTTGTCGGTGGCCTATAGGTGACTAAAGTTGGAATCCACTGGGTTATGGTAGGTTCACTTCTTGGGGAAACTATTGGGATGGTGGACTGACCCATAGTGTAGTATGAGATGCACCGAATCCCCTCCAAGTTGTCATACTATATACTTAGCCTTATGGGGTTGAGGATGGACCCACAATGTAGTATGGGATGCATCGAATCCTCTTCCCATTCATCCAATGGTGTAGAAGACCAGTGGAAAGGATATGACCCACGGTGTAGTGCACAATGCATCAATATTATTTCTATCTGGGATGCATTATGGACATGTGTTAGCCATTGTGATGTGTTAGTCAACTATTGTTATTATGTTATGTGATGTATGGTGGATCTCATCACTGTATTTATGTGATGTATGATGAAGCTTGCCATTGTGTATCTGTGATATATGTTGGAGTCAATCACTAATGTAATTATGATATGCAAATGAGATAATAATTGTTGTACATGTGATGTACATATGATCTAATTTTGTTGTACTCATGATGTGTGTGTTCCAGTCACTGTTGTACTTGTGATTTGTGTATGATTTAGTCATTATTGCACTTATGATTTGTGAATGATCTAGTCACTGTTGTACTTGTACTATGTATGAGCTAATCAACTTGTGTATATGTGAGTTTGCTCATGACAACCATTGTGTATAATCTCTAAGATTATGGTATGATATTCCCCTTGTGAATATTGTGAATGTTGTACACTAATGTTTGGTATGGACCCAACACTTGATGGCAAGTTATTATCATTATATTATAATTGACTATGTTAATAGCTTGCATGTACTAAATTAATAGTTATGGGATAAAAGTGAGAGTAGAGATATCATATAAGAGGAGAGAATGAACTCCCTCTGATATTGTGGGGTGAACTACGATGCCTCTAATTCCCATGAGGGGATACGTAGGTAGGGTCACCATGAACCCTCGCGGCTTAGTTCGTAGGTCTAGGAATGACCCAAGTTGTATGAGCTTAACACCTTTGAGTGTAAGAATGTAAGTGTGACATTGATTTATTATCACCATGAGGAATGTTAAGTTATTGAAACTAATGCTTCTAATCTATATGGAAATGCTTGGTTGGTTAAGCTGGTAGAGTTTAAAAAGAAAAAAATGTTGTGCCCATAATGGGGATTTTACATAAGCATTAGCAAGACCTCAAGACAATAGAAAACAATTTACATAATAATTTATTACTCTATCGTAAAATGAGGATTTTGAGATTCTTAATTAGAAAAGTTTACTCATGCAACCCTATAATGAAAGTCTTTGTAGTTTTTTCCAAAATTCCCATAATCACCTGCACTATGAGCCAATAACGTAATTGTTTCAAATGGTACTACCCAGGTTAAGGTTTGAGCTTAACCATGGGATAACCTTATCAGGGATGAATAAGATTATTAACTTTAGTAGTCACCATGATATACTAGGTTATCTAAATGAAAATGATTGTGCAACTTCAAGTTTTAGCTCAATAGAAATGCTTCCAATTTAATCAATTTCATCACATCCTACTGCTAGGGCTGGTGGGAATAATGTCAATAGGTCAGATGCAAGCATAATGAAGTCTAAACCTCCAAAATATTATTGTCTTCTACTCTTATTTTCCTTATTATTTCCAGCTAATGGAAATAGGAAGTAACATGGCATGTTTCTTCTAGTATTAGTTCGTTTTACCTTAAAAATTAACTGTTTTTCTCTATGCGGCTTGTGTTGATTTGTGCCAGTGTTTTGCTACTTGTCACATTCCAAATGAGATTTGTACCATCCAAATGACTTGTGCTAAAAAGGATGAGGCCTTTTGTATCTCCCGACTTTGATAAGTAGGTACCGATAAGACAATGGTTCCATGCATGCCACTACAACTAGGATTTTGATGTGCTAGTGGTGTCAACCATGATAGTTGATGAATTCTACAAAAGAAGGTATGCAATCTTCAAAAATGGTAGCAACTGCTACTGTTTAGGAGGGAAATTTCCTATAGAATTGCTAGGGAGAGGGGTATGAGGTATGAAAAAATTGTCATTGACCATACTGGATAATTGTCCAATACTTTGTGATATGGACCATAGTTGGTAGATTATGACTCAACAAAAACTTGGTAGACCCAAAATTTGCAAGTTGGTAAGGACTTGGCAACTTAAAATTGCTTAAATTTCTTTAAAAACACATTCTTTTTGCAAAATTCAATGACAAAATGTATCCAATGACTCCATAAAGGAGTACAAAAGTGTTTTTAATTAAATTTGATTCATTTGAATACAAATTGAGTACAAAATTATATCATCATACATAATCTTGATACAATAGTTAGTTGACAACTATTATGAATTTATCATGATTCAAAAATCATCATCATAATTCATAAATTGCATATTACAACATTTTACATCTTCCTTTTCATTGTTCTAGGGAAAACTTGGGGAGAGGTTCTAATTCTTGCATGCCATTATAGCTCATTGCTTGACATTGAAGGCTATGTTTGTGGTGCCAAGTCAACCTCCATCTTTTTGCTAGATGGCAACGAATCCTCTACCTCATCAATGCCATCCAATGACAATCTAGTAGGTATTTTTATTGCAATCACATTCTCCATTGCCTACCTCTCAAACTCAAGAATATTGTTTGCAATAAACAGTGGGGTCTCCTTATCTTCCCTTGTTTAATTGCTATAAGGATCAATGCCATCTATATCAATGACCTCCTTTGATTCATCCTCTACCTTTCTTGTGCAAAGCTGAAGGTGTATTGTATTTTATACTAATAATGATATTTGAATCTTTGATACTAATCATATGATACTCTATCACTGATCAATGATATCATGATAGTGATAAAGATAATTTTCCAAGTTGTCAATTTTAGTCTCCACTCACAAACCCCCTCATTGTAATCAAATTTCTTATATGACGAGATCCCAATAACTATTGAGGGTTTGAGAATGTAGACCCAAGTGGGGTTGAGAGGTAGTGCCCCTTATGAGGGTTTAGGCGCAACACCCATGGTGCATTCCCTATTGTGATATAGGGCGGGGTCAAGGGGTAGAGCCCTTGCCACCAAGCCCAAACTAAGATATTTGAAACTACACAAAACTTAATGTTGCATTTTCATAATTTTATCACTTAAGGGAGAAATTAGGTATTTGACACATTTTTATTTATAAAAATGTCGTAGAAAAAATATTTGTTTTTTGTTTGGGTAGAGACTCGTTGAGTCAATAGCACATACTCACTGGGTTTTTATAAAAGCTCACCAATAACTAAGTGATTATTTTCCAAAAAATTGCTTGAAAATCTCTACGAGTTTTTTGGCGAGTTACTCCCCAAACAAAAAACTTGGTGAGTATTCATTGACTTAGCAAGTACTTTGATATGAACCATAATTCAGCCATTGTTTGTGAAAAAGAGCAGAAAAGTATTATGTGCCTTAAAAACATTTAACTGCAAAATGTTCCTTTATTTAGTTATAATACTTGCTTATACCCCACCATAGTGTTGTTGTACAATAATGTGGCACACATGAACAACATGGTAAGAATGATTAGTGTCTCTGCAAATTTTGTAGCAACAATCTAGTGACAAGGAGGCGAGGAGAAATGAGAGTTTGAGTTTTAATATTGAACAAAATCCCATCATAGTGGTATGCCTATTGTACTAATTAATTTTAAAATTAAGGACATCACATAAAATTGTGACTACAAGAAGCTAGAGGTGCTAAAGAATTTTCTTTTTGATTTTGACTTGGTGAGGCCCAAGGTCCAAACTTGATAGTAACTACACTTTGGAGTTTATTATAAGGTTGTTTGAAAAGATCTCTGAGCAGAGGTCACCATGAACATTACTTGCACCAAATAGTAGGATGAATTACCTTGGGTTTGCTAGTGTCAAAGTCCAGTCCCACCTCTGTTTTTGGTGTAAGAGGGATTGCAAATAATAGATGAATATAGATTTTTCTACATGTAAGTTTGGCATAATAAATTCCTTGATATTTAAGCAAATACATTGCCTTGATGGTGATTTGGGTTCAAGGTCCACTAGGTCTTCTCTCCTTAGACAAGGTGCACCTTGAGTAAGTTGGTGGGTGTCAATAGTTTCCAATTTATCAATAAAACATGGGATGTCAGTTAAACATCAAGCAATTTTTGTGAAATATAAAGGTTGAAGAGACAAGTACCATAATTTTGAGTTCCAGTAGGTCACAACCTATAAAATAGTGGATTATGCATTCTACAAACAACACAACACTTCCTTAGATTGTTCAACCAAGTTCCTAGAAACATGAGGAGGAACAAAAATATTATTGACTCTACAACTTGGCACATCAATTTCAAAAATCCATTGTGCCCAATTTGGAAATGATGAAAGTATTGCTTAGCAAGTTTCCTGACCAAGATATGAGGAATGTATTGCCACACCCTATAAGTGGGCCAACTATTAGTAATGACATACTTAATTCTTTCATCTAATCTATCTACCACCTAAATTCTATTGAAGTCCCCATTTATAGACATTGAGTTGAGTTCTTCATTAAAACTTAAGTACACCCTAAAATAACCCTAGGATTTTATTTTATTTTTTTCATTGCAATCTTCTAAATCATCAGGTTAGGGTTAGGATTCTCATAATAGCTTAGTTTGAATCACAACACTAAATTCCAATGAACTAACAATGTTTATAATGGGATTTGAACAATAAATCACACTCAAACACAAAAGTAATAAGCAACAATTCTAATTGTAAATTTCTAGTATAAAATTTAGGTTTAAACATCTAGAATGATTGTTTAGAAAAGAAAATACAATGAGACTAGTTTGATTCACATTGTGCTAATGTAAATTCCAATATACAAACCTCAATACAATGCTACTACAATAGTCTTGTTCTAAAAGTCTAGTCAATCATAACCCAATCAATGAGGAATGACATTACAATGTTTGTTAATGGTTGTATGCTCTTGGAATGGTACTCAAACTCTCCCACACTCAATCCTAGACTTTCCAACAGATTTGAAAACAATAACCATCGTCTTTGAAGGCTGGGTAATTGGGTGTTCTAAATATCCTTATGAAAGGGGAAGGTGCCATCTCTTACCCCACTAACAACATCAAACCCTAGTGAATATCCCTCCAAACCATAGGTGCAACTCAATAAGAGAATCCACACTCTTCCAAACATTCCCATGTCTTGATGATTATGCTTTCTCCGAATGTAACACTTAGGTTAGAATTGTGCTAACTTCCATTGAATGACATCCAAACTCCAAAAGTAGACCTGTAGCGTAAAAGTGGATAATTCAAATTATTGGGCTCTATTTATGAATTAATAACAAGTAAAGAGACTAGATATGACTCTAGACCAGGGTTTTCGTCCTAACCTGAGTTGGCAAGTAGGGTTTTCATCCTAGCTAACTAGCCTAAGCAGAGGCTCAAAAATCATACCAAATTTCCATATCCATCACCCAACTAACATGATGCTATTTATGCCTGTTTGGACTAAAAAAAGAAGAAACAAGTCAGTCAGATTTGGTGCCAAAATTACCAAATAGGTTGACTAGTATTTTTAAAGATATATATTTTATTATTAATAATATAATTATTATTTGTAGTGTTTAAAAACATTTTTTTTCATATTAAATCAAATAGCATTATGTCATCTAGGCGAGAGGGACATCACAATCCTCTCATCCCAAATATTGCTTGTCCCCAAACAATTTTAGACTTGAGTGACTGAAGATCTCTGCCCCCTCCCAAGTAGCGTCCTCAATAGGAATTTTTTTCCATTTCACAAAATATTCTAGAATAACCTTGTTTCTTAGTTTTTTTCCTTTCACATCCATGATTTCCGTAAACTCCAAATTCAATTTCCCTTCATCATCAAGCAATGGTAGCTCAAATGATAGTGTAACTTGCTATCCAAGGGTCTTCTTTAAGCATGATACATGGAAAATATTAAGAATTTTGTTGTTCACAGGGAGTTCTAGCTCATAAACAACCTCACCAACTCTCTTTATGATTTTACAAGGCCCATAAACCACAGTTTCAACTTTTTCGCACCACTTCCTTTGAGTGAAGATTGTCTATAAGGTTACAATCTCAAAAATACCATGTCTCCCACCTCAAAAACCCTCTTAGTTTGGTGGTGATTAACATACAATTTTTTTTGGTTTTGGGACTATTGTAGGTTCTCCTTGAGTGGTTTGACAATATCCTGGATTTGTTGAATCAAATCCTTAGCCTTGATGCTCCACTATTTAAAATAATTAGATCCATAAATAAAATAACATCATAACCATAAAGTGCCTTGAAAGGAGTCATACCTATAGACATGTGATGAGTAGAATTGTAGCAATACTCCCCAAGGTGCAACCATTTGACCCAAGCTATTTGTTGTCCTCTAAAGTAGTTTCTCAAATAACCTTCTAACCATTTGTTCACAACTTGTTTTCCCATTGGTTTGAGGATGGTAGCTAGTGCTTGGGGTATAACCTGTACCCATCAAATGAAAGAGCTCTTGGAAAACAAGTTGATAAACTTGATGTATCTTATATACTATGAAGAAATAACATGAAAATGACATTACTTAGTGAGCCTATGAACAACCGCATAGATACAATCTTTACCTTGCACCTTTGGAAGCCCTATAGTAAAATCTATGGAGATACTTTCCCATTTTTTATTTTGAATGGGCAAGGGTTGCAATAGACCTGTTGGAAAAACATGCTTGATTTTGTTTTGTTGACAACTTATACACTCCTTAGCATGTGTTAGCACATCATCTTTGAGCCCTTTCCATGAAAATTGCTCCCTAACTTGCTTGTAAGTCTTGTAGTACCATAGATGACCCACAAGTGGTGTGTCGTGGTATTCCCTCAAGATTCCCTTGATCTAGGTGGATCTCAAAGACCTCAAAATTCAACCAACTCAAAATATCCTAGAACTAGCATCAATGCATAAATCTCAAGAAGACGAACCCAACACAACTTGTTTTGCATAACATGGAGTCCGTATGAGAAAAATAGAGCCAGTCAAAGTTTTAGTCAAATGATGATGTCAGCATGTGACATGACAATTGACTAGATGGTGACATGGAATTGCAGGTGATGTGGAAAAAATTTCACAAAAATTCATGTACCATGCTTTATTTTTGAAAATAAAGTGTGGAGGCTTATTTTATCTCACAAAAATCCATTTGGTGGCATCCCAAGAGGATTTGGTGGGATCGGATTTTGTGGGATTAGTGGATTTGGTGGGATTAAAACAAAATCTCATAAAGATTAAAAAAAACAAAGATTAACCTCTTTAATAAATGAATAAACCCAAATGGTTATTAAATAAACGAATAAAAACAAATACCCAAAACAATATAGCTCGTAAATGGAGAAATGACAAGGGCATTATAAACAAATTAAAAATGCGTTTTAAAAAGGGTTATTATTTTTTGTAAACAAAGGGTATTTGTTGGTAATTTGTTATTTTATTTAATATGGTGGTTTTTGGCCTTTTTAGCCAAAATTATGTATAAAAGGGGGGTAGGAGTGTGAGTTTGGCATTCAAAAATTTAGAAGTTCAAGAGAACTCAGAGGTTCTGAGAGTCTTGCGAGCTAAGTGGTCTCTTGTGAGGAAATGGAGAGATAAAAACTTAGTGAGTCTTTTGAGAGAATTATGAGTAGTCTCTTAGAAGAATAGGAAGAGATAAAAACTTATTGTTTTCTTTGAGAGAATTTTTATGACTTTTAAGTCATTTGTAAAGGCTTGATGCCTCATGTTATGTACTCTTGTGTGAGAGTGAGTTACAATTTTATTGCTTGATAGAATTGTATAGGTGACAAAGGAGTTAGGCACGAACATGTTGCTAGATAGATCCTATCATTGCAGTGTGGAAGTAGGAAGAGCCTAAAGTGCAACAATCTTCCTTGGTAGTAGATTGTAACTCAGTGAAAGACCATGGTGATGTAAAAGCAGTTGCATCATAATAATGGCATCGATCACGTATATTTTGTGGATCCAGAGACGTAGCCAAAATTTGGTGAACTTCGTTATCAAATCTCTTTGTCTCTCTTTTCTTGGTGCATGATTTTGTTAGCTTCTTTACTTTCCTACATTTTATGTCTTTATTTGCTCAATTCACAAGCAATGTCAGTTTCGATCTTAAATTAAATCTGTATCCTGGTGAATCTAACAGTTGTTAAGTGATTCATAGTAAGGAGTTTATGGATCAAGTTTGGTATCAGAGCTAGTCTGACAAGTTGCAGGTTGTGGAATACTTGGAGCAAATTCAAGCAGTGAGGCAAGATGTCATCACATAAGGAGAACCAACTTCCTTTTGTTTTTGATGTAGAATTTTGTATGGCCTTCATGGTGATGAAAGCCAAGGTTGATGTAATGTATGAGGAATGGAAGCCTGAAAAAGAAGGCTTGTCAAAGAAAGTCGAAGATGCAAACCCAGTGAAAGCTCCTCATTCTTCTCATTCTCTTCCTTGTTCTCTTGGTGATACTCATAAACAGTCTCAAAGTGTTGGATTTAGGTTGTTAACCAAGATGGGCTATGAAGGAAAGCACTTTGGAAGTCATGGACAAGGCATGGTTGAACCTATGAAGGTGGAATCTAGACCTTGCTATGCAGGATTAGGGTATGGTGAAGGAGAATGCTCCAAGGTAGTGGACACAAAGAATTATCTGAAAGAAGAACCATATCAAGAACAATCTGAGAGAGGCAACGACACATCACCTTCAGGAAGTGGTGACACATGCAAGATGTCCAAGAGAAGAACAAACAAAGATTCTTCTTGGCATGCATGCACCAAGGGTGACCATAAAAGGTATAAAAAGCCTAATTATTCCAATGTTCCTTTTGATTATAAGAAGATTGGCAATATAAAAAGTTTATGGTATAGGAAACCATGCACATTTTGTGGGTTGAATAACCATAGTGTTGCCAAGTGTTGGAAAAGAATGGCTTTGTACATGAAAGTAGAGTCAGCTAGGAAAGGGACATTGCATGAAGACCCATCTCCAAATCGAAAGAAAGAGAAGGGAAAGAAGCGTTGGATGTTAAAAACACCTTGCTCTTATTGCAACAAAGGTGGACATCGGGAAGCTAACTGTTAGAAGTTCCATCCCAAGCTTCGTCCAAAGAAGGACAAGAAGATTACATTTGATTCTCCGTTGGTGAACATAGGGCAAATGAAGAGGCTCATATATGTGAGAAAAAATTCTTCGCTCATGTCTGCAAAGGTGGAAAAAGAAGGTGATCTGAAGCATGAAAATGAAGTAGTTGCTTGTAAGTCTAACTATCATGTGTTTTAGGGATCATCAGTGCTGCAACATGAACATTTTTCATGGGAACCTATTAAGAGGATTAGAAGTATTGTTAGCTCATTGTCAATAATATCGTTGTATTTGTTAACATTGGTAATGTTTTGTACATGGATAGTAGCTGGGGTAATGAATGTAGAAGGATGTGAGAAAATGCAAATGGGTAGCAATATGTTTGTGATTATCATAATTGTTGTACAACTTTTTGATGAAGTAGGTACACAATTAGGGTGGACAGATACTGGAAAAGTGGGAAGGTGTTTTTCTCATGTCGTGTCTGATTAAGAACCTTTTGGAGGTCCAACAGTTCCTCAGTGGGGAGGAATGATCCAGGTGGATCTCAAAGACCTCAAAATTCAACCAGCTCAAAATCTCCCAGAACTAGCATCAATGCATAAAGCTCGCGAAGATGAACCCAACACAACTTGTTTCACGTAAAATGGAGTCCGTATGAGCAAAATAGAGCTAGTCAAAGTTTTAGTCAAATGATGATGTTAACATGTGACATGGAAATTGACTAGATGGTGACATGGAATTGTAGGTGATGTGGAAAAATCTCACAAAAATTCACGTACCATGCTTTATTTTTGAAAATAAAGTGTGGAGGCTTATTTTATCTCACAAAAATCCATTTGGTGGGATCCCAAGAGGATTTGGTGGGATCAGATTTTGTGGGATTAGTGGATTTGGTGGGATTAAAACAAAATCTCATAAAGATTAAAAAAAACAAAGATTAACCTCTTTAATAAATGAATAAGCCCAAATGGTTGTTAAATAAACGAATAAAAACAAATACCCAAACCAATATAGCCCGTAAATGGAGAAATGACAAGGGCATTATAAATAAATTAAAAATGGGTTTTAAAAAGGGTTATTATTTTTTGTAAACAAAGGGTATTTGTTGGTAATTTGTTATTTTATTTAATATGGTGGTTTTTGGCCTTTTTAGCCAAAATTATGTATAAAAGAGGGGTAGGAGTGTGAGTTTGGCATTTAGAAATTTAGAAGTTTAGGAGAAACTCAGAGGTTCTGAGAGTCTTGCGAGCTAAGTGGTCTCTTGTGAGGAAATGGAGAGATAAAAACTTAGTGAGTCTTTTGAGAGAATTATGAGTAGTCTCTTAGAAGAATAGGAAGAGATAAAAACTTATTGTTTTCTTTGAGAGAATTTTTATGACTTTTAAGTCATTTGTAAAGGCTTGATGCCTCGTGTTATGTACTCTTGTGCGAGAGTGAGTTACAATTTTATTGCTTGATAACATTGTATAGGTGACAAAGGAGTTAGGCACAAACATGTTGCCAGATAGATCTTGTCATTGCAGTATGGAAGTGGGAAGAGCCTGACGTGCAACAATCTTCCTTGGTAGTGGATTGTAACTCAGTGAAAGACCATGGTGATGTAAAAGCAGTTGCATCATAATAATGACATCAATCACACATATTTTTGGATCCAGAGATGGAGCCAAAATCTGGTGAACTCCGTTATCAAATCTCTTTGTCTCTCTTTTCTTGGTGCATGATTTTGTCAGCTTCTTTACTTTCTTGCATTTTATGTATTTATTTGCTCAATTCACAAGCAATGTTAGTTTCGATCTTAAATTAAATCTGTATCCTGGTGGATCTAACAGTTGTTAAGTGATTCATAGTAAGGAGTTTACAGATCATCCCTCCTCCACCTTTAATTTTGGTACAATGTACACCCTATCCTTGTATAGGATGAGTTCATTAACCACTTTGTACCTATCATCTTGTAACTTCACATGCATGAATGAAAGGTGGTAGGTGCATTGGTCAACCCAAATGGCATGACCAAGAACTCGTAGTGCCTATAGTGACATATGAAGGATTTCTAGTGCACATCCTCATCTCAAACCCTTATTCGATGATACCCCAATCATAAGTCAATCTTGGAGAAGTACTTCACACTATGAAACTCATCTATCAATTCATTGATCTTGGGTATGGGGTAGTGATTCTTAATTGTCATTTTGTTAAGGGCTCTATAATCAATACACATTGTCATAGTACAATCTTCTTGACCAAAACAACTAAAGAGGCAAATGGGATGAAACTTGGCCAGATGTATCCCATGTCCAATAGCTCCTTAATTTCCTTCTCAATCTCCTCCTTGTACCTCCTAGGATGCCAATACGATCTAGTAATGATGGGTTTTTCCCCCTTTTCTAACTCAACCAAATGTTGAAAATCCCTATCTAGTGGTAACCCTAGTGGAATTTCATGGAACACCTTGCAACGTTTGTTCAAGATTGTAACATGCCAATTATTCACGCAAGTAAATTTACTAAGTTTTCACTTTCAAGTAAATAAACTATGTTTCATTTCCATTGCTATAATTTTTTTATTTTCCAAAAAATATAAGTGGCATAACAAATTCCAAGCATTGATTTCATTTCCAATATAATATTTCGCATATTACAATTTTTCTAAAGATTGTATAAAAATTACATACATAGTTCAACCGAGCTTCAGAGCAATAGATATAGATGGTCCAAGAATCTCCTTTCAAATCTTGGTTGCCAGTTGTTGAGGAGAAGCATCACTCAAGCGCTTTTTTGCCAACCACATATTCAAATGTGGTCCCTTGCACATCTGGCACATATGGCAAGGTGGATCTACCCTTTGAAAAAGAGATTGGTGAAGTAACCTCATAACTACAACCATTCTGAGCTTAGTTTTGTGCCCTACATACCTAGAACTTGTTTCCACTATAATCTTGAACTAGCATGCATAAAAGGAACACAGTGAATTGACAATGTAGCCAAAGGAAATTACACTACTTTGACCAAAGTATTCTCACTTAGTACTTCAAGTGATAGTCATCCTATTCACATACACTACCCTAGCTCGATTTGACTTTAGGCCATTATATTCTATGCATAGGTAATTTCCTTCAATTAGTAATCTTTAACCTCAGAGATAACTAATTCCCTTTTCCCAAAACACAATGATATTTATACCAATAAAGCATAAGCATAATTTATCCCCTTCAATGGATATTATAATCCTAGGTATAACTTTAGAGCTTTCTAATTCTACAAATTAGCTTTGCATAAACAACATAACAAGCTATTCCTATTTCATCAATCCTAGTATATAATACTATTGATGATAAATGATCACTCCTTAATATGGAGTATGTACAAACACTCATAAGGAAATAATATCAACAAGATTCTTTTCCTTTTCAATAATCAAATGGATAATTACTCTATTTCAAGTAATCAAATGCAATTCCAAACAAAACATGCAAGACATTCAATCTTTCACTAAAACAAATAAACATAAAGAGACTAGAATCTCATGCCTGTTAATCACTTTAATCCAACTGACTCACTGGATCTTAAGCTTGGCCCCCTCTTAAAATCAACTTAGCAACTATTCCTTCTCAAATTCCCCTCACTATTATTTCCTCACAAAATACCTCTCAGCAAAATAAGAACCTCACAAATAAAAGCAGAAAAATGGAGAATGCGTGATTATGCATAGCAAAAGTGTATCCAAATTAGGTAAGAGTGCCTCTATTTATACCCAAAAACCAACATCTAAAGGATAGAAACAAGGCCAATGAATTGACACTTCTCAACTCAACTCAATCGACTCAACTTGATAATCAAAAGGTGGCAAATTCTTGTCTCAATACTCATCCAATCAGAACAAGTCATCTCTTTTCTTGCCAACAACATGTTGATCGATTCATATTTGCAGATGTTCTATTATGGAAATTGACTTATAGGTTTAAGAGACTTCTATTGAATTATTGAGTTCATAATATGATGCCAAGAATTCACCATATTCCCTATCATTTATCCTGTCGTTTCACAAAAGAATAAGTCAATACTCTTATTGGCTGTGTTTACTTAGTTGACTTGGTCATTGCCAAAGCATTTGACATGTAACAAATGAGTTGGATTCCCTTTTAATAGCGTTGCTTTATTCATTAACACTGCATGTTGCTTTGTATAGTGTGCAACAATTTAAAATTATGCTTTTTAATTAAATACAAGCTATGTGCATCATATAAAAGCTTATGCATTTCCATCGCATTTTATCAATGATAATATATGTGGTTTAATCATTTAACATTGCGCTATCATATGAAGCATTACATATACATTATATTGACCATATCATATATTCATTGAATCAACCATAATATATATATATATATATATATATATATATATATATATATATATATATATATATATATGTACATATATAGTAATTGTTAAATAACATTAAATGCTATATATATATATTCTTTGACAATAAGTTTGTCTAAATAATCCATTTGTTATTTGAATGAATGAGATCAAGTTAACTTTTCATATACAATATCGTATGTATATACATATCTATATTCAGGTATACATACATATACATATATCGTCATACTTGTATGGGCATTCCTATTTGTCAACACGTACACGTATATCGACATGTGTATATATTTGGCAAAACAAGGATAGACAACTGAGAGGGGGGGTGAATCAGTTGTCACAGATTATTTAAACTTTTCAAACTTTACTTAATTCAATCTTAGATCTGATGAATGAACAATAAACCATAAATAATCAACACATTAGAAACACAGAGAACACCAAGATTTTGTACGTGGAAACCCTATTAGGGGAAAAACCATGGTGGATGTTAGTCCACAAGATTATACCCTGTTAAAAGTATAATGAAAAATAATGGGAATGCACATGCATTCAAGCACACTACCTAGAGCTCACTGCTCAATTACAAGAGGGCTCACTGCCCAACAATACACAACAATACGGATTAGATCCATAGGGTATGAACTGAGGAAATAGATTTTTCACAAGCCTGATTACAGTTCTAGTTAAGCACATAAAACCTTCTTCACACTTCACTCAAATTTCCTCTCACTTTGCTCTGCAATCGAATGATTAGAACATTATTCGCACATCTGCACTTTCTCTAGCATACATTTGCTCTTATGTACACACTAACTTCGCTCAAACCATTGCTCTTATATATCCGCAACATGGAATTTCATCAACAACCTAGTCGGCTAGAAGTATGAAACATATTTTCAGTGTCGGCCCAAATATACAAATAAATTTTAAATGTGGATCAAACACCATCGGCTAATATTATGATGATACCCAAAACAATATCCTCGAGTGTGCCAAACATTCAAATTTTAATCTTCAAGGATCCACAACATGTTACAACCATCATGTCGGCCAAGAACATGAAAACTTGAACATACTGAGAAAAAAATATTCAACCATGAGCACATCAATCAACGCGAACATGCAACAGATAGAGAATGATCTAGAAACATCCACAAACTCCAAGATACAACAGAGAAACATCCGCAACAACTAGAATTACCAGAATTATACCAACTTTCATCAAGAACATTGACAGAGACCACAAAAACACTATCAAAACACAGACCTTCATAACTCAAACAAATTTTAACGCGGACCTATGATTCTTCCGATAGATGAACTAGATACTCTCAGAAATAAACCCTTTAGTCCACAATAGTTGATCTTCAACATACAAAACAAGACACCTTCATGACCTTCATAGTTCCACTGGGAACTTGCAATACTTTCTCTTACAATTTTCTCAATATCCTCGACATATACAACCTTCAATACATCAAATGCTAATAGTGTTGACATCAATGACAACCACATATCAACAACACAACCACAACATCCAACAATCTCCCCCTTTGGCATTGATGGCAACACATGATGTGAAAAACACCATCAACACAATCTTAATCAACACTTACTTCTCCTTAGATTTTGACTCTTCTTCCTTGAATTCTTCTAAAAGATCTTCTCCCCACGAGTCTTTTTACTCTAGATAAGCAACAATTTTCACATGACTCTTCTCCCCCTTTGACATCAATGACAAAGATAAGCATTATCTTCCCACATACAAGCTCTGAACCACATATCTGCACATCTGACTACTCCCCCTGAGTAACAACCACATAAACATCAATCTAGATCAAGAAATATCTATGAAGCACACGGATTGATGCAATCAAATACATATTTAGTTCAAATCAAGAGGGGTAATCACCCCTAACATCCCTCTGAGATACTCAAAAGTATCCTTCAACAATGACTTGGTGAAAATGTTTGCAATAT
This sequence comes from Sequoia sempervirens, assembly GCA_007258455.2. NCBI lineage: Eukaryota > Viridiplantae > Streptophyta > Pinopsida > Cupressales > Cupressaceae > Sequoia > Sequoia sempervirens. The sequence goes on from VDFB02271358.1 coordinate 1,268,621,515, forward strand.
GTTCTTTGGTAGGCACATACTCTAGTTTGACTTCTTTCTCACTCACTTTTTCTCTTAAGAAGTGAAACTTGATTGATATATGCTTGGTCTTAGAGTGTAGCACCGGATTATTTGATATGTTAATTGCACTTGAGTTGTCACAGTATATGGCAATAGGTTTATCATATACTACTTTGATATCTTTCAGCATCTATTTCATCCACATCACTTGAGTATAGTTGTTTGCATCAGCAATATACTCTGCCTTAGCAGTAGATAGAGAAATGGAATTCTACTTTTTGCTCAACCAAGACACCATATTTTTCCCTAGGAAGAAGGCACCACCACTTGTACTCTTCTTGTCATCTACATCTCTTGCCCAATCCGCATCAATATATGTATTCAAAGTAAGATCATCATCCTTAGGATACCAAAGTCCAAAATCAACTATTCCTTTTAGATACCTGAAGATTCTCTTAACAACAGTCACATGGGACTCTTTTGGATCAGCTTGAAATCTAGCAACCATACATACAACATCCAACATATATTTGTATATATGCATACATCCCATATATATAAATTCGATTATACAATCAATCACATATATAATTGCTATCTTATCAATAGGTATATATGCATGTGATGTATATATACATATGTACATACATGTCTTATTGTCCATTTGATATCCCCATGCCCATGAGCAATCTGTCCATGAGCGTGCATAGGTACGTCTACCTACGTATTCTCATTTATGTATTATCTCACGTGTATGTGTTATCTTCAAAATGCACATGTATACATATATATACATTTTATGTATATATATCTCATCGATCAAGTATAGCAATACAAAGAACTCACATGCACCAAGCACTTAGCACAAACTGATTGGATTAAACTGTGGTTCAAATTGTTCTTGTGATGAGCCTTAAATTAATTCTTAGAAATGGTTTCCTCAGTTCATCCTTAAAGTGTCAATCCAGGAGTGTAGACTCTTGAATAGTGTTGGGGCAATTTACCGAAGGGCTATAGTTAATAAACTAAGGGTTGATGGATGAAAACTAATGCAATCTATACTAGAGCAAAAATCTGAGTTGTAGACTTCTTATCACCTATTTGACAGGAACCTATGAAGAAATGAGTTATGTGACATAGAACAAATCATTGACACACAACAAAATAGAATTGAAAGTTCCTATTTGACATAATGGAAACCTTTGTTTGCATGAAACTAAAGTTGTGCTGCTAATTAGAGATATTCTTATAGTAAATTCTCACACAATGTTGATTGAACTATTCGGCTTTTTAACTCACAGTAACAAATTTTAGTTGTGCTTAACATCACTAAGAATTATAACAAATTAATCATGCGAGCTGGTGAACATTGAACAAATCAATAGTCTTGAAACACACTCATAGAGATTAAAGATACTAATGAGAATCTAATGCTTAGAACACAATGGCAATTACAAAACATAGTATACATTACCACATAGATAGCTAATAGAAATATCACCAATAACCGAGGAAGTGGGCACTACCTTCATTGGTTATCAAGTGATGCAACTCACAAACACAAGACTATTCCACGCTAATAATCATCCACTTTGAATCAACAATAGATTATGAATAAAAAAATAGTAATAAGAGGTCTCTGTATATATCTATATATCCAATTTTCAGCTTACACATTCATATATATACTATAAGTTGAATAACAGTCTGCGACTACAAGATAGATAATTGTTTTGGTTGTTATGGCCTATGACCAGCAACCATAAAAGATAACTAAAAATGTATCTTTGGCTTAAAGCCGATTAAACAATATTTTGTCCTTATCAATATCATGACCATAACAAAAAGGAAAATTTGGGAAAAATGCCGTCCATGCTATCTATCGCTCCATTAACACTCCTCCTTGCTCATGCTCGTGATGGTTGGAACTGCGGCCTTAATCATCCTTGTTAATTAATCACAAAGAATGATTAATAAGGCTTCAAATAAGTAGTATGGTGGTAATTTTAATTCCTTTTCCAATCTACTAAATATATTCATTTTCCTTAACCAAAGGTGACAAGAATCATATCTAAGGTGACATAAACAAGGGAAAAAGGGTAGACAAAAGACATAATATCAAGACCCAAATATTGCCTATCACAAACCAAGAATGCTCTTAACAAAAATCAAAATCCTTCCTAATGCAAACACAACATACTAAAGTATGACTTACCAATTTCCCAAACTATGACTTGACTCAACCATTCTATAAGTGAGTGTGTGTGTAAGCTTAGTTAGGTTTCATTATAGGTTACTTGACCAAGTTCTTCTCTTGAGTGATACTTCCCCTCACTTCTAGAGGATTGACTCTGAACCTTCATCCAAATTAACACATTTTTATAGTAGTCAGTCGTTCATCAAAACAAGCATTTGCATTATACATTTCATAGTTATAATATCAAATTCAATAACCATTCATTCCAGATATCTGATTCATTATATACCATGAAATGAAATAAACATTCGTTCATAATCTTCCAATGATTCAAATAAACAAAGTGCAACCATACGTATTTTCTAATCAAAATTCCAAATACATTTACATATGTAGTAATTTACCCTATCATAGTAATAGTAAATAGGTAAATGCACAACAGGGTGTAACAAAGATAGGCTAGATGCCAGTATTATAAGACATCTGCTCCTTGATGGATTTGTATTTGTAATCAATCACTCTATTTCCCAAGCCACCCAATCCCTATGAAAAGCTCTCTCTATCCTCTTAGCCAAAACCATCATAGGACCCCGTTGGAGAGGCTACAAAGAACTAATTTCTTCCCATTAGATTTTAATTTCAACTCCATGGTTTGATAATTTTGTGTATACTCACCAAGTGAGTGCAACCATTGCACCCCCAAAACCAATTCTTTCTCACCAATGCCAATCACATAAAAGTCATCTTACATCTTGTGTCCTCCTAGAGTCAACTCTGACTGCTCAATACCACAATTGCATGGAATAGTATACCCATCCACTACTATTACAATAAATCCCTCAAGGTATTCTATCATTAGGCCATCTTAGCCACCGTCCCCTTGTCAATGAAATTGTGGGTGACTCCACTACCTATGAAAATTGTCACCCTTTGTCCTTGTAGGACTCATCTAATACTAAAGGAATGATATCTAGGTGCCCCAAATGTAGAATGACAAACTTGATTGCTTCATCTTCAGTCATAGAGTTGAGTGAAAATTATGTATCTAATTTTTGAATCCAAGCTTGTGTAGTAATATTTTTGGAGCCATCAAACTTAGGGAGTGTCAACTTACTTATTTTGTGTTGAAGATATCTATTAAATTGTTGGATAGGTTTCCTCTTGTTACTACTTGATTGGCTTTGTGATGTAGCATTATTGTACTATTCAAATGAAATCTCCCTTCTAGCTATTGGATCAAGTCTCATGTAACTCATCTACAATGGAAGTGAGATAATTTGTAGCTTGATTCTTCTCTTTTTCCTGAGGTGTATCCACTCTAGGAAAAAAGGTGGGCTGGAAGGATTTGAGGGTTGACCCAGTTGGGGTTATGCTATTATTAATATGATTTCTAGCCCCAAACTGATCTGAACTACTCCCTTCAACATTTTTTTTTGTGTAGATTCACTTTGAGTGACTGCGTTGTTTAATTTTTTCATCATCTACACTAGCATTTGTGTCATTTTCTCTTGTCCTTTGCAGGTATGCCTTCATATTATCAGACTGTTCAACCATTTTCTTCTTCCCTTTGCCTCCAGTTCCATTATTGTTTCCTTTTGTGGCTACTTATATTTCTTTCCTCTCTCTAAGGCCCTTTGGTCCTTTTGACTTAATTGCATGCACAAAAATTGCCAAGCAGGTTGGTAGGATTGCTTGTTTTGATAACACTGAAATAACCCTAGGATTTTATTTTATTTTATTTCATTGCAATCTTCTAAATCACCAAGTTAGGGTTAGGGTTCTCACAATAACTCAATTTGAATCACAACAGTAAATTCCAACAAACTAACAATGCATAGAAAGGGATTTGAATCATAAATCACACTCAAACACAAAAGCAATAAACAACAACAATTCTGATTGTATATTTTTGGTATAAAATTTAGGTTTAAACATTGAAAATTGATTGTCTAGCTAATAAAATATAATGAGACTAGTCTAATTCACACTGTGCTGATGCAAATTCCAATATATAGACCTCAATACAACATTGCTATAATAGGCTTGTTTTAAAAGACCAATTAATGATAACTCAATCAACAAGGAATGACATCATAGTGTTTGTTAATGACTATGCTCTTGGAATTGTACTCAAAGTCTCCTACACTTAGCCCTAGACTCTCCAACAATAGATTTGAAAATAATAACCACTGTCTTTGGGTGATTGGGTGTTCTAATCTCCTTATGAAAGGGGAACATGCCACCTCTTACCCCACTAAAAACAACAAACCCTAGGCGCAACTCAATAAGGGCATCCACACTCTTCCAAACATTCCTATTTCCTGATGATTATGTTTTGTCCAAAGGCTACACTCGGGTCAAAATTGTGCAACTTCCCTTGAATGGCGTCCAAACTCCAAAATCAAACCTTAATGGTAAAAGTGGAAGATTTAGATTGTTGGGTCCTATTTATGAATTAACAAGAGACCAATTATGACTCCAAACCAAGGTTTTTTCCCAATTGACCATGAGCAAAGGCTCAAAAATCATACCAAATCTCCATATCCATCGCCTAGCCAACAAGATGCTTTTATACATGTTTGGACTCAAAAAAGAAAAAAAACAAATCAACCAAATTTGATGCCAAAATTACCAAACAGATTGACCATAATTTTTAAATATATATATTTTATATTTTATTTTAATTTTATTATTAATAATATAATTATTATTTACAGTGTTTAAAAACATATTTTTACTAAATTAAATGGCATTATGCAATCTGAGCGAGAGGCACATGACACACCCAAAGAAATCTACTATTCTTTAGCCTCTTTTACAGGTCATGTAGTTCTCCCAGATGTTAAGAGAATAAATAGGGGGTGATTAATGCAAAATCCTAGAGCTATTGTCACATGACATTGAAATTTATTCTTGATGTGCTAATTTTGTCTTTGTAGTAAAAGTTTTGCATTACCATTGTAGACGAGGATGCATGTTGTGGATTACATTGGGAATACTTGCTTGTATAGTATTGTAATAAAAATATTTGTTGTGAGAGAGGAAAATTTAGTTGGTAGACGAGTTGACATGACATAACAATTTAAAGATAAGTTAGTAGTCGTTTGAGATCAATAAACTCTTGCAAACTTAATCTATTCTAAAGAGTCAACATTATTTTTATTTTATAATTGTACATTTTAGATTTATAAAATAATATTGTGTAAAAATATTATTAGACATTTAATTAAAAATATTTGTTAAATATAATTTTATATTAATATAAAAAATATTAAATTTCAATTAATAATATAATATTTTGTCATATTCATTAGATTTGATTAAATTAAATTATTAAATTAATTATTATAAACATGACTTAGTTTTAGTAAATAAAAAATAATAGAAAATACAACACTTATAATAATCAATTCCAATATATTCTAAAATATTGCATGCCTATATTATAGTTTAATGGGAGGAAATGTACACTACATATTAAATACAATTTACATGTATTTTGTAAATATTAACATATTAATACAAAATTTACGTAATCATTTAATATATATGCTATACATACCTATATTTTAGCATAGTGAAACAAAATGATAGTTACATACATTTATTATGAATAAAGTATAATACCACCTTATATTTATAGTGTTTAAAGTACTATAAAAAATTAAAATAGAATAGAACCTGTTTGTTCCATAATAAAAAAAAAATTAAAACATAAACATTAAAATTAAATAAATATAAAAAATATAATATGTTTTTTTAATATTAAAAGAAATGATATATAAGATATGATATATTAATATTAATTATGTAAATTATGTAAATATTAATATATTGATTTTATAATTGTATATTTTACATTTATAAAATAATATTATCTAAATATATTATAAAATATTTAATTAAAAAAAATTAAAGAAAATTTATTTATTATCATTAAAATAATTTTAATATAAATATATATTTTTAATTAATATTATAAATTATTTTTTAATTAATAATTATTTTTTGATGAATAGGCATTAATCTATATTAAATCAAAGATTAAAATACATATTCACAAAAAAAAAGCGAGTGGTAAGAAGGCACACCCCAAGAGTCACATGGGCAACGCTTAGAAAAGCCAAAAAATCAACCAGTCACATGGGCCTAGCCCAAAAGTCCAAGATTAGAAACATATATAAAAAAAATTAAGCGGCCAAAGCAGTGCCAACAGAGCCAGGAGGGTCTCTATCATCCAATTTCTTTCCCCATACATCAATGGGGTCCGGAGTGACGTCAGGAGGAGGACCCCAACCATCATCAACTTCTTTATCTTCCTCGCGCTGAGGCGAGATTGCAAGTGCAAGCCGCAAAAAATTTACAATGTTATACAACCTTATGGGATGATTCAAACTATTACAGAGCTAATTTATATTAGATTTAAATAGAAAACAAAAACAAGAGTTATGCCCAAATATCACTACAACAATGGTCTTCTTCATTACAATCTTGCCTACAAATTGAACTCTGCCAAAATTCCCTCTCCAACTCTCAACTCAGCATACTGATGAGCCCAAAATATGCTCATCATCTGGATATCATGGTGTACTTTTAATACCTTTACTTTTGTTGTTTATGATTGTTTAACTCTCTTGAAACCTTTTATTGGGGGATATCCTGTAGCAATACACTTTCATGTTCCTGTAGCCGATCATGTTGACATGTTTATATTTATTACCCTGTTGACTTCCCAAATGACTGGTATAATGCATGTAGTTTTTGAATGATGAAATAGATTTAAATATGTGATTAATGAATGGATATTGTGTATGTGCCATGCGCCTTTTCTTTCATATCTGTTACCTTGTGTTTCGCAGGCTGTTGAAGAAAGTTTGATCGAGTCAAGCACAACCAATCTCGGCCTTGCAGAAAAGTCCATTTCCTACATGACTTCGAGGAAGCTCTAGCAAAGACTCTTTGACCGAAACCGTCGGGAAGGATTTTAAATGACATTTAATCTGGAAAGAGTGGAGAGCTAGATTCTCTCTGGATCAGGTTGAATGGATAACTCATTTATGAAGTCTGTTCCTTGATTTCGGGATGCATTTTATATCCACGTCTTTCTCTGTTGAGTTAGTTAGTTAGTTGTTCTCCTATTTTAAAAATAAGTGTTCCTCCTACACGGGTGAACAGAGGAGTTAGATAGATAGATAGAGAAGCAAATTATGTAAGAGTTAGAGATATAATATGAATCAGAGTTTTGGTTAGTTTTCTGAAGTAGAACAGTCAATGTAAATGATTTCATGTTATGAATAAAAGTTGATGGAGTTTTGAGCACAATCTTCTATGTCAATTAGTTGATGCTTGCTAAGGGGACCCACTTAGTAAGTATCTGTAGGAGCGTAGTTGTTTATCCTTTGTTAATTTAGGTTAGATTTCATTTTAGAAGTTTAAGTACAAACTCAGTCTTATACTGTTCCTACAGCATCGGGAATCCATCCCTGTGTTTGTTCCTGCAGCATAAGGCCAGTTTATAGTTTGTCCCTCAATTGTAGCTATTACGATTTCTGCTTTGGTTAGATTATGATTGCGTTAAAAAAACTTTGCATTACCTTCCTGTAGCATAGATAGAATTTCTTTCCAAGTATTTATTTTTCAATAGATTGTGACTGAAACCGGTTCTTAGTGCACATATTGTGCCGCTCCATTTAAAGTTTACGTTCCCTGGTTTGACAAGTAAATAAACGACCACAAAGAGGTATTAGTCACCTGTTGGAATGTCCAATTCCCAAGATAGGTTTTTGTCGTGATTTTCATATCCTTTTGTGGGCACGACCATTTTTGGCACCGTTGCCGGGGATGGTGTCAATCTAAGAACCTGCTATAGTCATTGTTTGCAGTAGTTTTGCAAATATTTTCAAAATCTTTTAAAATACCACCCATTTTCATTGCATGCATAGAAGGAGAGATGCTCAGGGAAGATTTCTCCCCAACCTGCCATTCATTGCTAAGAAAACTGAACTAGCTTATAGCCTATTTGAGAACAAAGGAGACTTAGATATTGACCCATTTGCTGAAGGTCTATGTGCTGATTTGCTATTTGGCCCATTTAACGAAGAACTTGAAGAAAACCCATTTGCTCCTATACTTGGTCAGGTGAACATGACACGTAATCCACCAAATCAACCTCCTGCTTTTGAATCCCCATTATTCCTCAACAAAACAATGACAACCTTAAGAATATTCCTTCTTCATTACTTCCCAAGTTCTATGGCTTAGTTATAGAAGACCCTGAGACCTTCTTGTTCGAGTTTGATATCCTCTGTCGCAGTTATGACTACACTTCAGATGCTCACAAACTGAAATTATTTCCTGCTACCTTGAAGGAGGGAGCTCTCAGATGGTTCATGAGTTTGGGAAGGGGTGTTATCGATAGTTGGGCAGCCATGCAAACAAAATTTCTTGAGAAATACAAGGAATATTGTAAGAGTGGCAGTAAAGGTGATGATATATTCTGAATTCAACAGAAGGAAGATGAAAGTCTGGAGGATTATATATCAAGATTCCTGTTTTCTCTGAAAAATAATTCAAACCATACTCTTAATGAAGAATCTCAAAAATTGCTTTTTCTAAGAGGAATCAATGATACCTGCATAGATGCCTTAGACCTAATGGGAGGTGGAGATATCACTCAAGCATCTTGGGATGATATCATGAAGATATGTTTCAATTACTTCCATGCAAATGTGAAGAAGGGAAGAGGTCATCAAGCTACAGTGGGAAAGTCTTCTTCCAACGGAGTTTCCCAGATGGAGATCACAAACTTGCTATCTAATTTCAAGTAGGACATCATAAACAACATGGCTACACAGTTGGATACCATGCAAGCTCACAAGAAACATGAGGAGGCTGAGGCAATCCTGGCTGAGTTCTGTCCACATTGTAGACAGAAGAAATGTGACTGTAAATGCAAGTTGGTGGCCAATATGGAGGCTAAATAGCTACCTACTAATTTTAAGATGATAGAAGGTGATGATGACCAAGTCTTCTTTGTTGCACAAAGGAGACCATGGGCTCCAAGACAAGATATGCCTCAAGATCCTTTGACTTTTGGTAATCCTTACTCTAGTTATAATAACCAATGGCAACCCATGTATGGCCCATCTCCACCTTGGAATGCTCCTCAACCATACTGGTCTAACTATCAGAGCCCTCAATAGCAACCCCCTCAAGGAGGTTGGCAGCACCCACAAGGAAAATGGACTCCACCTCCAGGTAACTGGCAGCAGAACCCTCAATGGAGAGGTCCTTAGCAATGGCAAAACCAACCCCCTGGACTCCTGCAGTCTCAATAGCCGCAACCTCCAGCCCTTATGCCACCTCCTGCAGCTCCTGCAACACCTGCAGCAAATACTGGCCCTCCAAAACAAACGCCTATGCCTGGTCAACCATTGCCAAATCCTAATAATAAGCAACAGCAACAACAACAACCTATGTATTCTGCAGAAGCCAACTCGTATCCAGCTTATGCCCTGAATACCAATGATATCCATCTTAGGTCTGGAACCACTCTCCCTGCTCCACAGTCACCTGTAATAATAGAGATTCCAGACTCTGCTGCTGAACAACCTACTGATCATGCAGAAGATATACCTGTATCAGCTACTGCCTCCAAGGAACCTATCCTGCAGCCTCAGGCTACACCACCTTTTCCTCAGAGATTGCAGATTACTACACCGAAGACCATTGAAGAACCCACCTTTGATATTTTAGAGCAGCTAAAGAATGTACAAGTTCAAATTCCTCTTTTTCAAGCTATTAAAGATGTTCCAGTTTATGGAAAAGCCATTAAAGAGTCTGTTAAAGAAACAAGGAAGAAAGAAAAAGGATCCCCAAACTATCCATGTCTTAGGACAGTTAGCCGATATTATGTTGGGGAAGGTTGTTATTCCAAAATATACTGATCTTGGAAGTCCAGTAATAAAAAAAAATATCAATGGTCAAGTAGTAAGAAATGTTTTGGTTGACCTTGGTGCAACCATTAATGTGATGACTAAGCACACTATGGAATGTTTGAATATTCCAAACATTCGGTCTACATCGATTGTCCTGCAACTTGCTAATAGTTCCATGGTTACACTTGATGGAGTGATAGAAGATGTCATTGTCACCCTTGAATCTTGGGAATACTCTGTTGATTTCACCATATTGTCCACTAAGGCAACCCTAGGGGGATATCCTATTATCCTAGGCAGACCTTGGTTAGCTACAGTTGATGACCTTATAGGATGCCGTTCATGAGACATGACAATTTCGGATGGTCAGTCAAGGAAGAAATTGGCTTTATACCCACCTGCACAACCTTTGCTAGATTTGTCTCAACTAGTTTGGCCAGATCTAGGAGAGGAATCTGAAAAATTCAATTCATTAGCTCAGTTGATGATGCTATGAACTGATCCATTTTCCCAGCTTCAGAGTGAAGATAATTTGCTTCTACACATTCTACAGTTTAGTTCTGGTTTGAATAGCCCATTTGTTTTGGACAGCCGTTCTCAGCAATGTTTCCTGCAACAACTAGATCCTGAGAGCCTTCATGATTTGCTATTATGTGATATACAGGCACCACCTTTATCAACAACCTCAATAAATGATCTCACTAAACAGATAAAAGTATCTCCAAGCTGCTGTTTGCATATTAATAATAAGTTGCTTCCGTCTCAACAAACTGCCCTAGCCACAATGCTGCAAGCTCACCAAAGAGCTCTTGCATGGGACTATGGGGATATGAGGGGTTTAGACCCAAAACTCTGCACACATCGCATATATATTGACAGTGACTTCAAACCTATCAGGCAGCCTCAACGGAGAATTAATCCAGCTTTGAGAGAAATTGTTAAAGAAGAATTATAGAAAATGTTAGCAGCTGACTTTATCTACCCAATCTCCGATAGTCAGTGGGTTTCCCCATTGGTCATTGTTCTTAAGAAAGGAGGAAAATGGAGGGTATGTGTAGACTACAGAGAGCTCAACTTGGCAACAAAGAAAGATTACTTTCCTCTTCCATTCATTGATCAAGTTCTAGATAATTTAGCAGGGAAAAAATACTTCTCATTCTTGGATGGTTTCAGTGGGTACAATCAAATCAAGATTGCTCCTGAGGATCAAGAAAATACTACTTTTACATGCCCTTGGGGAACATTTGCCTATTTAGTTTTTCCTTTTGGTCTCTGTAATGCTCCTGCAACTTTCCAGAGGGTAGTCATAAGTATCTTCTCAGACATCTTATATGATTGCATGTAAATATACATGGATGACTTTACTGTTTATGGTACAACATTTGAGGAAGCTCAAGCCAACTTGGAGAAGGTACTACAAAGATGTGAAGATCACAACCTATCATTGAATAGTCAAAAGTGCTTCATGATGATGCAAGAGGGAATAGTACTTGATCACTATATTTCTGCTGTAGGAATTTAGGTTGATCTTGCTAAGATTGAAGTTATCTCTAAGCTACCCTCTCCTACCAAGCAAAAAGAGGTACAAAGATTTCTAGGCTATGCCAGATACTACAGAAGATTCATCAAGGACTTCAGCCAAACAACAGGCCATTTATACAGTCTGCTGAAGAAAGATGCAAATTTTTCCTGGACAGAGGAATGTGAAAAAGCATTCTTTGACTTAAAAGTCGCCCTTACACAGGCACCTATTCTGAAAGGACCTTATTGGTCACTTCCATTTCATATTCATACTGATGTATCAGATTATGCCATTGGCGCGGTGTTAGGGCAGAAGGATGGTTCAATACAACATGCACTCTATTACATAAGCAAAAATCTACAGGGAGCTGAATTGAACTACACTGTTACAGAAAAAGAAATGTTGGCAATCATTTACGCCCTCAATAAATTCAGGCATTATATCACTGGTTATCAGATATTTGTTCATACTGATCATGCCACAATCCGGTATATCATGAACAAAGCAACAATATCCGGGAGACTGGCAAGATGGTTATTGCTGATGCAGGAATTTGACATTACAATTGTGGACAAGCCAGGTAAAGCCAATGTGGTTGCCGATTTCCTTTCTAGACTCCAAAGGCAAGATGACTGCAATTATTGAAGACTCCTTTCCTAATGAGCACCTGTTTGCAATCAAGGTTATTCACCCATGGTATGCTGATATAGCAAACTATCTGACCATAGGAATAACTCCTCTTCAATTCTCCCCTAAAGAAAAGAGATTATTGGTAGAGAAAAGTTTTAACTTTTCTTGGATTGCAGATTGCATGTTTTATACAAGGCCAGATCAAGTTATGAGGAGATGTGTACCAGAGGAGGACACTCATGATATACTGCATGCCAGCCATAATGAGCCGTGTGGTGGACATTTTGCTGCCAAAAGGACAACAATGAAAATTCTAAATACTAGTTACTATTGGCCAACTTTGCATAGAGATGCAACTAAATATACCAGGAGGTGTGACAGATGCCAGAGGATGGGAAGACCAACTCGATTTAATGAGATGCCTCTATTTCCACAAGTTGTAGTTGCTCTCTTTGACAAATGGGGACTGGATTTTGTAGGACCAATTGATCCACCTTCCAATGGTAAATCCTACATCCTTGTATGCACAGATTATGTCACAAAATGGGTAGAGGCTAAGCCTATGAAACATGCTAGGGACAATAAAGTGGCTGAATTTTTCTATGAGGAAATATTCACTAGGTTTGGTGTTCCTAGGGAAATAGTGATAGATCAAGGAGCACAATTTACTTCTACACTTATCACAGCTTTAGTCAATGAATATAATATACGGCACAGGAAATCAACTCCTTATCACCCCCAGGCCAATGGCCAGGTTGAGGTCACAAATAGGGATATAGAGGACATTTTGACTAAAACTGTAGATTTGCATAGGAAGGACTGGGCCACAAGGTTACCAGAAGCTATATGGGCCTACCGTACTACCTGGAAGACTGCTACAGGATATACACCTTTTGAAATGGTGTATGGTAAAACAGCTGTGATGCCAATAGAGTTTGAACATAAGACTCTAAGAACAACACTGGAGATGGACATGGATTTAACAAATGCTCAAAAGGACAGAATCATGCAGCTCAATGCTTTGGATGATCTCCGAAAGAATGCCCTGCAGCACACTGAGATGATACAAAATCAGCGAATAAGGTGGCATGATAAATACATTAAGGAGAAGAAGTTCAAAGTAGGAGATTGGGCTCTGCTTTGTGACTCACGATATAAGGACAGCCCAGACAAATTACAAACCAGATGGTTGGGCCCGTATGAAATTGAGAATGTATTTGCTAATGGTTCAGTGCAACTTGTTACAATTGATCTTGTTAGATTCAAGCTGTTAGTTAATGGACACCGCCTCCGGTTGTACCATAAACTAGTTTCAAAAGAGGAATTCATGCAGCAATTTGTTCAGGATTCTGCCACTAATTCTCCTGCAGCTAAAGGCTTTAGCCTTTCTCCTGCAGCTTCTCCGTGATTTTCTAATGCATGCTCATAATAAAGGTTTCCTTTTAAGGGAACCCCTTTTTCTTCATTTCCACTTGTTGCCACGTCTCACTTCTTTATCTTCCGTACCATCCATCCACCTCATCCATCCGCACCACCCCTAATTATGATCTCATTCCCAACTGTCATCTCATGCTGAAGCCGTCAACTTTCTCAGCACGTACAAACATTTAATGAATGGTATGCAATATCTTTTGATTATCACATTTTTGGTTTATTTCATTTTATTCATTTACTGCACTATCTGTATCAGTCATTATTACTTGATTTCTGCCTATTCCTTAGTACATGTGAGGACACATGTCATACTCTAAGTAGGGGGCGGGATAATCCACTTTTTAAACTTGTCCTTTCGCCTCTGTCACAACTGCTCAGATAATCTTTCTTTATTATTTTTTTGGTACTTTCCAAATATGATCGCATGTCTTTTTCATTGCATGTTCTTCATTGAGAATCACATTCAAAAACTGCTTGTTTAAAAAAAGTTCATAAAGTTCATTTTTGGAAAAGAAGAGAAAAGTGACGACAGAACAGAAAAGAACCAGAGCAGAATAGGGGAAATTCTTGATTTTCAGAAAGGAGTTGAGTTCAACTAAGGCAAAACTATGAACATGGGTGGTTAGCTGGTTAGGCATGAGCCTGTAGCTCATGAGTTGTTAATGCAAAATCCTCAAACGGTCCAAGCATTCAGCCTCTGTGGTTGGCTAAATTACTTCTTGAGTTTAGATGCTTTTGACAAGGAGGTTGCAGGCGAATTTTTGAGAACTCTTTCTAAAGGGGAGGCTACTGTATGGGGTCTAACAGTTGTTGCAACTGAAGAAAGAATTGCAGAAGTAATCGGGCTCCTAGCAGTTGGAGAAAATTTTTCTTCGGATGCTGCCTCTGCAAGGGCGGAATTTTCAATACCCACTGATGGACCTTTGGAGGTCTCAAAGCAGGGATGCAAGTGAGTGTCGTTGCCTCCTCCATACCCAGAATACGCTGCTTTCATAATTAGGTATTTAACTTGTGAAGACTGTTTCTCCTACCTACATTCTTACCACTTAAAATTGCTAAGTCATATGAGGCATGGATTAGCTGTTAATGTTCTAAAATTTTTGTTAAAATTCCTGGAACAATGTGCCCACAAAACCAAACAGGGGAAAGATAATTCTATTGCTCACCATGGCCTCATAAAATTGTTGATTGCACGCTCCTTGAGAGATGTATCACCTCTTTCCTGGCAAGAATTTGTTGCCCAGAAGAGCCTGCAACGTCTAGAACCTCCTAGAGCATTTACCCCACAGCCTCGGAAAAAGAAAGAGGAAATAGCGTCCACTAGTAGGAGAACAGGGCAAGCATCATCTGCTCCTGTAGCACCTAGTCCTGTAGCTCTCACACCTGAGTCCTCTGCCCGAGTGCAAACTAGGGCTGCCAATAGGAGAGAGAGAGGAAAAACTAAGGTCGGAGAGTCATCTGGGGCAGAACAAACCCCAGAATTTGACCCTCGTTCTTAGAAAAGGCAATGTTCTTCTCCTGCAGCTTCTTCCCCTACAACATTGTCTCCTACAACAACACTTGTTGCCATCACCAGTTCACCATCATCCTCTGACAAGGAAAAACCTTCTAGGCAATTCAAAAAGAGGAAGGCTACGAGAGCACCTCCTACAGCCACAACACTGCCAAGAAGAGTTTCTACAAGAACACAATGTAAAGTATCCCCTGCTTCACCTCAACCTGAGGTTATTATAATTTCAGAAGAATCTGTTGAGTCTGAACATGATGTTTCTCAGAATATGTCTGAAAGTGCTACACAGAGTTCATTTATTATTCTTGAAGAAGAACAAGTTGAGACAAGGGAAGTTGAATATAATGAAAGGGGAGTACCAAGTCTTGATGACTTGGATACTGCAGCTATACAGATTTCGGAGGAAGCATAGTCTTCTCCACTGCAGCAACAAGAATTTATCCCTCAACAAGAGGAAGAACAGACTGAACCATTGGAAGAGGCCAATGAAGCCTCAATTCCCCCTACAACTTGTCAAGCCATTGTTGTTTATAAGAAAATATTTTTAATTGAATTTTTGGAATATGTCAAAGCTACATGGAAACCGGTTACATTACAAACCCTGACTTTCCGCCACCTGGCCAAGACTGAAATGCAACAGAGTCTTTGGGAGGAGGAAAAGAAGAAACTAAAAAAAAAAAATGAAGAGGATAAACTGGAAATTCAGGAGTTAAAAGAGAAAATGGATGAAATGCTGAAGGTAACTGGTCAAATTATGGAATGCAGACCACCACCCAAAGTTTATGCTCTGTGCCTCAAAGAATAGTTCTTGTGGTTCCAACTGATGAGAATTTGCAGAAATCAGGATCCTATTCTTTACACTGCTAAAGAGTTTTACGATGCATATCAGGTAGCCCTACTTGGCTCATAAATTCTTTGTGTGAATTTTACCTACATGGCTTCTTAATTCCATTTGAAACAGAGTGGAATCCTCTTTTGTATATTGGCGACATCCATTTGAGATCACTTATATCTTGGGTAGCAAATGAAGCAAATTATGGTAGGCAATGGGAAACATACGAAGAAGCTGAAAGGAATGAGCCTGTTCCATTGCGTTCTGAGAGTTCAGACCCCCGCACAATGCTCAAAACCTGGCTTACTCTGACATATGGTCTTAATAATGATACAGCCAGAGTGAAAATATTTGATCTCA
Source organism: Sequoia sempervirens (assembly GCA_007258455.2). Classification (NCBI taxonomy): domain Eukaryota; kingdom Viridiplantae; phylum Streptophyta; class Pinopsida; order Cupressales; family Cupressaceae; genus Sequoia; species Sequoia sempervirens. The sequence goes on from VDFB02271358.1 coordinate 1,268,637,937, forward strand.
GGAAATAGGTATATGATGAATTTTAGGAACAATCATACTCATTTTGGAGACTGTCATACTCCAGAATTGAAAAGAGGTGGGAAAGATTAACTGTTGGGTTAAGAAAGTCTGAACCTCACAGTCCACTAAATTTTACAGCAGCTCTTAAACGGTCAAGCAAATACATACAGCTAGGACTCCAAAAGAGGTTTGAATTGTGGTTGCCATTAACATTTAGACTTCTTGTGCTAATGTGGCCCCTTTATTCTTACTAGGCTACAAAACTTAATGAAGACATAGAAGTCCGTAGGTATGAAGGATGGCAGAGTTACAGAGGCTTTTGTTACAAATTTGGAGTTCCATTTCAGGGTCATTCCTCAGCCACTGATTTCAAAGAGACCACTAGGAAGTTTAATGCTGGAGGACCAGCATTGGGTTAAGTAGGGGGCAAAATGATGAGCCCAAAATATGCTCATCATCTGGATATCATGGTGTACTTTTAATACCTTTACTTTTGTTGTTTATGGTTGTTTAACTCTCTTGAAACCTTTAATTGGGGGATATTCTGTAGCAATACACTTTCATGTTCCTGTAGCCGATCATGTTGACATGTTTATATTTATTACCCTGTTGACTTCCCAAATGACTGGTATAACGCATGTAGTTTTTGAATGATGAAATAGATTTAAATATGTGATTAATGAATGGATATTGTGTATGTGCCATGCACCTTTTCTTTCATATCTGTTACCTTGTGTTTCGCAGGTTGTTGAAGAAAGTTTGATCGAGTCAAGCGCAACCAATCTCGGCCTTGTAGAAAAGTCCATTTCCTGGACGACTTCAAGGAAGCTCTGGCGAAAACTCTTTGACCGAAACCATCAGGAAGGATTTTAAATGACATTTAATCTGGAAAGAGTGGAGTGCTAGATTCTCTCTGGATCGGGTTGAATGGATAACTCATTTATGAAGTTTGTTCCTTGATTTCGGGATGCATTTTATATCCACGTCTTTCTCTGTTGAGTTAGTTAGTTAGTTGTTCTCCTATTTTAAAAATAAGTGTTCCTCCTGCGTGGGTGAATAGAGGAGGAGTTAGATAGATAGATAGAGAAGCAGATTATGTAAGAGTTAGAGATATAATATGAATCAGAGTTTTTGTTAGTTTTTTGAAGCAGAACAGTCAATGCAAATGATTTCACATTATGAATAAAAGTTGATCGAGTTCTAAGCACAATCTTCTGTGTTAATTAGTTGATGCTTGCTAAGGGGGGCCACTTAGTAAGTATCTGTAGGAGCATAGTTGTTTATCCTTTGTTAATTCAGGTTAGATTTCATTTTAGAAGTTTCAGCACAAACTCAGTCTTATACTGTTCCTGCAGCATAGGGAATCCATCCCCGTGTTTGTTCCTGCAGCATAAGGCTAGTTTATAGTTTGTCCCTCAATTGTAGCTATTATGATTTCTACTTTGGTTAGATTATGATTGAGTTAAGAGAACTTTGCATTACCTTCCTATAGCATAGATAGAATTTTTTTCCAAGAATTTATTTTTCAATAGATTGTGACTGAAACTGGTTCTTAGTGCACATATTGTGCCACTCCATTTAAAGTTTACGTTCCCTAGTTTGACAAGTAAATGAATGACCACGAAGAGGTATTAGTTACCTGCTGGAATGTCCAATTCCCAGGATAGGTTTTTGTCATGATTTTCATATCCTTTTGTGGGCGTGACCACATACCAAGACCTTCCTTGTTGTAGCAAATCCTTTGGAATTCACCAACCATGGATGAAAAACCATTCCCCAAATCCCATGCCCAACCTTTCAGCTTCCACATTCACCAACAATATTTACCAATGACTTCTCAATTCTAGGCTTGGAAGAAAATAATTAAACAAGGAAATAAAGAATTTAATTTTTTTATGCTTTCTCTCCAACTTCTAATTCCAATGCCCAAGAAAGCATTTGCTAGAATGTGCTTTGAAAAGGCTAAAAAAAATCAAATAATAATTTGCATAACCAACTTTTCAACAAGCTATAACCAAATTATTTATTAAATGTTGGCTTGCATTTTTTAATTTATTCACCAACAACATGAAAAATAAAACAAAAGGAGAAAATAAATTAAATCATTTTTTTGGTTGATGTTGGATAGCTTGTTTGCCTGAGATGCTCCTGCATCAATTGACCTATAAAAGATTTCATGTTTGCATAGAATTTGAGACAACAAGTGTACAATAGGAAATATTTTGAACATTAACGAGTGGATTTTGCATTGTATCCACTCATTCTTCATCATAGTTCTCAAAGATAAGTGCCTCATCTAATTACATTTAATTTTCTAAAATAACATTTTAATTGATAATTTCCTAGCTTTAATTAATTTAGGTTGATTGTGCTTTATTGTACTTGCATGCATTTAATTAGCAAGCATCAATCCATATAAGGTATTTTTACCTCTTAGATTTTGGTAAATCAATATTTGCTTACATGATTCAAGGTTTCCTCCTTTGGTTATTTCTTTCATCAAGGATTTCAGATCTGTCATTTTTTGGTTGTTACACCTCACCTCCAAATCTAATTATGGCTCAAAATTCTCTTTTTATATAGGGTCAATTTATGTATCCTTATTGTAGGGTTGGATCTTACATTGTGTGATCCTTACTTTCAGTTGCCTTACCCACCCTTGTTGGGACCTTTGGTTTTCTTTTGATAATTGATTTGCATTAGACATTACCTCATTTCAATACCATTTACCTACTTATTTAGGGTTTTGACCTTTTATTGCATAGTCTTGTGAACCCCATCCACTCACTCCTAGATATTTCTTTATTGATATATCTTTATATCATGACTCTTGGTCCCTTACCCTCTATTTATATTCATATTTATCTAACATATTTTGATGTGTTTACACACTTTATGACATGCATTCCCTTCATCCTTGATTTTCTCATGAATTTTTACTATTAGGATGGAATCACATTTTCTATGGAGGATTTATTTCATCATGTATGTACACGTCACTCTCACTTCACCTATTCATGAATCTCATATTACTTCCATTCCTCCCATGGATAGTGCTAGTGATGAGCTTGAACACATAGATACTTAACCTTTGAACACCTTTCCTTCTTAGGAGTTGATTCATGATACATCCATTGTAGTGGATATTCATGATAAACTTATATCCTCTATTCTTGTAGCTACACATTATACTTTATGTGATGAGGTGTATCTACCATATCTACACATGACAATATTGGATCTTGTGATGATATTATTTCTACATGCCATGATAATTGTATTGTTCATGCATTATATGATTCTTCATGCCCTACCTCTCATACCAAGCCATCCATGCCCAGTTTTGTTCTTACCTTTCATGCCTTTGTTGCACCATAAAACTATTCTATGGCTAGGTATACATATCACAACATGAGGAATGATGAACATGATAAACTTAATCATACCTTGTTCAAACATCTCTTTGGGATTCAATGTTTTCTTTCAATACATATTAAAATATCTTTAAGCAAGCCTTAGCATGAATAATTGTTCCATACACCCAATGAGTTAGTCCCACTCTTGGAACATTTTATTTAAGATAAATTTATGATTTCATTTGCTCTTCATAAGCTACTTCCTCATGTGCTCAAAGATCATATACCATTATATATTGTGGTAAAGTATGGAGATCTTAGAGTTAAAATAGTTGTAGTTGACAATGGATATGATTTAAACATTTATGTAGTGATTTTATTTTTGGATGTTGTCCAAGTTTATTACTTTAATTTTTTTAAATTTGAAGTCACTATCAAAGGATTTGATAATGTGATATGAGAATTGCTTTATTTTTTCACTTTTCCTATTAAACTCTTGGGCCCATCACACTTGATACAATCTTCCATGTGATTCTTGAGGATTTATTGTATCATTCTTTGAGGCCATCCATAGATCCATGCTATATGTGATATCCCCTATACACTTCAATGCAATCTCAAGTTCATTCATAATAGCAAGAAGTGCATAGTTGCAACTAATAATTACCAATTTTGTCACATTGTTGAGAAAGGTAATACTTTGATATCCCCAAATTGTTTGGTTACAACTATAACACCCTTAATAACTTCTCTTAATCCAACCATATATCATGCCAAGATTGATGATGATTAGGATTCTCTTGATTTTACATCTTGTGATAAGAAACGTAAATTCAACGATAATCATCATGCTACCTTTACTTTAACCATATATCCTAATATACATGATAAATCACCTTGAAACTCTCAATTGTAAAAAATTCTAATGAAGTAAATGTCTCTCATAGATGTAAGACTATCTTTCATTCTAAATTTAGTTTATCTTCCTCTTAATTAGCTAGTCAATGTGACAAAGGATATTCCATTTTGTAAAATTTTGGATATAATGGAAAAGGTTTAGGTTTGAAATAAGGAAATCAATTATCCTTATCAAATTAATAATGAAATGCTTACCAATAGTCCATTATGAGTTGATTTACATCGATTTCCTAGATACCAGTCCTTTGGATACTTTTTCTAATAATGAGCCTCTTATGAAATATTTAAGAGTTTATGACATTTTTCCCATGTTTCATCAAGATAGAGACTTCCCACATGCTTTTGAGGTTTCTTCATATTTTGGAGAAGATGCTCCTTCATTAAGTAATTCCCCTAATACTCTACCCACTCAACTCTTAATTGGAGAAATAAGCACACTAATCACTATTAGTGGTACCTTAGATGTTGAGATTGACAAAAATGACCATGAGAAAATATTTAAAATCAAGGATTACTTAAACATCTAAACATAATATGTCAACTTTTCTTAAGATATGATGATATATTTGTAAGGTCATATAGAGATATATTGGGCACCTCTAGTGATATTGTAATGCATAACATTGTTCTAGAACTTGATGCTAAATTAGTCAAGCATAAAATGAAAAAAGTTGCATTCAAAGGTTTCTTTAATGGTCAAAGACAAAATTGTAAAGGTGTTGAAGGTAGGCTTTATTAGACCAATGAACTCTCCCTATATTTCTAATATGGTGCATGTGGCTAATCCAAATAGACATGTTCACATATGCAATGAATTTAGGTACCTAAATAAAGTATCTCATAAGGATAACTTCCTATTGCCCAATATTGATATGATTGTAGATTCTACTATTGGGCATGAGATACTATCATTTATGGATGAATTTTTTTAGCTACAATTAAATCTTTATAAATCTAAAAGACTAACATAAGATTATTTATACCATTCCTTAGGGAACATTTTGCTATGTTATCATGACTTCTAAACTAAATAATATGGAGATGCATATCAAAGGGCCATAACCTTAATATTCTATGTTTTGATGCATAATGTTCTAGAAGATTATGTGGATATCCTAAGAAAATCTAATAAATGGAATCACCATATAAAATATTTGAGAATAATTTTTAAATACATACAATTGTTAAGATAAGGGGTGTTATTACTTTGCAATCCTAAGTCTTGATTAATTGTATTTTACTTTGTTGATGATAAATAACATTCAATATTTAATTGTTAGGATACGTGGTTTCATTATTGCACAGAAGGGCTCACTTGACCCTACTACTAATCAGTCAACAACTTCATTGCCTCCACACCCTCGTTGACCTTCACTGTTGATGGCAAAAATAACTATCGACACTCTCTGCCACTAATGGCGTCAACCCCAACTTCCTAGTGGCATCTTCACCATTGGTCAAAATCTTTAAATATTCTCAGCACAATCTCCGACACCCACGATCAAAATTTCACAAGAATATTTCAAGCAAAAAAGAGCATAATAATTAAATTATTTAATTATCCTAATCTTTTTATCACATCTATATTAATAAAATAATTTTTAATTATTTAATTAATTCATCACTTATCATTTTCCTTCCAACATTAATTAAAATTAAATTCAAATTTATCTTTGATCCTCTATAATTAAATAATTTTTAAAAATTATTTAATTAGCTAAGACATCTCTTTTAAATAAATTAAAAATAATTTATTTAAATTTCATATTTTCTTCTAAATAAATAAATTAATATCTATTTATTTCTCCAACTATCATTTTTATTTAATTCTTCTAATCCTTCCCTCCATCAAAATTCAAATTTGGGTCTTACCTTGTCTTGAATTTTCTTATCCATAAATCTTGCAAATCAATCTCCACCATTGATCAAATATTAAGTGAAGCATATAAATAAGAAGTTTTCATTTTATTCATACCCCCTAGCACTTTTCTTGTCAAAATCTCTCTCACACTCTTATCAATCATCACACATTCAAGCATTTTCAAGCATTATTAAGCATTATCATTATCATTATCATTATCATTATCAAGCATTATCATTATCATGATTATTTTTTATTAACGATAAACAAGCTTTGAAGGGGACCTAAAACCCTGTACAAAAAAGAATAGTGGCAAGAAGGATAAAGCAATAGGCTGCCCATCCAAAATACCAAAACAAGTTGATTACAAAGACATCAACAACCCGTCAACAAGAGACAAACAACACAAAACAACAATAACAACCAAAAAGAATAGAACAAGTGGCCATTAGAGAAGTTCCTTTAACATTTTAGCCATTTCCAGGTCCTTGGAAATAATGCTACCATGCATTTCCATGACCTCCTCCACGTGTTGCCTAGGCATTGGTTTTCCCTTCTTGGTTTTGCTCCAAGTGTGAACACTCGGCCCCATGCCCAGATCCACAATAAGCATCTCCTTGTTAGCATTCTCCCCCATCTCCTTGTCCACCGACTTACTGAACAGGGATCTACCCGTCCATTCCTTCACTTTCTCATTGAGGAACACAAGCCCTTCCTTTGAGGATTCCAATTTCTCCTTACCGAGATTGATGAAGATGTCCATTTCCTTACGCACCTACATATAGTTCTTTTCCAACAAGGACAACCTCAGACCATAGTCTCTCTTCACATTTTCCATCTCATCCACCAAGAGGCAAACACTAGAATTCATAGAATTAGCCAATCTGAAAATAGAATCCTTCTCCTTCAGACTACGAAGTGTGGAGATATTACACCAGACAATAGTATCATGTTTGTTATGGAGGTCCTGAACCTCCTAAACCAACCACATAAGCAAATTGAAAGAAATATTAGCCCCTTCCTTAACCAGGCCTGAGGCTTGCGAGTAATCCATGGCACCCCAAAATAAACCTCTCCCCTGATGGGAGCTCACAGGGGGATCATCATCCTGAAAATTATCGGGGAGCTTAACTTTGGACTTACCCTTATCTTTAGAGGCCAATGTATGAATAGATTCATCCACATCGACCACACTATTCACCTTTTCTAGCAATAGGGGTCCCTCCACCACCAACAAAATCCAAGTCCACTTTCCAAAAATTTGCCACCTCACCACCCTAAATACCCATAGTCACCACTTTCTTAGAGCACACCAGCCCCTGAATTTTTTCCTTCTTGCCACTATAGGTACCCTCCTCATCAACTTCACCACAAACCTCCTTAGATTTGCGCTTTACACGCAAGATGGAGGGTTTCTTCCCACCAGATGAAGGAGTATAGTTGAGGTCTATGTGGTAACCACCCAACAACGCCTCAGAATCCTCAATTTATGTCCCCTCACTCTTGACCACCTCCTCAACCAGGAATTTCTTACTTCCCTTCTTCCTTTTCGAGTCAAGGGGATGGGGAGCTTCACCAATACAATTAGCTTTAATGAAATCAACAATAAGCAACATTAAACCATCATGCAAGAAAGGGTTTCTTGGGTTCTTTTTGAAATTTTCAATCCCCTCTTCCAATGAAAGCAATAGATAGAAGGGAAAAGAAATGAGCTTACCATGCTGAAAATGGTTAAGCATCACAAAGTGAGGACCATACAATGTCATGTACATTCCATCCAGGGTGAAATACTACATCAATTCCATGGCAATGTCCTACCAGATAGGTTTAATCTTGGACATATCATAACTGCCACAGTCCAACCTCACCATTTTAGCTCTCTCTTTGTCTCGCATAAATTTCAACCTAGCAGACCTCAACAAGTTTTTGTCTTTGTAGAACTTTTGTCCTTTGGTTGAAATTCCGGTAATCTCCGCAAAGAAATCCTCACTAATGGTGGTATCTCAACCAAACATGCTCATAACCCAACCATGCCTAACATCGACAAACTCTTTAGAAATACTAGTCTTAAAGTCATGCAGTCTCTCCATAAAAGGGGTAACCCCTCCCTTTTGCAAAATTTCCCACACATTTGCATTGGCCTTGAAGTCGTCATAGGAAAGCGACTATGTTCTACACCTCTCCCCACACACCATCGAATAATTCACAGACACAAAGAGAAACAACAAAAAATTGCAAAAAAACACCAAGGAAAGAGGAAGAAGAGCACCTAGAAAGCATGTGTGCCTACCAAGTGTAGTACTAAGGACAATAATGGCGAGGAGCCTCCAAAAATTATGAGTAGCATGCCCACAAATTCCAAGGATCCTCACAAGCCTGAGGTGTCTAATCAACCAGGGAAGGCCATGATAACCACACAAGCCTTTAGACGAGGAGATGACTTCCAATGATGAAATACATTTTTTCATTACTGAGCAAATTAATTAAATCAATGGGCAGGATATCATTAGCCTCCCAATGTTTAGCTGATGTCACCTCATGAATCACCATCTAGTCAGCCGCCCCATTCGCCTCATGAAAGGCATGGGAAATATAGACTTCATTAAAATCTTGCATAATAGCATGGACATCCAAAATAAAATTTTCAATGGTCCAAGAGGGAGACAAACACTTCCTTAGGAAATTAATTATGTTAAGGGAGTCCCCTTCGATCCATAACTTTGAGACCCCCTTCTCCCTAGAAAGCTTAATGTCATGGTAGGCTGTAGTAGCTTCAACAAAGTGGTTTGTCTGGATTCCCAAAGGGAGTGCCACTGCTGAAACAAGCTTACCACAATGATCTCTTAACACTCCCCCACAACCTGTAGGACCCAGATTGCCTTTAGCTAAATCATCAAAGTTGATTTTATGCCAACTAGGAGGTGGAGAATACCAAATGACCCCCTTCCCTAGCCATCTTATCCTTCTTCAAAGGCTTAGCAATATCAAATGAGAGTTTCCATTGGACAACCACCCTAGAATCATAATTAGAGACCATCACACTACTCAGAATATCAATGTTTTCAACTGCAAGCCTAAAATTCTCCCTAATGGCTAAATCAATTTTAAAGAAAAGAGAGACAGGGAGAAAGAAGCATCCCTAAAGATCCTATTGTTTCTCTCCTTCCATAAGCCGCAAATGATATGAGGGATCATGAGAGACCAAAGCAACCTGAAGGAGGGATTAGTTGAAGGTGTCTGCCATTGGAGCTAGAGCTCCCAAACTGATGAAGGGAAAATTCAATCCACCCTATATAGGTTGAGAAAGAGAGCCCACACCTCACAAGAAAAACCACAACCAATAAATAGGTGAGAACTATCCTCTGCATCTTTCTCACAAAGATAGCATCTATTGGGCATTGAGAAGCCTCTTTTCTACAACTTGTTAATGGTTAAGATTTTTTCCCACACCGTTAACCATAAAAAATATATTAATTTTGGGAATCAACTTCGACGACCAAACCAGACCCCACAATAGCCTAGGTCCCGCAATGTCATTGAAGTAATTAAAAGAAGATGCCACCGAATACTACCTATGTGGAAGCATTCTCCAAATCACCTTGTCCCTCTGAGGGGAAACAGGGATATGAATTTGAGACAACACACTATAAAGTTCCTCCAACTCCTGGAACTCCTCATAGATCCTTCTCCATGCACCATTCATAATATAATCAACAACATAACTCCCAAATTCTCAGATACACAAGTCCCACCAAGGTGCCCAATCAGCTTCTCGTAGAGGACTGTGCCCAAACCACCAATCATCCTAAAAAAGAATATCCCTACCATTCCCCACAGACCAATGAAGGCCCGTTGAGACAACACCTCTGGTCCTAACCAGGGAATCCCAAAAGAAAGACCTCAAAGGAGTAGAGAAATCATCTCTAAGGAACTCCCTGAATCTATCCACTTGAGCAAGATGCTTAGAGGCAAGAATCTTCGACCAATCCTTCTCACCATAGAGGAAATTCCACAACTACTTAGCTATAAGGGTTGAGTTGAAAATTTTAATCCTGCACAGACCCAGACCACCTTGAAATTTCGAATGAAAAACCTCCTACCATGACACCAGGCTCAATCTCTTCTTGTCCTCCACACTAAAACAAAGAAACATTTTCTGAATACTTTCAATCTTTTCCCATAATTTTTGGGGCATCTGAAAAAGGCTAAGGGCATACACAAGGAGATTCTACAACATGGACTTTATCAGCACCAATTTTCTAGCCTGACTAAGTAAAGCACCTTTCCAACCAGCCAACTTAGCATTACACTTTTCAATCAAACCATTCCAAAAGGGATCAAGAGCTGGATTACCTCCAAGAGGCAGGCCGAGATAGGTGGAAGGGAGATTTCCCATCGAACACTACAAAATACCATCAATTCTTTGCATCCTTCTTTCAGGGGTGTTGAGAAAAAAGAGTGTACTCTTGGGAGGACTCACTAGTTGCCTCAAAGCCACCTGATACTTCTAAAGGGTCGATTTGATAGTCTTGGCTTCCGCAATAGATTCCTCACCCATAATCAAAGTATCATCAACAAACTGTTGATGCAAGTAGGGGGGAGAAGAAGAAGAAGGTCTTAAACCCTTTAAAGAGACCGAAGAAAGATTTTGCTGCAAAGACCTACCTAGAGTTTCCACCAAAATTATGAAGAGGAAGTGGGAGATAGGATCCCCCTGTCTCGGACCCCTGGAGCTCTTAAAAAGATTTGAAGGAGAGTCATTAACCAAAAAAACAAAGGACACCATTGAGGTGAGGCTTTGAATCAACTTAACAAATTTATTAGAGAAACTAAAAGCAAAAAGGATCTTAAACAAAAAAACAACCAATTCACCTGATCATAGGCTTTCACAAGGTCTAGTTTTAACAAAAAACCAACCCTTTTATTAACCATTAGTGAATGAGTGTTCTCGTGCACAGTAATAATAGGATCAAGAATTTTCCTGCCTGAAACAAAGCCACTTTGCTGCAGAGAGATAATTAGAGGAAGAACCCTTTGCAACCTTAAGGCTAGAACCTTGGAGAAAATCTTGTAAATAGACTTGCTGAGGCTAAGAGGTCTAAACTCATTAAAGGTCAAGACTCCAAGAATTTTTGGGACCAACACAATGAAGGTAGAGTTTAATTAATTTAGCAAGTTACAACTATCAAAGAACTCCTTAATACCATCCACCACATCTTTGGAAACGATAGTCCAAAATTCTTAGAAGAAGAACATGGGGAAACCATTAGGACCAGGAGCCTTGTTCCCAACAAAGGAGAAAGCCACTTTCTTGACTTCCTTTGCAGAAGGGATACCACAAAGCATATGATTAAGATCATCCAACACAATACTAGGAATTACCTCCAACACCTAATCTTGAGCAATCAAAGACGGGACAAAATCATCGGTCAAGAGTTTAGAAAAGAAGGAAGTGGCTGCTCGACAAATTTCCTCATCATTCTCAATCAGCCCACCATCCTGCCGAATACACTTGATACGATTGGAGGCTTGATGCTTCAAGGTGGTAAGATGAAAGAATTTAGTATTCTTGTCCCCACAATTGAGCCACACTGCACACAACCTCTACTTCCAGAACTCCTCCACCCTGCACACAATATTATGGAGTTGGGACAAAAGCACACTCTCCTCATTTTCCATATGAACATTATAACCTGAAGCTTGAATATTTTGTTGCACAAGATCAAGCTCCAACTTGATACAAGATTTCTCCTGGAAAATGTGACCAAAGGAAACCTTATTCCAATTCCTCACACTAGCCTTCATCGTAGCCAACTTCTTAGCAATTTGATACATAGTCAAACCATCAACCTGAATATCCCACCAAAAGGCTAGATTAACTTTAGAGTCCAGAGGAGAAGTCCACATCTTTTCAAACTTGAAGGGGAAATAATGCATTCGACCAACCACCTCAGCAAAGAAAGAAATGGGGAAGTGGTCTGGCCCCAACCTTGTGAGAGTTGAAAGGGAGTAGAAAAAATGAACTAGCCACTTAGGCAAAGGAGGTCCCTATCCAACTTAACCTGAATTAGCACATTACCAACCCTCCAATTCGACCAAGTATAGGACACCCCATGTAGATCAACATCAAACAAGGCATTGCCATTAACAAAATTCATCAAATCAAATCTGCTCTCATCATCAACCTGGGAACCACCCAATTTTTCATTTTTGCACAAAGGAGTATTGAAATCCCCCATGATCAACTAGTACTTAGAGGCAAAGTCAGGTTTGAAAGAGCTCAGATTCCCCCAAAACCTCTTACAAGCACTCTTAACATTAGGGGCATATATATTAGAAGTAACCCAGGAAAAATCATCCCTAACAAGGTGAAAAAAGGTAGCAATGTGGTTAGGAACCCCAAAGATGGCCTTTCCAACCACAACTTTCATATTCCAAAAAGTGGCCACACCCCTCGAAGCATCGTCCACATAAAAACCATGGAGACCACACTCCTTAAAGAACCTTTTATTTAAACACTCCAACCTTTCAACAAGCATTTTAGTCTCTTGAATCAAAATCACATCTGGTTTATGATCCCTCACCAAGTTAGCAATGAAATTCTACTTATGAGGGTTGTTTAACCCTCAGATATTCCATGAGAGAATCTTCATGGGGGATTCAGAGTTGCGCCCTTAGGACACATCTCAAACAATTTTTTTTGGGACCCATCAACAATATCAACTTTGCTTTCTTTCTCCCTATTTTGTTGCAGAGTGGGTCTCCCCCTGCCCCTAGGCTCTAAGCCACAATCGACTTTTAGACGGTTCCTAGTTGCAACCCCTTGAGGAGAGGGGTTCTTCCTGTTTCTAGTTTTGACTGGAGAGAAAGGAGACTCCTTCACCTATAGAGAGCCCCCCAACTCATTTCCAATGACAGAATAGGTGAGCACCATATTTACAACAGGAGATACAATAGCCCCAGAAAGGCTCCTACAAGTCCAACTCCTTGCCATTCGACACCAACTTAGAAGTAGTAGGAGACACCACAACCCCCGTCGGTTCCTTCAACATTGAAGAATCCAACTCCGTACACATAGCCTCTACATTTCTAGAGACCTTAGCTTCAACAGAAGGAAGAACCTCCTCATTAGCAACCAACTCCCCATCTTCTAAAGCCCGTTCATCCCTTGAAAGGGCCCTATCCTTAACAACGAACTTATGAGGAGAAACCACACCAGTAATCTCACCCCCTAGAACACCCACCTCCTTACAAGCTTCCTTATCCATCTCACCTAGGATAAGATTATTCAAAACTTTTCCTTCCTCAACGCAAAGTCCCCTAGAGGATTTTTGCTTCTCTTTCCATTCCATAAGAGCTTGGGCTTGAGCCAACTTAGATGGCTTGGGAGGGCATTTTTTGGTCCAGACCAAACTTTTTGCAGTGAAAACACACAAAAGGGATAGATTCCTATTCAATCACTTCACACCAACCACCTAGCTTGGAGATAATCAACACCTTCTCAGGCAGATCCGCTGACTATTCCATAATCATGCAGAAGCACGCATAAACCGACCTCTTCTGAGAGGTAGTCATTTGATCAATGCAAAGAATTTTACCAAACATGTTAGCAATACTAGCAAACACTTGTTCATCCAAAAACTCCAAGGGCAGAGCCAAAAGCCTTACCCAAATAGGGGAAGAGGTAAATGAACAAGAATTGGGACTAAAACCAACCTCCCACTTCTTAAGGACTAACGAGGACTTACCAATCATCCACGACCCACCAGTTAGAACACTCACCATGTCCTCATCACAGGTAAAAGAGAACTAAAAGAAGCACTTAGCTATCACAACCACCTCCACCTTCCTTTTCATCCTCCAATGCTTGGAGAAAAGATTATGGACCAGCTTGACATTTGGACGAGAACTCGTAAACTTTCCTACCAGAGATAAGTCCATAGACTCCAGGAATTTCTCAATGATGCAGTCAAGAATAGACACTAAGTATTCTCCAGTAATTGGATTTTCCAAAAAGCTAATCAGATGAGAGGTACTCTTACCTTTAGGCTTAGCACCCAAAAGACTAGACCAATTGGGTCCATTTGAAAATACCCCCACATGCCTCTTTCCTTCTCCAACAACATTCATAGGAATCTTCAAAGGAAGAGAAGAGGACATGCACACATTATGAGGACACAGAATGGCCCCCACACAAGGCTTGGAATGATGTCCATCATCATAACCCAAAGAGTTTGAAACAAAAGACAGAAGGGAGAACCCACCATCATTACTAACAGCCCCACTACAAGCTGACAACTGCGCACCATCAACAACAACAACCTCATACCTACCGCCATTACCACCAAGGGGAGAACTAGCATTTCCTGCCTTCGCAGAATTTTGAAAAAACATTGAACCACTAGAAGAGAGCTCCATCAGGAATCTAATTTTGTTATTATCATGATTGTTATTTTTCCTCCATGTTGATAATTTTTCCTAGATGTTGAACTATGCTTCAACCAAAAACTAGCTTTGTGGAATTAGTCCTTTTTGCGAGTCTTGACCTATCTCAAGTTTTTTGAAAGGGAGAAAGGTACACAAAATCACTTCCTACACTAATATTTTGAGGAGAGTACTACACAAATTTTAACGTTTTAATAATTACAAAAGGTAGAAACACATTTAAACATAAAATAAACAATATATAACATAACATAGGTGTACATGGGGAAAACCCTTTTTAGAGAATAACCTCACACTCAAAAGTAGCCTGATGTATTATTTAACAAATCACAGTTACAATACACTTGTAGAGAAGGTCTTCACATGAGTATCACCAACTATAGATCCAAAGAAATTATAACAAATTAATAGAGTCTACAAAACTCTACACTTAAGCTCCATCTCAAGAACCTAATATATAGGAGATACAAAACCTAAAACCATTAAATGGTTATTAGAAACCCATGAGATAAAACCACCCAAAAAATGGTGCCCAAATTTTCCCCCAATCAAAAATATCTTATGATGTGTAATAACTTACATCAGAAGTTCATCAATAGGTGTAACTCCCCTTTATATCTCTTTTATGCATCCAATTTTCTTTTACATTTCCTATGTGAAATTCTAGAGGGCATACCTTTTGATTTGGCATGCAAATTGAGCTTAATTTTTTTAATTTGAAGTACTTAAAGAGATATATACAATAGGCACCCCCATAGGTGGTGCCAAGCAATCAAGAGTATTTTTTTTTTCAAAAACCAACTTTGTAGTCCATTTTTTAATTTTATAATAAAAACTATACTTTTTGTAATCTTAATATTAGGAGCAAGGTTGAGACACCTTTTCCAACACTTTTTGCAGCCCATAAAAATGAATTATTAATAATTTTAACCTTTTAAAATTAATTTATTTTTATAATTTTTCATTATCTTACAACCAATAATTATTATACCATTTAAGTTATTATTTTCCACTTCGAGACACTCAAAAACCAAATTTTATAGTTGGAGTCTTTCATTGTGGTTGATGATCTAATCCACCAACAACCTTAAGCCCATATATCTTAAAGCTCTATATTTCATTACTATGGTATGTTGTTATTGACATGACTGTATTCATATTATTTGATGAACTATATTATAATATGAATAAGATATTAATATGATTGATTTATATTATAAAGACAATACACTAATGATATGTATATACTTAATGCTGCTATGAGTTTCCCTTATACAATGGATATTCCTATAATTTTAGTAGAGGTTACTATGGGTCATCTAAAAGATACTACAAGTACATAGGTATTTTCTATAGGTATAATAAATAAAATATTGTTATAGGTCAACTACCCTCCTCTTCCTCTAGCTCTAATAAGGCTAAATTAATGATTTAAAATTTGAAAAAGTTCTTCATTATTATAATTCATCATTTACTTGCAACCAATAATTACTATGCTATTTATGTTATTTTTTATTGCTTTGAGATAATAAAAAAGGTGGGATCTATATATTGGCTCTTTCTTTGCACTTAACGACTCTATTGGTCATTGACCTAAAGATTATAGTCTGTAAAACCTCTAGCCTCCTTCTTTGTAATCACAGTTATTTATGCACATTGTATTTCTCTACATTAAAACTTCTCATTTTATCTCTTGTTGATGGCTTTGTCTCGATACCACCACATTTAAATTGGAAATCAACTTAATAATGAGTTGTTCTTTATAGGTCTCTACCTAGTTGATATAATCTCACCTTTTTATAACCTACAAAAAGGATTTATTAATAATTTTAACCTTTATTTTATAAATTTATGTTGATTCACAACTAGTGGTTATTGTGCCACTTAAAATATTTTTTACTTCTTTGAGATAGTTGACAACTAGTTTTGAAGATGTGGCCTTTCTTTGTAGTTAGTGGATTTGTCATTCAACAACCTCAAGATTGTAGTCCAAAAATATTTATGTGATTGCTGTGGTATGTTGGTATTCACACAACTATTGTTTTGTGTTTAATGAGCTATATTATAATATAAATTAAAATATTAATATGATAGAGCTATATTATAAAGACCTAATAAAGGAATGATATAGATATATTTGATATTGTTATAGGTTTCTTGTAGACCACATATGTTTTTTAGCTTTACTAGAGGTTGATATGGGTCATCTACAAGATTCTACAAGTATATAGGTATTTTATATAGGTATTAAGAAAATAAAGGTTATTATATCTATCATCTAGCCTCCCCTTATCATAGCTTGTAAAAATGCAATATTAATACTTTAAATTTTGAAAAAGTTCTTTGTAATTATAATTAAGTATTGACTTGAAACTCATGATTACCATGACATTTAAGTTTCTCTTTACCACTTTGAGACATTTGGGAATCAATTTTATGGATTTCTTTCTTCTTTACTATTAAATGACTCTATTGTTATCGACCTTAAGCCCATAGTTTATAAATCCTATAGGATCATTCTTTGTGACCCTATTTATGTATGCACATTATATATATTTCCATAAACAAAGGAGATACTATTCAAAAATAAATTAGAATGTAATCATTAATATTTTTCAAATATTCATTTTTTAAAAATTATTATCACATTGCCTTGCATTCAATGTAATTATTCTAGATGCTATTAATAAGCCCTTGTAAATTTCAAACTATTTACTCAAATAAAACACATTGTATTCTAATGAATTATAAAACTTCTCACTACCTAAATGTGACTAATTCACAATTAATAAAAGAAAGGAAAACAAATTACATATGTAGCCAATTCTGATATACCTCTTATTTAGATATACACTAACTCTTATTTTAGATATACCTCTTAAATATAATTGTAGTCTATTATAGTTTTTAGTTGAGTGGATTTTCAATTTTTATAAGACATAAGAGTTAGGTATATCTAAACTAGGTTTTATATGTTAGTCTAGTAAAATTGAATAATATGTCATATCTAAATTAAGTTTCATTTCTATTTTAATTTGGGTTTTATATGTTGGCCTAATAAAATTGAATAATTTGTCATATCTAAATTAAGTTTTAATTCTACCCTAAGTTGTATTTTTTAACATCTTGTGCCTTATTATTAATAAAATCATATCTAAACCATAACCTTTCAAGACAGTCATAAAACCATAGAGATGGAACCAAACTGGGCTCCTTGTTAGGGTATTATAGAACTTCATTGGGCCATATGAAAACCATATAAGTCAATTGATAAGAGAATAATCGATGATCAATTTAAAGATGCTAAGGAAGAAATAAGAGATCCTAAAACCTTGAGACCTATTAGATCATTGTTCATAATAATGTATCTAAAAATATTCCATTCCAAATCAATAAGCAATAATTGGAATTTGGACCTAGTTAAGCTAGTTGTCTCAAATTATTTTCCCGCCCTAGAGATTGTGGAGTGAACTGCTAAAAGTTATCATAGAGGATTGCAATAGTTAAAAATAATAAAGAGAATATTATATTTATTTTTGAATAGATATATTTTGTAGAAGATATTTATTTTGAATGTACAAGCTAAATTTCCCATCAATGTCCAACTACTACCTAGTGATAAGGCAGTTCAAAATTCAAGAGGTCTTATCAGACGAATGAATTAAGAAGCTCAAACAAAATTCAAATTCAATTTTTTTCATCAAATTAAAAAAATTGAATGGTATCCCAATTCAGAGACAATTCAATAATTTTTATTTATTTCATATTCCATTGACTACATGCAATTAAACAATCTGCAAGTTTGAATTTGTTTCAATTGTCAAACTCTCAGTTTATTCACTCCAAAACTCCCTTCTCCAAAGTTTGGTTTCGTACTCTGCATACATACCACCTCTGGCATACGACGAAAATTCACCGTCAACAATTCACCGCTGGAAAATTCACCGCCAAGACAAATTCACAAGTAAAATTCACCACCACCAATTCATCGGAAAATTAAAAAATATATTTTTTCTTTACAACAAGGGTGTCCCTGCGACCCAGCCCAGCGGCCCAATAGCCCATACCTTAGATACCTGGGCAAGCTAAGATGAGACAAGCCACCACCTCTATATATCAGTCCTTTATATCTCCAGACGCACCCCTTCTCTATTCAACTGTGGCGTGGCAGTTTTATTCCTTATTTTCTATACTCCTCTGTTCATTATACCTTCTGCTGCCCTTCTTATTTTCTTCTGCACTTTTTTGGTTTTCTTCAACATACGTTTCATATCCCCCTTTCTATGCATTTTTTTACTCCTGCATACACTTAAGTTTTATCAAATGCTGTGCTGACTTCCCACCTTACTTGGCGCCTACAAAAACATGGTTTTTTCTGTCCTATGCACTCCTCAAAACAAGAACATTGTAATTTCTTTTGTTTTTCTGGGCTGGTGCTTTCCTTCTCTAGCACGACTCCTCACTTTCCTACCATCTGTGACTCTTGAAAATGAAATTTTAATATTTTTAATTCTTTTTTCTGATAAGATCAACAAAAACCACTGCCTTCAAAGAAATCAATTTGGTCTTTGTGTTTAGAATTGAAAGGACAGATGTTTCGTTTTATTATTATAATCATCAACATACATCAAATCTTTGAAATGTATATCGAAAAATGGCATTTTGTCAATGGAATGACAACAATGTCATCTCGATCTGTCACAATCAACTACAGATCCAAAATTGATTTGCATTCTAAAAATAAAAACAAAACCAAAATATCAAAACTAAACTGAAATATTTTTTTGGATGATGCAGATTGCCCGTTTGTCCAGATACTCCGACATCAAGTGATATACGAAAGACCAATACAACCTCAAAGAAAAATGGTGTCCTCTTCATTAATTAATGATGGTGGCTCACCAAATAGAACCAAATATTGAGGAGGAGATATAGTCCCTAAGCATGGATAAGTCTAAGGCATATTTACATGTCATGTCAAGGTATGCATCATGTCCTAAGAATGGATGTACAGCCCAAAATGTCAAAGGGGGGATTTGGTCTTTGTAAATGAAATTTAGATTGATTTTATAAATAGATTATTTGATTATAGAGAATATTTGGTTTGCAATTTTCATCAAGACATTACAAACATCAAGAAGCAAGGACCATGAAAAGTCTTTGGGATATATTTAATGTTGTATATATATTTATCTATGCTACATAGTTATTTGGATGATGTACTAGGGATAAAGTAAACTTACAAAAGACTTTCTAATGATAAAAAAAAAAAAACTATTACAGGCATGGTCTATTCACATGGATAGGAAATATTAACATTCTCAATACCATGTGTTTATTACATTTTTTGTGAATAATCTATTATAGAAACTAGGGTACACCAAGCCAAGATTATGACCAGAGGTTAAGGAATTCATCAAAACCCTACCCATCAATCCAAATGGTATTATAAAACATAATTGGGGAATTAGATTCTTTATGATTATTTCAAATTGTTAATGATAATACAGAGCTATAATGATCCCATGTACATTTCCTCTCATAGTTCCTAATATAGTTCCATTATTGGATTCAATAAGGCAAATACATTTAATGGGTACAAGAATCACTTCAAAGGCTAACTGAAGAAGGGTATCCTCCTAGGGAAATTTTAGGTTGGTCGTCCCACCATATAGAGAATGAAGGCATTTGATAACATAGTTGAGTATTTCTGTCTCTTACGAATAACCATTTATGTGCATATGGATTTTGACTAGAAAAAATCATGCACAAATTTATGAGAGAGAAAAAGAGGTATGTTTATCATCATGAATATAATGAAGTAGAAGAATTGATAAGTGGTTATGAGAATGATGTTGAGAAAAAAATTAGAAGAGATAAGTGAGAAAAGATAATTAAAGATCAAAGAAAAATAAGGGAATAAGACCCATCTTATCTTAGAGCCTTCCCCATGTTGGTGATAAATTTGAGAGATTGAAAATGTTGATGGAAAATATTGAAATATTTCAGAGGGTTCCCATAAAAGTGGTGCTTCTAAAAAATAAATATCTATTATAGGATTTTGAGATAGGCCTACCTTATCTATAATATCCATTAATCAACCCTTGGTACATATGGAAGAGGAAAGTACTAAGAGAGAATCACAATTAGCAATCTTAATTGTTAGTGAAAGCATCAATAAGGGAGCCCTTTAGGAAAACATAATCGTCTACATTAGTAGGTCAAGCATAAGGGATTGTTATGCAGGATATTCAAGCCCCTAAAATAATGTTGGTTGACTATGCAAAAACTAAGGACATGGGGGATTTTTTTGCTTCTAGATGATCCAATTCATGTTGTAATTGGCACTCTTAATAATAAAATGTGATTAGAATTAACTAATCCTAATGACTCCATAATGTTATACTTTTTTGAGGGCACACAGGACATAAAAGATATCAAATAAAAAGTCTATGATACATTCTTATTTGATGATGGTTTTGTAAAAACTAAATAATTTAAAATGTCCATAGAATATATGAGGATGAGAGAAAAGAGAGCACAAGATGAAATAATAGCTAATGTATAATTTCTAGGGGAAAAGGTGAACCTTGACCAAAGATCACACTCAATCATTAGGTGATTTATAATAAGATGAATTTGGAGGAAGGAAGGAGAATAATTATTCAAAGTGGTAGTTTTCTATTTCTAGGTTGGAACATTGTATCTACAATGACATTTGACACAATTTAAAGGATAAATGAATGAGGAGATATTCTTAAAAACATTGATGAAGCAAGAAAATTTTATTTTGATTCATCATTCCATTTAGACCATAAAAATATAACCATATGGGATATTTCTCTAAGTTATGATAAGCCATATTTGTATTATGATTTGCAAGGATTGACATGATAGCTGTTGGTAAAAAGAGATGGGGATGTAGCTACTCCTAAGGTAGATTCACTAGCAATCAATACTAATAGATTTAAAGTGGAAACTATTAATAAGATACAGTCATATTATAATAAAAATCTAAAGGAAATAATGTTATTGAAATAATATTTGAGTAAAAAACTCATCGACAAACAATCTTCAATCACAAATCCAATTTATAGATCAAAAAGTAGTGATACCCCTTCCAAGTACCTTTCAAACTAGATTTGATTCAAAATATGAGGTGGGAAGACTAAGAGACTCATTAAATATGATCAATATAAAGGTCAACTTATACAAGGAAAATATAGAAGAAATGGTAAAAGGTGTTTTCATGGCAATATTTTAATGCTTGACAAGTTTGGTTAATGACCTATGAAAGTGCCATGAAAATGTCATTGTAGGAGCACAACCAAGGGATAAGCTTGAACCAAAAAAACATAGGGATAAATAATGATTTGATTCCTAGGTGTTGCCTATGAGGATGGTTTACTAGAATGCCAATTATGTTACTAAGAATTCAAGTAACATATCAATTTTTTATTTGAAATAAATTCTTTCATATAAAATGTAAAAGATAATTTGAGAGTGAAATGGAAGACTTTTAACTTCTTATTCAATTTAATCTCCCACCTCTTTTGGGTCCTAATAGAAGAAAGAAAGAAATGAAATTTTAGAGGGAAGCTCAATAATATTGTTCCCTTATTTCTATACCCACTCCTCACAAATGATAAAGTGGATCTAAAGTTATTTAACAATAAAATTGGTAATATTCGAGCACTAATAATGCAAAACTTTATCAAAGACACCAAGGTCATACTAGATGTACGGTTTGAGATCAAGATGAACAAAAGAAGAAAATTATATTGATGATAAATAGCCTAGTGATGAGGAGTTGGATGAGTGGCATAGGTCATATTTTGAGAAGCACTGAACAAGATTTGTATTCTTTCAATGTTACATTCACTTATAAAAGGTGACAAACTCTTTTGAAAGGGATTTTTTAAGATTGTAAAGAAAATACATAAGTTCCAATCATTCATGTGAGATAAGTATGTCTCTTTGATATAAAAAAATTATTTTCTTATATGTATGATATGATCAGTGAAAATTTTTAAGAGTGTAGTCAGAAACTCTTGTTGAGCTTGAATATTAGTTGTCAAGAATTATGTTAATGGGAAATGAAGTTCTAATCTCATTTTCAATAGATAAATATCAAGGCATTTCCTATGTTTGTGTTCACTAGTACATAAACAACAATATGTGATTGAAAAAGATACTAAAAATTGCCTATAAATGACTAAACATACTCGCGTGACCAGTAGTAGTTTATTGCCAATCATTTATAATGCAACCGAATTGATGACTAAACCATTTTTAGTTATTCAGTTGATTGATTTGATTGCTAATTTAGGCGCCCGATTGATCAATTTGGTCATTGATTTAGTCGTCTGATTGATCGACTTGGTCGTTGATTTAGTCGTCTAATT
Source organism: Sequoia sempervirens (assembly GCA_007258455.2). Classification (NCBI taxonomy): domain Eukaryota; kingdom Viridiplantae; phylum Streptophyta; class Pinopsida; order Cupressales; family Cupressaceae; genus Sequoia; species Sequoia sempervirens. Next base: position 1,268,660,922 of record VDFB02271358.1, read on the forward strand.
GATCGATTTGGTCGTTGATGTAGTTGTTAATTTGATTGATTTGGTAGTGTGTTTAGTCATTAATTTACTCATTGATTTATGTTAACTAGTCACTTATTTAGTTATTTTTATTCACTGATTTCCATCCATTGGTAGTGTATTTAGTCATTAATTTTAATCATCATTTTGATCAATTTGCTAGTTTATTTAATTGTTTTTGTTCACTGATTTCTATTGACTGGTGGGTATATTGATACATTGGTTATTAATTGCATAATCATTATATTTAGTCATATTTATTCATTGATTTTTGTTAGTTGGTAGTATATTTAGTCAATTGGTAGTTTATTTAATTGTTTTTGTTCATTGATTTCTGCCTGTAAGTGCTGGAAATGAGACAATGCTTTAATTGAGGTTTAAACATATAAAAACACAAAAAAACATAATCAATCATTCATTTGCACATAATGAAATGACTATTAAGAAGGAAAAATACTGAAATTCTATTGAGAAAATGTGTTCTTACAGTAGATACAAAACAAAGATGTGTCTTTGATTTGAAAAATGCATTATTACAAAGTGTGTTTCTCAGTGTTGTGACTGAGAAAATTGAGTTACATGCCTTTTTTTCTTATGCAAGATATTACAATTTTGATGATAATTCTACGTTGCAACTTATTTGCAACTACACATACATGAATGTTGCACTCTCTACAACTTTTCCTCTTTCCTGTACCTCTTTATTTGCTCTATATTTACTTCTTTTTCTACACCCCTGTTCTTTGCATCTACTACTTACACAACAACATATCCCCTTTTCTATAATGGACAAGTTTGAATGAGCAAAACACAAACAAAAATAGAGAAACATGATCAAGGGGTTTTACATTATAGGTGCAGTAAGATAGACCATTCTCTATTCCACTCATAGAATGTACACCCAAATCAGATTCTTTGGTTTTTCTTTGGGTTCAACTTATTTAGGCTCAGTACATTCTCTGTCTGCAACTTCACTCTCCACACTCTGTTGCTGCTAACCCTTGTTTTTCCCTTTTGCACTTACAACTAACACTATCATTTTTTTTCAAATATTTTATTGGCCACTATGTGAAGGTCCCTTCTTTCTCTTTCAGACAAAAAAATCCATCTATTTTGTCTAGATAAGGAAGGGTTATGTTACTCGTGACCTATAAAATACTTACATTTTCATCTCCTGTTCCTTCCAATTTGACTCCATGCACAATAGATAGTGAGTGAATCCACCCAATGCCTGCAACAACACCATCAAACAGATGCAACACCTCAACTTTATCCCCTTCTTGGATTTTATCAATAAATGTCTACAAAAACAAAAAAATACACATTATATTGAGATATAAAACACACATTATATTGTTTTTGATAGCTATATGTAATGTCTCATATCTTGGAACAAATCATATTTTTTATGTGCTTTTATAAAACACTCTATTACAACTAAGCTCTAAGCTTCCATATGTAAGTTATATGTTCTCCCTTATTTCCACAATCTATGTATACTAGCTAATTATACTAAACTACTATTCTAACCAACTTCTATCAAATAGGTAATGATTACCCTTATTTACATAATAAAACAACCATTACTTACTAGAATAGTACTTACTTGCATGTGGTTTCATAACACTCACCTTGAGTTCATCACGACTACCACTATGAATATCTTGTGCATGCTCATCGAGTTCATCATCATAACCACTATCAACGTCATTGCAAACATGAAGTTGTAAAACTTTGTAGAGAGTTCTATTGACAAGGCCTTTTTCTTTTTGTCCTTTCATATAATTGATCTGCATCATGTGGTTTAATCATCATGCAAAAATTAATATAAGTCAAGTAAAAAATGCAAAAGCTATAAATTTTTGTCCAAAAGAACATTTTAAGCATGAAGAATGAAAAAACATTGCAAATTAACTTACAACTTAAAGAATGAAAAAGCTATAAATTTTTGTCCAAAAGAAGAATGACAAATATTGGGATAAATTAACTTACAACTTAAAGAATGCAAAAGCTATAATTTTTTGTCCAAAACAACATTTTAAGCATGAAGAATGACAAAACATTGGGACATATAACTAACAACTATTATATTAATTACCTCAACTTTAGGACAACTAAGATGACTGTGTTGCACATTCTCGTCCACTTCATCACTCTCAATATTGGCAACTCTATTGACAACATGAAGGAATTTTTGTTTTCCTATTGCTTTGATAAAATTGCTCTACATGTGGTTTAACCATCGTGCAAAAAACTATACAAAGCATTCAATAGTCAAGTAAAGAATGCAAGCTATAAATTTGTTCAAAAGAACATTTTCTGGATGACTCCAACAATAAAGAAACTAGGTTGGATTCTCCTACATTCAGATTTCAATAATCTACATATTAAGAGGCATTTGTATATAGAACTTCCAAACAAGAAGAAATGATATCAATAGAGCCTCTTACCTCATCTAAATCCATGGATTTATGCTCATTCCATGTAGAAACTATAGGGTTAAAGTATTCAACCAACTACGTAACTTGTTGAGTGAGACTGAATATGCAACTCATTACCTTTTGGTACCCTAGTTCATTTGAGTTGACATGATCTACAGAGGCTCCTACTGGGCATTAAATAGATGGTTGTGAAATCTCTGTTGACGAACTAGATTTCCACTTCATCCTACTCTTAGATTTACTAGCATCTAGTGTTACCATCTAATTGACAATATCTTCTACACTTGCTTCTCTATTATTGTTTTCCACCTAAAATACAATGTCAATTTCAACATATAGTTAGTTCAATAAAAAATCAAAATAAATAACACAATGTAAATTGAACCAAAAATACATACGCTTACTGCAAATTTTCCCATTTTGGTGTGCAACTTGCCTCAGAAAAATGTATATCCAACCCTCACATTTTCTCTTGCTCTCTTGCCTCTATTACTCTTTGCCAAATATTCTTTAGAATGCATACTTTCTCTTAATGCCTCCCACTCTTTTGGAGATAGATTGGAGTCAAACCTCTCTTTTCCCCCCATGATTGTTTTTCTACAATTGTATTTATAATTGTTCATCAAAACTCTCATTCTTTGCTTGTAATAATTTCTAGAGATTTGTTCACCAGTAATCTCAAAAGCATTTTCCATTTTTTGTATTAAATTTTCCACAGCTTGTGGATCTTTCTTTGCAAAACTTGATTTACAAATATCCAAATGAGTCCTACATCTTACACCCAACTTAGTGGCCCACTTTGCAGCATTTGGCCCAATGGGCTCACCATCTCTCGATACCTCAAGCAAGAATGGCTTCTTTCCTTCTAATTTTCTTTCTTTTACATTCCTCTCTATAGATCTGTACAAATCTTGACTCAATATTTTTCTTTTGACAAAAGCATCCACATCTTCTATTAAATTACCACTACCAATATTTTTGGTTGATCCACATGTTCCATTAAAATTTCTAGATGCAATAGGTGCACTTTGAGGCACAACAAATGCAAGAAGTCTCTCTTCATGACTTTCATTAACCGGGGCTTCATGCTCCTTGGCCACATCAGGTGTGGCATAAGTAGGTAGATCAATACCAGTCTTCATAGATTTCACATCATTAAGCACATCCTTTTATAATGTTGAAAAAAACATCTATATACTTGTTGTTCCTTGGCCCTGATGTTTTTCAATAATCTCCCTTAGACTTAGTCCTAAGTGATCATCACAACGTTGCACATCACCATGTGCTATATCAGGTTGCATATCACCATATGCTATATTTGGTTGCACATCACCATGTGCTAGATCAGGCTGCACATCACCATGTGCTATATTAGGCTACACATCACCATGTGCTATACCAGGCTGCACATCATAACAACTATTGTTTTCACCAACTGCATTTGTTGAATCAAAAAAGTGTCAGCTTCTACGAGATGGTGGCACTGTATCTTTTCTTTGCTTTTATTTTTTCTCCACATTTTCTTTGCACTCTTTTTGTTTCCTATAAAATAAAAAAAATATCATATTATGTCTTATATACATAAAGCTCTTGCCTAAAAAATTTCATTAAAAACTATTAAACAAATAATATACTACTTAGTGGATTTATAACTTGCCTTGTCAAACCAAGACTCAATAAATATTCATTATTCTTGGCCACTTTTTCACTACACGCGCGCTCATATTCTGTCACTGGAATTTCAACATTATGATCACTATCATCTAATTTGTGCCTTACAGTCCTTGTCTTCATTTCCTAAAGTCCAAATAAACAATAATGTATAAATCAACACCTTGAATCAGTAAAACTGTATTGAGTTCATAAGTTGATAATTGTTGACTTTCCAATCCGCTAATAACTACAAATGGAAATTTAAAATAGAATTCAATTTATAGATTAAAAATAATTTATAGTAAAAAAACAAGATGTTTACAATTACAGGTATCAGACAAATTTTCCTTAGGGATATATTCACAAGAGAAGAACTCATAAAAACATAACACAAGCAGGATGAAGGAAAAACATAGTCTAGTTTATCATGAGGTGTGTTAGAACCTTAAAATTTTTCCTAGTTCCATCATCACAATTAACCTTGAGCTCCATGACCTGAGCCTTGACCCTTATATTCCTTTTTTATTTTTCAATGAGCCTCCCCACTATAAACAAACATAAGTCTTTTAAGTCTAACTGACACTGAAAGTCCTATACAAAGCCAAAAATTCATCTTATATACTTCAGCAAAAACATGTCTAGCTAAAAACATTCCAAATCCCTTAACAGTTTGTTACCACGATCCCTGATCACCAGTAATTTGAACCTTTGGTAGGTTGGCAGTGTGTAACAGACAACATGAAGATATTTACCACCATACCACAAAATTATTATGATGAGGACACGATTGGGTAGTATGAGAGAATTTAAATACATCATAAACTGTCATACTATGAGAAGGAAAAATGAAGGGTGTAGTATAGCGGGGAAACCCGCCATCCCACAAGGAACATAAAGGCATGTGGTAGGGCAGTATGAACCGCTATACTGTGGAAGGATGTGATGAAGCATGTGGTATGGCGGTAATCCATATGTGACCATGAATGTAAACCATAGTACTACGGGTTAAACATGTTGGTATGTGGCGACTATTTTTTTTGCTTCATCACCGACAAAAGAAAAAACTGACTTTATAGAACCCTAATTCTAGAAGCTTCTAAAATGCTTGTTATAAGCGGTTTGGATGGGGGGTTGCAGTAGGGCATTATTAGCAAGATTGTAATATGTTTTACACTGGATAATAAAATAATTGGATGGCTACAGTTTTCTGGATGTAGCCCGGATTGGGTGAACCATGTTAAATTCTTTGTGTTGTCTTGTTTATGCTATAATTTTTTGTGTTTTATTTCTCTATTTTATTGATCAAATCTGCATTTAACTATTAGATATCTTCCTTCTAACCCTAAAAAACAAGTCAAGCTGGTGGTATAGAGGTAAGGATCCTGCTACCCCGTAGTGAAATGCAAAGAAGCATGTGGTATAGTGGTTTATACCTCTCTATCCTGTGACAGTTATAAAAAGTGATGGTGATAAAGTGATAATAAATGAATGAATCACATCAACCATCCAATCTTGTAAAATTAATGGTGTATGTTCAAACTCGAACTATGAGAAAAATATTTGGTGTAAGGTTGATATTAATGTTGACATGACTGAGCTCAGAAGCCATTAAACCAAGAACTCGACATTCTCTTTGCACTCATTTGCAAAAAATATTGTGTAGAGAGCTCAGAGTTTGAGGAGGTTAATCTTTGCAACCATCGTAACCTAGGTAAGTGCACATAACTCTTGTGAATTAAGTTTTACAAGTGCAAGATTGTTTGGAATTTTTCTTTTCAGAAGTATAGAAGAAGTAAGATAGTTAAACTATGAATTAAGTTTTACGAGTACAAGATTGTTTGGAATTCAACATTTCAGAATTATAGGAGAAGTAAGATAGTTAAACATCATGCCGCCCAAGAAGAAATAACCTGAAACTAAAAAGAAAGAATCTAAGGTTAAAAATAAGTCCTTACAACAGTATATCTTGGATATACTCCTTGAATCAATTGAGAGAGGATTTAAGAAAGTTTTTAATGATGTGGCTCACGGTTGTAGAGATGCCCTTATCCCTATCTTCGAGTGGGAACTGTTCTAGTACTTTTATGACAAAAGGGAGGGAAAGATTCTGGTGTCAAATACATGGGAATTAGATTTGGCCAAGTTAATTGTCCCAAATGTTTTTATAGATGTAGAGTTCATAAGAGTATTGGCTCAGAGTTATCATCCTGCTACTAGATCTATGAGGTTTCCAGATGGTTCACCATTAGTTGTGTTGACTAAAGCGGCCATCATTGAATGTTTTGACCTAAAAAAATAAGCCTTGAATAAAATTGATTTTCAAAGAAGTAAAGAAGAATATACTAGATTGAGGAGAACCCATAGAAGTGATAAAGTCCCCATTTACATGAAAAGGGGTGTGAACAACAGGGTGATTCCTATATCCCCTTCTGCTACTGAACCATTTAATGTCTCAGATTTCCAATTCTATTTCAAGAAAACCTACTTTTCTCTCTGTCAAGTACTTGGGATAGATTCAGAAGAGTGAATGCTAGTTAGTTTAATGATGATGGCTATGAAGATCCAAAACCCTGAGATGAACATTGAATATGATTTTTCCTCATATCTTGAGAAAGCATTGCATGAAGGAATTCTACAAGTTAGGGAAAATAGATCCCCCATAACTTTTAGGCTTTATTATTTGTTGTGCCACCTAATATTATACTAGAATAAAGATAGATGAAGCAAAAGGATGTGTTTGGGTAAGATTGAAAAGCAAGGGAATTTGTTGCCAGTGCAACAATGGTGTTATATATGGGACAGTAGATGTAAGAATTCAAATTATGTGATATTCCATTATGACTTTGTGTACAAAATTATGAGATTTCTTAGCCACCAACCACCAAGACTACACACACTTTTGCTACAACTATTTAGACCTTTCACTTTAAAACCTAAGCAAGGCCATACTCATAACTTTGATGATTAGTTTTTTCTACCAACTACTGTAGACACCGACATTTGGTTTAGGCCTACGACTTCCACATTCTTCGTAATTTGTATTCTTCATGGTCATGATTAAATAATCTTAATTATTTAATTAATTCATCTTAACATTAATTCTTCTATTGATTAAGTAATCTTAATTATTTAATTAATTCATCTTCTATTAATTCTTCTATTAATTAAATAATATTAATTATTTAATTAATTCACATTTTCTTTAGTCTATCTGATTAATTAAATAAACGCTTTTTATTTAATTATCTTACTAATTAACCTTATCCTTCTTGTCAAATTAAATAAATTCTTATTTAATTTACTCTTTATCATATTTCAACTTTAATTAAATAAATTCTTTTATTTATTTAATTATTCAATTAAATAAATCTTATTTATTTAATTATTCTTCAAATATCGAGTCTTGAATTAAATGAATTATTTAATTCATTACTTCTATTTTAACGCATTCCTCTATATTTTAGATAATTATGTGAGTTATCTAAGTATTCACTTTTACTCGACTCGACATCTATTTTAATCGTTCAGTTAACTATTGATTTGATGTCTAAGTGTCTGTCTCGAGTAATCTCTTCGTCAGATCATTCAATCGTCGAGTTCTAACTTATTTGTGTGTACATGCAGATTAATTAAATATTCTTTTTTAATTAATTAAACCTCGTGCATGCATTCGAACATAGAGTCGTTATAATCAATCTTCATCTTTGTCATGCAAAGGTATTTCTTATGTTTTCGAATGCCAAACTGAAGATTAAATTATTTATTTAATCTTTAGTTCTATTTCTAATTTGAATCACTCATGTCACCTCTGACAGTTATCTGAATGCATGTCTAACTAGTCAATCTTAACCGTCCATTGATCTTTCGATCTTGACCTGTCGTTCGAATAATCAATTTTCTATAAATTGATTTGTCATTCTTCATTCCAATCTCTCTCGCGAAATCTTATGACTTTTGAGAGCACTTTGTCTTGAATCTTTGATATTTTGCTAATCACTATCTTAGGCTATACTTGCATGAATTTACTAAAAATCTGAGGGCAATTATACTACACAAGCAAAATGGAGAAGGGCAATCGAGATGAATCATGGAAATACGTTTGAAATTGGTAAGATTATTCTAGTTTTGTTTACGTTTCTGACTTTCCTATGTTCTTTGTTGCTTAACGAATAACTTTGCATTTTAGATTTAGTATTGTATGCATGTGTGCTTCTAATCTTCTTTGTTGTCTATAGTGCAAGCATTTTATTTTGGCGTTACAGCTACCACAATAATAAGGATTTATGGATGCCCACATTCCCCACATATACTACCAAAGTTTGTCCCCTTCAATTAGCCTTTTTAGAGTTCATGTGGCAAATTTTATGAATGGGAAATGATGTCATGAATAAACAAAGGAAGGGTACATTTTTACCCAATTTGGCAACATGTGGGGAACTATCAGTGGGATTTGATACACTTGAAGAGTTGCAGAATTATCTAAAAACAAGGTACTCTTTAGAGTCTACAAAGGAAAGAGCTTTTGACCCTTAGGGTCACATGAATTCTGTAAGACACACCATCCTTACCAAGGCTATGGTTACTCACCAGATTGATTATGAAGAAGATGTAATTAGAAATTGTTTCACTCCTCAAGAGGTATATGAGAGTAGGAGAAAATGGGAAACTATGAAAAGGCTTGAGGAAGAAAGAAAGATGAAGCACAATGATTTCTTTGGGTATTTCGTATTGGAAGCAAATCCTGTCAAGATGATTGATATGATAATTGATAAGTTTCATGAATTGTTTAAGACTATAGCAGATACAGGGAAACTCGCAAAATTGTCTCCCAAAAGTCTGAGTGGTATTGTAATTATAGAACCAACTTCGGATACTGTTTCAGTATGTCATGCTTCTCTGGGATCACCTCCTTAACAACCACCTTCTAAAAAATAGACACAAGAGATAGACCCACTTGTTCCCTATGAAATAAGTGAGGATGTTGGAGATATAGAAGAAGCAATTAATGTGTTAGGACATTTCAAGGATGATATTGAAGTGGACCAACCTATGCTTGAAACTAAAGACCATAGGCTTGAAGCTAGATTTGATATAGAGGTACAAGGAGAAAGATAAATGCAAGAGAATGATAGGGTAGTTGCAACTCTCAAGTTCTTGGAAGATGATGAATTTATCAAAACCCCTGAATTTAAAGACTTTTGGATTAAGATGAAAATGAGAGAGTTTGAAGCGAGGGTTGAAATAAATAAGATGGGAGCCAAGGAATCCCAACATGACTAGATAGTAGCCCAAAATTTTAATGAATTAAGGATTGATAATATTGATGTCAACCCATAAGAGGCTAAAGAGATGATTTTGAAAAGTAATATACTTATTGTCCTTGGTATGGAATTAAAGAAAATATTTTTACTTGATCAAGTGAGAACACAAGAGGACCCAATGTTGATTGTTGAGTTTGACTTAGATGAAGGGGTAAGTGGCATAGGGTATAACCCTAAGATTGAAACCTTCGCATTCTGATCCAAAAAAATAGTACATAAAAACCAAGGTTACTAGATGTAGTGCAGGAAATGAAAGGGATAGCTATGGTGAAAACATTAAAGGATACATTTCCTCTAGAAGTCACAACCATGACAATGTATTCAACTATGTTCACCCAAGCTGTAGTTAAGGAGATGGAAGTTAGATTGGGAGAGTATGAAAAGGAACAAAAGTTTTTAAATGATGAAGTCAATAAATTGTTCATGGAAAATGTGAAGTTGAAGGAACAATTGAAAGGAGTAGGCTCCTCACAGAACAAGGAAATAATGTTATACCAGCATCGTCCTACTCCACCAGTTGATATAGAAAGTGCTTCTACTAAAAAGGTGAGCATTCTTAGACAGGATATTGAAGAGTTAAAGAAATCCAATAATGAGGGTAACATCGAAGGAATGAAAAAGAAAATCTGCAATGTTTTAGAGAAGGTCCTCGAGCATGGGATAAAGCTAATTGTGGATAAGTTATAAAGTGTGTATGATTACTACAACTCACACACATGCAATTGGTAAGATGAAAACACATGTACCCATCCCGGATCTCCTTTTTAAGAATTGGCAGCCCATACACCACACATTGGTAACCTTGTGCAAAATCTTATAGAGGAGTACTGAGGCTCCTGTAGCATTAAAACCTATAGAGCATATGGCCAAAATAATTATAGATGAATTCCAATATATACAAGGAGAGGACCAAAAGATCAGAACAAGAATAGATTCATTTCATACTCTGAAGCAATGGTTTGTGCCAAAAATATTGAAAGATGATGAACACTTGAGGACACCAATGAATGGAAGAGTGAATTTGGCCAGATTGTTCCACAGTGCATCACTTGCATACAAAAGGATGTTGAGTTGAGTCTTGATAGGTTCAACTTAATCATGGATGGATTAATAGTGTTGGATGCTAGATATTCTAAGTTTATCATGGATGGTAGGGCATTACTAGATAGTTGATGGAAGATTCACCTTGAAAATATATTGAAAATTTAAGAATACAAATGGCCACATGATTATATAGTGTACAAGTGGGAGTAGAAGTATTTGGGTCCTCCTGAACAGTAGGCCTTGGGGTTGTCACAATGGAAGAACCGCACATTCAAATACACTAATATTGAGAAAGGACCTTGAATATATCTTCAGTGATCATAGGTACCTTATGGAGATTAATAGACTATGGTGTCACGAGTGTTGCGAAATTCATTAGTTATCTACTTTCCCTGTTTTATGTTTTAAGAAAAACTAATGTTTAGTTTAGTTTATACAAAGAGGCATGAATTTTGAAAAGATGCCATATTTTGTAATGATCTGGAGCTTGTTGCTTCTCTTATAAAAGAGAAACCAAGACCAAATTTTAATATCATAATCATAGGAATTTATAGAAACATATACGAGGATACTTATGCTATATTGTAATATCTATTCAAAACAATAAATGAAAAAGAAGATTTAATCTAGTGCTCAAATTTTGATCTTAATTATTTTTTTGATAATACTATGTATGATTGGATTTTTTATGTATTTTAGGTTGGAATAAGGGTATATTATGAATTGGCATCAATTATTTGTTCATAATCATCTACGTTGCTGATTACATTGCATTGCACATCTTTCAAACTCAAAACATTACTTCACATTGCATAACTAATAACTAGATGTTGATAGATGACAAAATTTCAATTACAATATAGTTTTTACAAAGTCAACCTAAGCAGTTATCCAATTACTTCACATTGCATAACTAATAACTATGAGCAGCTGCTAATTGTATTTGCTTGTCATAGCATTCCATGAGACCACATTTCTTTGAGGCATTTTTTCAAATAGTTCACTACCTTGTCTATGCTACCAAATTTTTCATACATATTGTCTACCAAAGCATTTTATCGAACAATTCATTGCCTTGTTGCTATGGCTAAAAGTCTAAAATGATTGCTTTCAAACAAGCTGTGGATGCTAGGAAAAAATCTATCAAAGCATAATAGTAAGCAATAGCATAGACAAGGTAGTGAATCGATTGAAAAAATGCCTCAAAGAAATGTGGTCTCATGGTGATGGAATGCCATGACAATCCATAACAATTCACTTGTCATGGCATTCGTCATGGAATTCCATCACCACGAGACCACATTTCTTTGAGGCATTTTTTCCAAAGTTCATTTCCTTGTCTATGCTACCACATTTTTCATACATGTCTACTAAAGCATTTTATCAAACAGTTCACTGCCTTGTTGCTATGGCTAAAATCCTTAAAACGGCGATTTCAAACAAGCTATGGATGCTTGGAAAAAATCTATCAAAGCATAATAGTAAGCAACAAGCTATGGTCTCTTGGTTTCTTTTTTGGCATGAAAATCAACGTGATTTTATTTGCATTTTTTTGGAAATTTTGTTGTTTGAAATGGGGAAAGATCTTTGTGGTTAGTGCTGTCAATTCAGATTGCACCTGAATGCTTGAATAGTTAAATTCAGCAATCTGTTGAAACATGGAATGATTCTCAGGCCTGTGGGTTAACTAAAACTGAGAATCAATCTCCAGAGAGGGTTGGTTCCCTGATGAAAACCTCCTAAAAACTAACTGACTTGGCTGGGAAAGAGATAGAAAGCTTGATTGAATTGAAATTCTAAAGCTACGAGAGGTGATTGCACCTAAATAATAATGACTTGCAATTATGACTCACAATATATTTCTCAAAAAGTCTAATCTACACAACCTGATTCAATAATTTAATCACTTGAATGATTTAAATAGAGGCTTTGATCTAATGCAATATTGAGGGAAAATGAGGTTTTCACGAAAATTTTATTAACCTGTTAATAAGCACAGTGCATAACCAGTGATCTTAAACTAAATTGCATACAGATATGTGAAAAAGATAGATAAAATCAGAGGTTTCAGAATTGAAACACAGTAATTCTTCGATCAAATTCTTCACAAAAATGATGCTCTAAATCTAGAAGGCAAACTCTAAAGTACTGAAACTCAAAGGAATCTTCTGCAATTACACACTTTGAACCTATAAAAAAAAAATTGCTATATTAATCTGAAAGCTGAGTTACAAGATGATCTTCTTTGCTGAAGGAAAAGGTAGAAAACAAGAACTAGATTGAAAAACAGTTAAGTTTCTCAATATATACAAAAAACCTTTCCAAAAGGCATGCAAAAAGAACTGAAAGTCCAACTCGAAGAAAGGGTGATAATTCCAAAGCCAAATCCGAGCAGAAGAAAATATCTCTAAAAAGGAGGCCCAAAACCATGCAAAAATAAGTCCAATCAAGCTCAAACTCACTGCCAAGTCATAACTGATACATGCACTATTCCAATTGAACTGCAACTCCCTGAAAAAGTGGCTTAAAGCATGCAAAACTGCCTCATTTTTACCAATCCACTCATGCAACTCTAAAGTCCACCTTTGCACAATCAATCTTCAATTTAAGCAAATAGTTATAACTCAACTTTATATAACATTTATTTATTTGCATTTTAAAATACTAAATTAATTAAATGATTTATAAAATATCATTTAATTAATTAGCTACAAGATTTAATGCAAATAAACAAATGAAAATAATTCCTTTTGCAAAAATTAAATTTCCCCTTAAAGCTTTATACACTATCTTTAGCCTATATTAAAGATATGCATTGTTTTATAAACATTATTGAAGATCACCATATTTTGGTAATGATTAAATGTTTTACCAAAATATTCAGCATAAAAATTCCATCATTGATAAGGCCGACCACTTTGTTAGGTGAGTTGACTTCAAAATCGTGACCATGGAGACAATTAAAAACAAAATGATTTATTGAAAATCATTTTGCAAAAATATCAAAAAGAATTTAGGGCGAATGAATAAGGTAAAACATGAACCCTAAAATCATATCATTCTCACATGAAGAAACTTCTAGAAAGAAAACGGCCGCCACTGCTCAAACCCTAGCCATGAACTTGTTGTTTTCTAGATTTTCACCATTGATGAAGTTCGAATTTGGTCATTTTTGGGCCGAACCTGCAATATATAACATTTTTTCTCAAAAACGTGGAGAGAATGGGGTGTGATTTACTGTTCTAAATGATGTTCTTTCATTTTTTTGAGCTTTTCCTGCAAATCTGGGCATGAATCTTCATTTTCTTGGCCGTTTTTGGAGAATGTCATTTTTAGAAAAATGTTGGAAGGCACATGAGGCACGATTTTCCTGATATGAGGATGCATTTTCATTTTTCTATGTATTGCTACAAATTTTGGACAAATTTTCTTCTTTTCTAGGCCGCCATGATCATTCTTTAGCTTCAAACTTGCTGGAGACTCTTCTAAATTTGAAAAAATGAAGATCTTAACAGGTATTGAGATCTAAATTCGTTTCTTTTTTTTTGTTTTTATGCAAATTTCTAAAAGTCTGGTTATTTCTTGAAGCCGCCATTGAATATCTGGAAGTATTTTCTGGAAACAAAGAATAAGCTTGCTTAAAAAGAACTCGAATCTGTGTCTTTCTTCATTTTTCTGCAATAACTTCACTTTGCAAGCTCAAACTTGACATCTTTTGAAGTATTTTCTTTTTAAAAAAAGAATAAACTTACTCTTTTCTTTTGGATCTGCAAAATATAACATTTTGAACTCATAATAGATGAAAAACTTTGATTTTTCTGTGTATTACAGCCACATTTTTTCAAATCTGGGCATTTTTCTCACAACAGAAATCTGATTTCTGTTTTAAATCTGCAAAAACTTCACTTTCAAGCTGTGCCATGAACATCTTCTTGAGATCTTTTGCAAAAATATTTCATTTTGAAGCTACAACAGATAAAATATTTCATTTTTCTGTAGATGTAAATCTGGGTATTTTATAAATTTCATAGAGATCTGATTTTTGTTCATAAACAGCAAGCTTTTATCTGATTTGTTAACCCCTTCAGTTGTTCTACTGAGTGTGATTCTTTCTCACTGTATTTAAATTTCATGGGCTGCATTTTCTGATTTAATGGCATGATGGATTCAAAAATCTGAAGCTTTTATCCATGAAAACAAAAATCTATCTTGTGCCTTTGTGACTTTCATGAATATGCATACCTTGTGAGCTTAAGATGTCATGCTATCACTCTGTTGTCTTGATGAAAGAAGCTTCAAATGGTTGTTACTGTTGTCCTCCATAACACTGGAAACACTTTTCACTGTTTCCAGTTTAGCTGGGTACTTCTGTAGCATTTTCCTTGCTTGCTATTAGCTGCAAATGATTACCATTATCAGAGAATTGTGTCACTTTTTGTCACTGGTCTTCTTTAAAAGTACTATGATGTTGTTCCACTATAGCATTTTCCTGTGTTATGCTCAAATCTATACCTTTCAAAGTAATGACTTTTCCTTCATTTAATTATATTCTGAGTTGATGAACATGAAAGCTTTTGTTTTCTGCCTGTTGTCTCTTGAACTCGAATGCATGACTACTACATACTTTTGAAGCTATGAATACTTCAAATGCATGAATACTCTGTCTCTCTTCAAATGTAAAGAGGCTCTTCATTTCATTAAAATGAACATAAAAAGAAAAAAAATGAAGCAGAGCTGAACAAAGTATTATCAAAATTGATGAGTTCTTCACACTATTCTTTTGAATTTCTCTAAAATAAGGCTGCTTATATGATTATCCTTTAACTTCAACAACTCTCTTAATGACTGTTTTAACAATGTTAACAAACTCTCGTATGTAACTTGAGAGTGTATCCTTTTGATATGCTGGGCTCCACCCTTGTGGGAGCCCGTTTTACTCCACATATCTGATGAAATGAACTCGAACATGATAGACTTGTTCCCGCACATTGAAACAAAACATGTCAGCAAAATATAAGAAGCTGAAAGCTTCCATTGAATTATGTCTTTTGTCTCGATCTTTTGCAATTATCTGATGAATGCTTGGTTTAATGCAAATTACATTCCTGTCTGTAGCATAGGCGTAAGGCAGAAAGTAATTCACCATTGCTTAGAGTATAACTCTAATACCATTTCCTTAATGATTTTGTAGGTACATAGAGTGATGAATTGAGGCTGCAACTACTTGGAGGCACGACGGCTAGAAGCACCAATGAAGTGATTCATCATTACAGGCAATGATGAATTGCTTCTCTTTTTTATGCTTATGTTATTTTCAGCAGTGTAGTTTATCCATTTAAATTTTGTATTCATCTCTTGATTGTCAGAAACAAAATCAATTACTCTCGCGGCTTGTGTGAGATTCAGCATTTCACAAAATGAATAAAAGTATAATTATGCAAATTTTCTTATTTTTCTGTTTTAAACATTTGCACAATAAACTTATGACACATATGTAAGATGATCTCAATGATGATCAATGAACATTCAATCAGCAAAATATGAAATTTTTTTGTACCTATAAATGATGAACTTCATTCAGCTCTACCTGTTTGAGCTTGGAGTGTAAAATAGGTAACAAATTGGTGACCTCTGCAGAGTGTTTTCCTACTAAACACAATAGACCGGTTGCCTAGCATATTCATTGGGCATGGAGTCCTTCTCTTGTTTTGCTTTAATTCAGAAAACTGTAACTCAGCTTCAAAAATGAAAATTTGAAAGAAACTATTGAAATTCTAGTTATGACAGAAACTGAAAACCAAGTGCAGCAACTGCACTTATTGAAAACCAGACAAAGCTGAAATGAAATGTGCCAGCAAGCACTTATTGAAAGCATACTAAAACTTGAAAACTATTCTACTATGTACAACAATAAGCCTGAAGCTTAATAACACTGCTTCAAATGAATCCTGTTGACAGGGATTGGTAGTACCTCACAATCCAGCTTTGAGAGCTGGAAAGCGTTATGTTCTTTTCTTGCTGTTATAATGTATGGGCCATCCCACATGGCGTCAAATTTAGAATATTTACCAGGCCTACTCTTCAACTCATCCCATTTGAAAACTAAGTCACCTTCTTTGAAGATTCGTGCGACTACTTTTCTGTCGAATGTCTTTTTCATTTGAGAGTGATGAATCTGAAGCCTTCTGAAAGCTTCTTTCCTGGTCTCATCCAACTCTGTTAACTCAGCAAGCCTAACTTGCATTGGCTCCTCTTTAAGTAACTCCAATTCCTTAATGTAGCTCAGAGTTGGGAATTCTATTGATATAGGCAGCTTGGCCTCCTTACCATAAACCAAAACATATGGTGAAAAACTTGTTGACCATTTTGGTGTAACTCTATTAGCCCAAAGGGCTAATTTAAGCTTGTCATGCCATGACCTCTGATTATCTTCAATTGTCTTCTTAAGGATCTTTATTAGATTTTTGTTTGTCGATTCTGCCTATCCATTACCCTGGGGGTAATAATTGGACGAAGTGTTCAAATAAATGTTATTCTTTACTGACCAATCTAAAACTTTCAAGCCAACAAAGGCTAAAGCATTATCTGAAATAATGGACTCGGGTGTACAAAACCTGGAAATAATGTCTTGATAAAAATTTAGGAATGAAGTTTCATTTGAATCTTTTAGAGCAACTGCTTCCGTCCATTTCGTGAAGTAATCTGTTGCTGTCAAGATGCACTTGTGACCTGCACTTGATGGTGGGTTAATAGGACCGATAAAGTCAAGTCCCCACTTCCCGAATGGTTGCTCAACCTGAATTGGATTTAGGGGAAAGGCTGCTAACTTCTGTTTTCCTACAAAAAGTGAACATTTAGCACATTTTCTGACATAAGTATGTGCTTCTTTGAAAAGATCTGGCCAATAATAGCCTGCCCTCATAATCTTCAAAGCTGTAGTACAAGGTGCAAAGTGACCTCCAGCAGGTCCATCATGGAATTCCTCTAGAATTCTTTCAATCTGATTTGGGTAAATACATCTAAGGAATACTCCATTGAAGTCCTTTTTATACAAAACATCATTTATCACTGCATAAGGAATTGCCTGCAATCTATAATACCTTCGTTTAGATTTATCCATACCTTCTGGGCAATCTCCAATATACAAATAATGGACCATTTGATGAATCCAATTAGCTAAAACAGCTGAAACAACAGGTTCATCTTCATTTTTCAGAACTGTAGCAACTTCTTTACTGATGTTTTCTTCATTTTCTACAAGCTATTCCCACAGTCCTTTACCTCGAACAAGCTTGGTAACTTTTATGCTGATGTCATACTCCATGACTTTATCCAGCCTGCTAGCTTGTCATTAATATCTTTATTCAGCAGAAACTCCTTGACTGTTGGGTGAGCTACCAGCAGATTTATCTTATTATTAGACAACATGTGTCTGAATTTCTTCAGACTTCTCACTATAGCAAGTACATGCCTCTCAACGAATGAATATCTCATTTCATATTCATGCAAGACTTGACTGAAAAAAGCTATGGGTTGTTCCATACCTTCATTATTTTGCTGACAGAGCATTGTGGAGATGGTATCCACTCCTCCGAATGCGTACAGTATGAAATCCTTTTCAAAATTAGGATTTATAAGAGTAGGGGCTGCTGCAAGTGCCTCCTTAATCTGTTCAAAACTGCTCTTTCCCTCTTTTGACCAGCTGAATTGAATATTTTTCTTCAGCATGGCTATCAATGGCTGTAATAACGCTGCAACATTTGGAATGAACCTCCTCACAAAGTTAATTCTACCTAGGAAGCTTTGCAAACCCTTTTTGTGAGCGGGCAATGGTAAGGCCAGTATGGCTGTAATACATTATGGGTCAATAGAAATGCCATCTTTTGAAATGATATAACCCAAAAGCTTACTTTCATGTACAACAAAAATACTCTTCTTCAGATTCAAGGAGATTCCATATTCTCTGCACCTCTCAAAAATCTGTCTAAGATGATTGAAATGATCATCAACATTACATGAAAAAATAGTAACATCATCTAGGTAAACAAGAACAAATTTGTTTATCAAACCTTGGAGGGCCATATCCATTGCTCTCTAAAAGGTGGCTCCTACGTTTGACAGTCCAAACGACATCTTTCTGTAAGCCATCGTACCCCACTTGGTGGTAAAGGCTGTCTTATACTGATCTTCTTCCTTAACCAAAATTTGATTGTAACCTGAATACCCATCCAACAATGAAAAACTTTCTGATCCTGAAACAACCTGCAATATTTGTTCCATTGAAGGCAGTGGGTAGTGATCTTTGAGTGAAGCTCTGTTTAGATCATGGAAATCAACGCACAACCTTATCTCTCCACTTTTGTTCCTGACAGGCACCAAATTTGACACCCAAGAAGTGTGCTTGATTGGAAATATTATGCTACCTTCGATCAACTTGTTTAATTCTATTTTCATCAGTTGTTCTAACTTCGGGTTCAAAGGCCTCTGCTTTTGTCTTATCGGTTTTGTATTTGGTTTGAGCTCAATTGTATGCTGAGCTAATTCAGGATTAAAACCCTTCAAATCCCCATACTGCCAAGCGAATGTTGCTGAATTCTTGACAAAGTAAGATAAATGCTTGCTGCTCCTCCTTTGTGCAGATCTTCCCAAGCTTAAGGAGCTTGTCTTTGAAAATTTCTATCTGTTCGTAATGTTCTTGCTTCACTATGATACCAGATTTGTCTTTCCTAACTTGGTCATCAGTGTTGAAAATTGACTCAAGAGTCGCCAAACCTTTCGGCAGTTTATTAGATTTTAACTGCATGATTTGATCACCATATTGCTGATCAAAATTGTGCTAGTTTCCAGCAGAAAACTCTGCCTCCTCCATCAGAAAATGGCATATTTGTTCATCACTATCAAAAATCTGCCAACTTATGTTATTATCAGGTACTGAAGGTCTAACAACTACCTTCACATACTGTTGTACCTCCACATTGTGAATTTCAGCTGGAATGTCTAACTGTGACCCTAGAGCAACAAGTTTATCAGCTTGCTTATTCTGAAGTCTGGGCACTGATTGCAGATTAAATGCATCAAACTCCTCAATTAGGTCCCAAACACGATGTTTGTACAATTTCAGCAAATCATTCTTTGTTAAATTCAGATTTCTGACTTGATTTGCTATTAATTCTAAATGGCCAAACACCTGCAAGCACTTAATCTTTCTTTTTCTGGCCCATTCTAAGCCATGTATTAATGCTTCATATTCAGCAACATTGTTAGAACAACTGAAAGCAAATCTAAACGTTGAATAATACCTGTCTCCTTCAGGTGAAATCAAAACAACTCCTCCACTAGCACCAATTTTACTCCTAGAACCGTCAAAATAAAGCTTCCAAGGCTATCCAAACTGCTGTACTTGCTATTTTTCTTCCTTGACCAGATTTGGAATAACTGCATTAGGTTCTCGAATCATATAAACACCCAAACCTACTTCGTCTATGAGATTGAATGGATCAACCTCGTGATTCTCGGCTGCCCACTCATCTAGATTTATATCTGGTATGCCTTCTATAGGTAGAGTGGGGTCGAGAGTCACGGATTGATCCTCCTGATCATGGAAAACTAGGTTTGCATTTATGGGGTTCGGAACATAAGGTTCAATATGGTCTTTAGCTAATGGTTATGATTTAATGGTAACTCTGGTACCATATCTGGTTCTGAAAAACATGTGAGACCAGTTTGATGACAAATAACCACCTAACTTTGCAGTGAAATCTCTAGATAAGCAAATGGCAAAGTAAGGAGGGAGATCAATAACATAAATGTCCTATGGTATTTGAAAATTTGGACAGGCATGCAATGTAAGGGGAAATTTTTTGATAACTCCTATAGACTTAATAGCTGTACCATCTAATTGAACTAACCCTTTTGACAAAGGTTCATACTCGAGACCTAACTTGTCTACCAGCTACTTGGGCATGATTGAGCTGCTTGCTCCACTGTCGATCATGCAGTTATGTACTATATTCTTACCAATTATCAAACTGACATAAAAAGGGAGTGGTTTTACCTCTTTAGTTGGTTGTCCTTGCTTTTGATCTGAACCATTCGCAAGAACACTTGGTTGTTCTGTATTCGCTTCGTCAGAAATTGATATTTTAGCCAATGCCTCCTACAAGTTTTGCTTTTGTCTAGGCAAGCATAATGCATCTATCATGGTGATGCCAACAGTTATTTTTTTCATATGCTCAACGATATTGAAAGAAGTACCAACCTTTGACTGTACCTTTTGAACAACAGCATCTACTTGAGTTGCTTGAGGCTGAAACTGAACTTTGGGCTACTCCTTTGATGGTCCAGCTTGCTGTCTCATTAAAACATGAACATTCTAAGATGTTGAAGGCTGAACCTACCCCTGTTGGGCTATAAAATCTTGATTTTTCTGGTGAACAATAGGTTGTTTGTCTCTTTCTGTTTGTTGTTTATCAGGGATAACTTGTTGTCTAAGGTCAAATGCTCTTTTTTTGGCCCTCGTATTGGCTGCAATAGAAGTGGCTGACTGATTTTGACCTTGCGCGTGATTAACTCCGCAAAACTCACTTCCTTGCCAGTTCATCATGGCAACGTCAAGGTTAGTTTGTTGCGTTTGTTCACCTTGTTGATTACTATCCTCTTTATTTGTTTGCTCAGGAGCAGCATAACTATTTTGCACCATGAGTGATTGATTAATCACCCTGTTCATGCAAGTAGCCTGATTATGAGGCTGATTGCAGGGATAACACCAAACATAATCCTGCACTAAGTTGTTCTGTATTGGCATCAGCTCTTTTGAAGAGCTAGCAATAGCTGGGTTAAATGGTTGATTAGGCCTAAAGTTAAAATTCCTCTTCTGTCCCTGGTACTCAGCTTGATAAGCAGGCCTATTTGCTTGAAAGGATGACTGATTAGGCCTTAAATTTTGACCTTGTTGGTTTTTAAGACTTACCAAATTGTTACTCACAGTTTGAAGTAACTTGGCCATTTGCTGTTGGTCATTCATTAGCTGCTGTTGGGTATATTTTAGACCTTGCAAATTAGAATTTGCTAGAACAACACTATTTTGTACTGCTACTTGGAAACCTAAGGTTGGAACAGCAGGTATAGCAGCTATTGGAGGTACATGAATGGGCATATATGGTTGTACCTCAGGAAAAATTGGCATAGGGGGTCTTGGGGCAAGTTTACCAGCTTGTATGAGACAATTTTCAGCTCTAATGGCAATGTCATATGCTGCTGGTAAGATTAACCCACCCATTGATTGTATCATTAAGGCAATATCACTATGCAACGATCTAAGAAAATACAGAAAAGCATAGTCAGGAGTGGGCCTTACCGTTGCTGGAATTCGATCCCATGTCCTTTGGAATCTGAAATTAAAGTCCATCATTTGTTCTTGTGGCACTCTCTTAATAGTCGTCATTTGTTCAACTAGAGATAAATGATCAGACTTATCTGAACCTTGCTTTGTTAGCTTGTCTCCTAAGTCATCCCATGTCGGGATGCTATGAACTGGTAAGCCACGAAACCACTAAGATGCTTTACCCTTGAATGATGTTGTTAGCAATCTTAAGGCCACATTCTCTTAAGTCACATGGTGAACTCCACATAATGAGGCTACATCTCTAATATGCTCAATTGACATAGTCTGATCTTCACCAGTGAAGAAAGGCATACTTTTGAGTGCTGCTACTGGTATATCATCATGCAGAGCTAGATCTAATGGGATGCCCCCATCAAATGAAACAAAAGCATGTGCTCTAGCCGCCATCGAAACTGCTACTGTTCTGAAATTTGCTGCTTGTATAATCAGTACAGGCTGAACCAGTACCCTGTAACTTGGTGAAGCTGAGAAAGAACTTGGCTGCCTTGTTAACGATCTGCCTCTTCTTTTTGATGTATAAACTATTGGTTCTTCCCTTTGAATTGAAGAAATTGATTGTTTTCTTGTAGATTTACCAGATGTTCGCTTGGCTGTCCTCCCTATTCTCTTTGGCGAAGAAAGCTGCAAGTACTCAAACGAAGAAGAACTTCGTGTCTAAATTTTTCTCATAAGCTGTGTGCACTTGATCTGCTAAAAACTAAGAAATGAAGTCGCCAGGTATATGAAAATAATCCTCTGAAAGGTTGGAATAAACTGCTATATATACCAAATAGCAGCTTGAACTATAACACTTTGCTCTGAAAAGTGATTCAGAGTCCCACCGGGTGTGCCAAAAATTGTTGTCAATTTAGATTGCACCCGAATGCTTGAATAGTTAAATTCAACAATATGTTGAAACATGGAATGATTCTCAGGCCTGTGGGTTGACTAAAACTGAGAATCAATCTCCAGAGAGGGCTGGTTCCCTGATGAAAACCTCCTAAAAGCTAACTGACTTGGCTGGAAAAGAGATAGAAAGCTTGCTTGAATTGAAATTCTAAAGCTACGAGAGGTGATTGCACCTAAATGATAATGACTTGCAATTATGACTCACAATATATTTCTCAAAAACTCTAATCTGCACAACCTGATTCAATAATTTAATCACTTGAATGATTTAAACAGAGGCTTTGATCTAATGCAATATTGAGGGAAAACGAGGTTTTCACGACAAAATTTATTAACCTATTAATAAGCACAGTGCATAACCAGTGATCTTAAACTAAATTGCATACAGATATGTGAAAAAGACAGAAAAATTAGAGGTTTCAGAACTGAAACATAGTAATTCTTCGATCAAATTCTTCACAAAAACGATGCTTGAAATCTAGAAGGCAAACTCTAAAGTACTAAAACTCAAAGGAATCTTCTGCAATTACACACTTTGAACCTGTAAAAAAAACACTGCTATATTAATCTGAAAGCTGAGTTACAAGATGATCTTCTTTGCTGAAGGCAAAGGTAGAAAACAAGAACTAGATTGAAAAACAGTTAAGTTTTTCAATATATACAAAAAACCTTTCCAAAAGGCATGCAAAAAGAATTGAAAGTCCAACTCGAAGAAAGGGTGATAATTCCAAAGCCAAATCCGAGCAGAAGAAAATATCTCTAAAAAGGAGGCCCAAAACCATGCAAAAATAAGTCCAATCAAGCTCAAACTCACTGCCAAGTCATAACTGATACATGCACTATTCCAACTAAACTGCAACTCCCTAAAAAAGAAGCTTAAAGCATGCAAAACTACCTCGTTTTTACCAATCCGCTCATGCAACTCTAAAGTCCACCTTTGCACAATCAATCTTCAATTTAAGCAAATAGTTATAACTCAGCTTTATATAACATTTATTTATTTGCATTTTAAAATACTAAATTAATTAAATGATTTATAAAATATCATTTAATTAATTAGCTACAAGATTTAATGCAAATAAACAAATGAAAATAATTCCTTTTGCAAAAATTAAATTTCCCCTTAAAGCTTTATACACTATCTTTAGCCTATATTAAAGATATGCATTGTTTTATAAACATTATTGAAGATCACCATATTTTGGTAATGATTAAATGTTTTACCAAAATATTCAGCACAAAAATTCCATCATTGATAAGGCCGACCACTTTGTTAGGCGAGTTGACTTCAAAAATGTGACCATGGAGACAATTAAAAACAAAATGATTTATTGAAAATTATTTTGCAAAAATATCAAAAAGAATTTAGGGCGAATGAATAAGGTAAAACATGAACCCTAAAATCATATCATTCTCACATGGAGAAACTTCTGGAAAGAAAACGGCCGCCACTGCTCAAACCCTAGCCATGAACTTGCTGTTTTTTTGGATTTTCACCATTGATGAAGTTCGAATCTGGTCGTTTTTGGGCTGAACCTGCAATATATAATGTTTTTTCTCAAAAACATGGAGAGAATGGGGCGCGATTTATTGTTCTAAATGATGTTCTTTCATTTTTCTGAGCTTTTCCTGCAAATCTGGGCACGAATCTTCATTTTCTTGGCCGTTTTTGGAGAATGTCATTTTTAGAAAAACGTTGGAAGGCACATGAGGCACGATTTTCCTGATCTGAGTGATGCATTTTCGTTTTTTTGTGTATTGCTGCGAATTTTGGACGAATTTGCTTCTTTTCCTGGCCGCCATGATCATTCTTTAGCTTCAAACTTGCTGGAGACTCTTCTAAATTCAAAAAAATGAAGATCTTAACAGGTATTGAGATCTAAATTCATTTTTTTTTTTTTGTTTTTATGCGAATTTCTAAAAGTTTGGTTATTTCTTGAAGCCGCCATTGAATATCTGGAAGTATTTTCTGGAAACAAAGAATAAGCTTGCTTAAAAAGAACTCGAATCTGTGTCTTTCTTCATTTTTCTGCAATAACTTCACTTTGCAAGCTTGAACTTGACATCTTTTGAAGTATTTTCTTTTAAAAAAAGAATAAACTTGCTCTTTTCTTTTGGATCTGCAAAATATAACATTTTGAACTCATAATAGATGAAAAACTTTGATTTTTTTGTGTATTATAGCCACGTTTTTTCAAATTTGGGCATTTTTCTCACAACAGAAATCTGATTTCTGTTTTAAATCTGCAAAAACTTCACTTTCAAGCTGTGCCATGAACATCTTCTTGAGATCTTTTGCAAAAATATTTCATTTTGAAGCTACAACAAATAAAATATTTCATTTTTCTGTAGATGTAAATCTGGGTATTTTATAAATTTCATAGAGATCTGATTTTTGTTCATAAACAGCAAGCTTTTATCTGATTTGTTAACCCCTTTAGTTGTTCTACTGAGTGTGATTCTTTCTCACTGTATTTAAATTTCATGGGCTGCATTTTCTGATTTAATGGCATGATGGATTAAAAAATATGAAGCTTTTATCCATGAAAACAAAAATCTGTCTTGTGCCTTTGTGACTTTCATGAATATGCATACCTTGTGAGCTTAAGATGTCATGCTATCACTCTGTTGTCTTGATAAAAGAAGCTTCAAATGGTTGTTACTGTTATCCTCCATAACACTGGAAACACTTTTCACTGTTTCCAGTTTAGCTGGGTACTTCTGTAGCATTTTCCTTGCTTGCTATTAGCTGCAAATGATTACCATTATCAGAGAATTGTGTCACTTTCTATCACTAGTCTTCTTTAAAAGTACTATGATGTTGTTCCACTATAGCATTTTCCTGTGTTATGCTCAAATCTGTACCTTTCAAAGTAATGACTTTTCCTTCATTTAATTATATTATGAGTTGATGAACATGAAAGCTTTTGTTTTCTGCCTGTTGTCTCTTGAACTCGAATGCATGACTACTACATACTTTTGAAGCTATGAATACTTCAAATGCATGAATACTCTGTCTCTCTTCAAATGTAAAGAGGCTCTTCATTTCATTAAAATGAACGTAAAAATAAAATAAAATGAAGCAGAGCTGAACAAAGTATTATCAAAATTGATGAGTTCTTCACACTATTCTTTTGAATTTCTCTGAAATAAGGCTGCTTATATGATTATCCTTTAACTTCAACAACTCTCTTAATGACTATTTTAACAATGTTAACGAACTCTCGTATGTAACTTGAGAGTGTATCCTTTTGATATGCCGGGCTCAACCCTTGTGGGAGCCCGTTTTACTCCACATATCTGATGAAATGAACTCGAACATGATAAACCTGTTCCTGCACATTGAAACAAAATATGTCAGCAAAATATAAGAAGCTGAAAGCTTCCATTGAATTATGTCTTTCCTCTCGATCTTTTGCAATTATCTGATGAATGCTTGGTTTAATGCAAATTACATTCCTATCTGTAGCATAGGCGTAAGGCAGAAAGTAATTCACCATTGCTTAGAGTATAACTCTAATACCATATCCTTAATGATTTTGTAGGTACACGGAGCGATGAAGCGAGGCTGCAACTACTTGGAGGCACGATGGCTAGAAGCACCAACGAAGTGATTCATCATTACAGGCAATGATGAATTGCTTCTCTTTTTTACACTTATGTTATTTTCAGCAGTGTAGTTTATCCATTTAAATTTTGTATTCATCTCTTGATTGTCAGAAACAAACTCAGTTACTCTCGCGGCTTGTGCGAGATTCAACATTTCACAAAATTAATTAAAGTATCATTATGCAAATTTTCTTATTTTCTGTTTTAAACATTTGCACAATAAACTTATGACACATATGTAAGATGATCTCAATGATGATCAATGAACATTCAATCAGCAAAATATGAAAATTTTCTGTACCTATAAATGATGAACTTCATTCAGCTCTACCTGTTTGAGCTTGGAGTGTAAAATAGGTAATAGTTAGTTTTGTGCATTTTTTAATTATAGGATTCTCACATTTAGTGAAAAAGGTAGTGTTCATGAAGGAATGGAAAAGATGGGTAGAGCCTTTGAATTATACTCGTATTGTGCAATGGCATTGAATCATTTAGCAAACCATTTTTTCTTCACAGGGAAACATTTTCTTGTGGAACAGCTGATTGAGATAGCTCTTGTTTCAACTAACCACCCTCTCATGAAATCTCATTCATATTATAATCTTGCATGATCTTATCATAGTAAAGGTGATTATGACACCATTGGTTGCTACTACATGGCATCAGTCAAGTAAAGCCAGAGGCCACGATATTTTGTGGACAGTTTCAATTGAAGTTGGGAGATCTTAAGAGTTCTCTCAAATTTTGAAAAGGTTTTGGAGGTCTACCCTGAGAACTATGAGAGCTTAAAAGTTGTAGGCCATATATATGCTCAACAAGGGCAAGCAGAGAAGGCTTTGGAAATTTTAAGAAAGGCAACTCACATAGATCCATGTGATTCCCATGCATTTATCAAGATGGTGAGTTATTAATATTGATAGACCCCAATGCAGCCTTAGATTGTCTAAAGACAACAAAGTCTCTTTTGAAGAAGAGCAGAGAAGAAGTACCCATTGAATTGTTAAACAACATTGGGATTCTTCATTTTTTGAGTGTGATGAACTAGAGTTGGCTCAACAAACTTTTATGGAGGCATTAGGAAATGATATTTGGGTTGAATTCATAAATAAAATCCCCAATGCTGATTCTGCAGCTTTTTCTATGTGCTTTAAGGATATGAAATTCTTCCATCAACTAGAAGAAGGTGGTGTTTCAATTGGGTTACCATGGGACAAAGTCACAACACTATTTAATCTTGTTAGGTTGTTTGAATAGCTACATGATACTAAAAAATAAAATCTTGTATACAGGCTAAAATTGTTCAAGTTTCCTGATTTTGTGGATGCATATCTACATTTTGCAGCCATGACTCAGGCTCGAAATGAGATCCAACTAAGCCTAGAATTAATTGGGGATGCTCTTAAGGTGGATAAAAACTCATGAACTACTTTATGTATGCTTGGCAACATGCAATTGAAAACAAAGGATTGGCTTAAAGAAAAAGAAACAATTAAAGTAGCACGCCAACTTGCCTTGGCTAATGAAGCAAAATGAAAAGATGATGAAGAATGAAGGATTTAGATGGAAAGGAGAAAGAAAGAGGAATAACTTCGGAGGGTGATGCAACAAGAGGAGAAATTTGAATGTGTTAAGGAATTATGGAAGAGTAAGCATAAGGACATAGATGATGACAATGATGAGGTTGGTCAGTCTCAGAAGCAACAAAAGAAGGAAAAGAAGAAAAAGAAGAAGGATAAGGACCACGAGGCTTTTGATTCTTATATGGAGGAACCTAATGTTGCCATGGAAGATGAGGAAAACTATATGAGTGATAAGGCACAAGATGATGCAAAAAATTCCCAAGATCTTCTTGCAGTTGCAGGTCTAGAAAAATCTGATGATGGTGAGACAAATTCTCTAGTTTCAACAAAATCACAAAGTAGACACACATACTTTGATCTGAAGATGATGAGCCATTGCAAAAATAGAGTTTGAGAGAAGATGATCCATATGATGATAATGTCTAGGCTTCCTGAGCTTTAACCAAACCTATTTCCTATTTTCCAAAAGAAAAATCCCCAAGGACCATGGGAAATGAATGATGAGAATTTGAGTTTCAACTTGGTTTCATTTTGAAAAGGGAACATTACATTGCACAAGATTTGTTTAAGAGAAGAATAATTTAATCCACCTATTTGGGACTATAAAATAAAATAGATGAATTAATCTATTTTCAATTATAGGTTCTTTTAATCTAGAATCTGATAGAAAGATAAAACATAATACATTGAAGGACACATAAAATGTTCTAAAATAAAGACTAAAATAGGTTGCCCATAAAAACAAGAAAGAGGAAAAATGAAAAGATAGCATACAAATGATTCATTTGAGGTTTTTGATAAGATCTCATTTAACTATGTCAAATGGATTTGGAAGGGAAAAATCATATTTGATTGACTAAAATTTTGAGGTAACCTATCCATCGTCATTGTATGCATCATCTTCTCTTGGAATTTGTTGAAACTCAAATGCTCATCATTCATTTCCCATGGGAATTGGGGATTTTTCTCATGGAAAATAGGAGCTAGGTTTGGTTAAATCTTAGGAAGCCTAGACATCATCATCATATGGATCATCTTCTCTCAGACTCTATTTCTGCAATGGTTCATCATCTTTAGAATTAGAGTATGCATGTCTCCTTCATGATTTTATTGAAACTGGAGAATTTTCTCGCCATCATCAAAGTCTTCTAGACTTGTAGCTGAGAGAAGATCTTGGGAATTTTTTGCATCATCTTGTGCCTTATCACTCATATAATTTTCCTCATCTTCCATGGCAACATCAGGTTCCTCCATATAAGAATCATAAGCCTTGTGGTCCTTATCCTTCTTCTTTTTCTTCTTTTCCTTCTTTTTTTTCTTCTCAGAATGACCAACCTCATCATCGTCATCATCCCTATCCTTACACTTACTCTTCCATAATTCCTTCACAAGTTCAAATTGCTCTTCTTGTTGCATCACCCACCAAAGTTATTCCTCTTGCTTTCTCCTTTCCATCTGAATCCTTCGTTCTTCATCAACTTTTCATTTTGCTTCATCAACCAAGACAAGTTGGCGCTACTTTAATTATTTCTTTTTCTTTAATCCAGTCAATTGTTTTCAATTCCATGTTTCCAAGCATACATAAAGCATTTGCTGATGTTTTATCCACCTTAAGTGCATCCCTAATCAATTCTAGGCATGGTGCATTGTATAAATAGATTCCAAGAGAAGATGATGCATACAATGATGATGGATAAGCTACCTCAAAATTTGTCTATCAAATATGCTTTGTCCCTTCCAAATCCATTTGACATAGTTAAATGAGATCTTATTAAAAACCTCAAATGAATCATCTCTATGTTATCTTTTCATTTTTCCTCTTTCTTGTTTTTTATGGGAAACCTATTTTAGTCTTTATTTTAGAACATTTTATGTGTCCTTCAATGTATTATGCTTTATCTTTCTATTAGATTCTAGATTAAAAGAACTTATAATTGAAAATAGATTAATTCATCTATTTTTATTTTACAATCCCAAATAGGTGGATTCAATTATTTTGTTGTTAAACAAATCTTGTACAATGTAATGTCCCCTTTTCAAAATGAAACCAAGTTGAAACTCAAATGCTCATCAATCGTTTCCCATGGGTCTTGGGGATTTTTCCCTTGGAAAATAGGAGTATAATAATAAATCAAGAGGACTTAATGTCATAAAAGGGGCCACTTAAGTGTTGGCATAGAGACTAGGAAATCTTTATATTGCAAATGGGGCAACCATTGCGCTAGCTGAAAGGGGTCAATCTGATATTGCAAAGGAAATTTTTACACATGTACAAGAAGTTGTTGCAAGAAACATCTTGTTCAGATGCTTGATGTATGGGTAAATCTAGCACATGTTTACTTTGCACAAGGATAGTTTGTGCTTGCAGTGAAAATGTTTATGATGCAAATGGGGTAGCCATTGTAAAGTGTTCGCACAGAGGCCAAGAAATTTTTATGTTGCAAATGGGGTAGCCATTGTGCTAGTTGAAAGGGGTCAATTTGATATTGCAAAGGAAATCTTTACACAGGTACAAGAAGCTGCTACAGGAAACATCTTTGTTCAGATGCCTGATGTGTGGGTAAATCTAGGACATGTTTCCTTTGTACAAGGATAGTTTGTGCTTGTAGTGAAAATGTATCAAAATTGTTTGAAGAAATTGTATTTTGGCACTGATATCCAAATTTTATTATATTTAGCTCGAACACATTATGAAGCAGAATAGTGGCAAGATTGTAAAAGAACATTATTAAGAGAAGTAGAACATTATTAAGAGCAGTAGATTGTAATGAGCATTTCAAATTTGTGTTTAATGTAATGAGGGTTTCAAATTACCTCAGAATTCGTTGCAGAGGGCATCCCCAAATCTGACTTCATTATAGAGGGCCTCGACGAATTCAAATTCATTGCAACAAACTTTGAATTCCTTGCTCATCGTTTTAGAAGTCTCCAAGTCCTCTCCAAATATTTATCACCCATGCAAGTAGTTGCTATAACTAATCAAAGTGCCTCAGTTTCAAGGTAACGAATGAAGCGAGGTCTACAATGAACGTTACTAATCATGCCAATACATCGCGCTAATTATTGGTCAAATTGTTTTTAATTTTTTTTGTCTAATTTATATTTGATGACTAACTATTTAATCATTTTTATTTTTGTGACTAAATAATTTTTTAGTCAACAACCAAACTAGTCATTTATTTACTCATTTATAGCTGAGTTGCAAAAAACGAGTAGAATTTAGTCATTTTTAGTTGTTGTGACTAAAAGTTTTAGTCACCTAGTCATTTATTTGTCAAATTCTACTAGTGGTTGAAATATAGTTACTGATTCATTTGAGTAGTGATTGTAACACTTTCTATCTTAACATGTGGTGCATCCTACTAAGGAATGTGATGGATAATAACACTTATGACCTTATTTATATTATAATATGAATAAAAATATTAATATGACATGTGATATACTATAAAAACCTTATACGAGAATAATGAGTATATTTAAATGTTACTATAGGAACTGTACATGCTTCTCTTAAGACCATATATTTATCGGTAGCTTTGTTAGGGGTTACCATGATTCATATACAAGTTTCTATAGGTAATCAATAGTTACTAGTGGGTATCATTGATATAATACAAAGGCTCCCCTTAAGGTATACCTTTCTACAAGAATTTTGTATTCCCTAATTTTCTATATTACCTTATAGGTGTAATTTCTTCTTCTCTTCACTATAACAATTTCAATTTTTTCATGTCAAATGATTATTGATTCCCATATGCATAACTTGAATATTTTATAATTTCATGAACACTACTTCAACACTTTTGTAACACTATTTAAAAGAAAGATGTCAACCACAAATGTGAAAAATAGAAGAACATGATCATCAAATAAAAGAGAGGCCTCCAAAATATCCTATTTTAATAACCAAGAAAGATCACCTAAAATCTATGGATTTCATTTGGATCACTTTGACAATGAGCATGCCTCTAATAAAAGTATTGAAGAAGATACACATGTTTTTTGTTCAGTCAAGTAGTAAAATCATGAACAATGCGTTCATAGAGGGAGAAAATATCAATGGTATTAGTAACTTGGTGACCCTAAATTTGAAATCTTGTCAAAGAAACATAAATCACATCAATGGGACATGTTAAGAAGCTTTTAGTTGGAATGGGTTTCTAAGTATCCATTCATAGAAACCTCTAAGTATTTAGTCATATAACCAATAAATAATGAATATGGAGTGGGTGTGCCAAAAATATGACACCACAAGGTTTGGAAATAGAAATATAAGAAAGATAAGACATCACAACTAAAATTAACATGATCAAGAAGCATAAAAGTAAATTTTATAAAAAGATAAATATAAATGGAGAGTTGAATTTATTGATGTTTTTGAAAATGAAATATTAATGCTATCATTTTTGGAATATAGCCAAGTAGAAAGAATAGATGTAGTAAAAAACACGACTAGTCATTGGTGGAGGTTCCATATTAAATGAGTCTCCTAGTCACATCTTAGAAGATGATTATTTTCTCTATTTAAAAAGATGATAGAATCAAGTCAATTTTCAAAAAGTATAAAAATCAAAATTATATTCTAAATATTAAATAGATTTTTTCCATTAATAAAATTTCTAAAATATAGGAGTTTAATTATCTTCTTAGAATGCCTAATTTTACACTTCTCTATTGTTTATAAAAAATGATTAATGGGTTTAGTGTCTAGATATGATGAAGTTAGATATACAAGAGAAATTAAAGTGAAAAAATTATTTTCCTCGTCTCTTGGCAAGTTGATGGCCACTAGAAATACTTATATGTGCATACATCTTCATACCATAGACAATCATATTTTCCGACCTCATCTATTTGTAACTTATAAAATAAAAGAAATTTGTATCTCTACCAACCTTATGGAAATCATAGAAAATATTTTCATGGATATTGGAGGCCTATATTATTTGGAAATTGTAAGGAAGTTTGTTTGTGTTGGTGCACATAGGTAACAATCATGTAGGGTTAACCAATCATGCAAGGTTGAACAAAAATGGGCTTAGTGTTAATTTATAGACATCATGTTCATCGTGTGTGATAGGCATTCACTACATCGCCCATAGAATGAATTTATATTTTAAAATTGTGAGTTAGTTTCCATACATTTTTAAAGTTGAAGACCTTATGTAAAAGGTGTATACATATTTTTGTTTAAGTCCATACCAATTTTTAGAGTATTCAAGATTTGTTGAAGGATTCACTCTAGGTAAAATGCTACTTAAAGGATATTTATACCAGGTGGATATCATTGCAAGGATTGGAAAGTAGATTGTTCCACTTTGAGTACCAATCATTGATGGGAGTGTTGTTGGATGTATGATTGGGATAAAAAAAATTCTCTAAACCTAGGTTATCTTTTCATAATTTAAAAATATTTACATTAGATATCAAGTTTATTCTTGACTTGGACTTGTAGTATATTAGAGATTTTTTCTCTTTTTAAAACCATATTGCACGATATGTCAATTCTACCTTAACAGACACCTATTTTTTATAAGCCTCTTTATTTTTATGCAATTAGACACATTTTTCCTTAGAAAATAGAGTTAATGATATGAATTTAATATTCATAATTATAAAATTATTTGTGCCTAAAAGGGTTAAATTTGTCTTATAAAACATAACACTTTAGAGAATGAATGATTTAAAATTTAGATAAACTGGCATAGATATATTAAATATATCTAACTAATATTATAAATTTAATATAATCACCTCAAGGTTGATATCTCTTAGTGTCTTTTATATAAACATATTTATCTATCCTAGTTGTTAGGGACACTTCACGAGGACCACCACCAAGACAAAACAATTACCTACCAAGACAAAACAATGCTCCTTTGTGATAATTCACTCCTTCAGGGAAGCCTATTGAAATGGTGTTGAAGAAGTTGATTCAGTCAAATCTCATCAAGCTCCCGAATTTCAAAAACTATCAAGAACCTCAATTCAAACCTCTGTGGTACAGAGACAAAGATCATTATGAATTTCACCAATATATAAGGGACATAAATTTTTTTTTTCTTTAGACTCAAACATATCATCCAAGACCTTATTGATCAAGGAAAAATCAATGTTGATAAAAAATTGGGGAATGAAGATTTAGGAATCTATAAAACTCCAATGCCTAATCATGGGAAGTTGAAAGATTTTGGAAAGAAATCAAGCTCAAACAATGTAAACCGTACCAACGATAATGTAGTCAGACGCATTTGTGTTGCTCAATCATCACAGAATGAGGAATTAGACATGCATCAAGACACTTTCTTAATATAGAATCATGACCAATCAACAATGTCTAGCAATGTTTCATATCGAAATGGCATCAAATATGTCTTAGATCACAATATCCCTCCCTCATATGAATTCATGATTGGAAATATCAAAGAAGTTCCAATACAACAAGAGGACCCCATCATTCCATCCAAACCCCTTAAGACTAGTGAAGAGTCTTTTATCCAAGCTATACCTTCTACCCCAGAGTCATGTCAAGACCATAATCTTGAGTATAATGAAATTTTCTCCGAATCAAGTCAAAGTCAAGAGCTCATACCATCAAAGAATTGTCATGATCTACATAATATCTTCCAATCTATAAGTGATAGATTCTCTACCATAATTCACAATGAAGAGATCACTTCCCCAAAGCAATATTATGATTTGATGAACATCTTCCAATCCATTCAAAACTTCACAACTATACCAAATACTACTCAAGATATATTTTATTTTGATGGACATATAAATGATTTGCATCCAAAACAAGGGTCTCCCACTCTTTACATTATCACACAAGAGCAAACAATGATAGTAATTATCGATTCTTACAATGACTGTGAATTGTTGATGTCTCTTGAATCAACATCAAAACATGACACATCCCAAATTATGATTGATGACATTGAGTATGAAGATATCCAACATTATCCAAGCAAACGATTATGTGGACATGAACAAGGTATCTTGAAATTAGTTAGCATTCCTGATCAGAGTGTAGAAGAAGTAACATCATGTATTCATGACAAGTCATATTCAATAGCCATTTGTTAGTGGATACATTATTAGGGAAAAGGATTAGGCCTTGTTAAACATGGAATCTTGAAATCAGCAAAGATAGTAAACAATCTTGAGTAGTAAGGAATTGGTTTTTTAGTAGTAGCATAATCAAATCATGTCAGTGATACCTCCATAATACCAGGGGAAACTTTTTCTAATGCAAACACCAACATGGGGAGCATGAAGGGTCCTTATGATGAAATCATTTCCAATTCTACAACTATCCATTTCATGAATCATCATTCACACATCATTCCATTCACAAATTGGGACCAACACAAAAAGAAAGATTCCTATCAAAGAAAGGAGAAAATCGTCGAGGAAAAATAATCAATGAAGCAAAATGGATTGAAGCAAATTCAAATGGATACCAAAGAAAAATAAAGAAAATCATCCCTATTGTTGGCCTCCTCTAATGGTTTAATAAATAAACCCTTAAAGTTGTTACTTAGAGGTTGGACATCTACACTAAGTAGCTATCTTACTCATCATGAAGGTGCATTTCATTGTCAACCCAGGGATGTAAACTTGAAATGGGTCAGCATTGTATGTGCACTAGGACTCTACTGCATTCATCTATAAACTAGGAAAGAACCAATACTAGAAATGAAATGCTAGAAAGAAATCAACTTAAGCATTGAGCATGAATCAACAACTTCATTAAGCATCAATAACGGATTGGAAATGAAAGATAGAAATGGAAATATTAGCAAATAGATAGGAAACTACTTTGTCTACCTTGGCTACAGGAACAATCACATAACAAAATTTTAGTGGCTACAAGAATAGACAGTTGATAAAACTGAAACTAATTACTAAACAAAAAACAACTTTTAAACTAAATAGGTGGAATTCTCACCAAGTGGGACCCCTTGAGTGAGTCTCCCTTAATCTAACTCAAATGAAACAACTTAGAATATCATATTATTTCTTGAAAACGTGATTACAACATCTCAGCAATATGACTATATTACTAAACTGGAAAATGCAAGTACAATCTCAAAACATCTAACCTTATGAAAAGGGGCATCTGACCATTATTTATAGAGATAAAAACTACTAACCAACCCTAACTACTTAGGTAGTCGACTCCATCAAAATAGGAGAATTCCACTTATTGAAAGCATAGAAAAATATGGAGGAAGTTATGCATGCACCAAATTTAGTCAAAGCATACTTGCCCCAATGAGAATCTAGCACAACACACTCCCTATATTTTCTCAACAAAAAAATATGACCATTAAAAGGTAGTTACAATCTTTTATTTGAATTAGGAATTTCCCTCCATTGGAAATTTTCCCTCCTTTGACCTCTTAATGATCATCTTCTTAACTTTCTTGGCAACTGACCAACTTGCAGGAGTTCCTTCCACTTGGCAAGCTTCGTTGTCATCAACATCTTAGTGTAAACCTACATAATGACATTAGCATGTACAATCAATTGCATATCTATAATTACCTTAAAGTAACATCCATTCAACCACATGTAAAATTAACATAGATAATCCACATAGCATGTTAATGTCATTAAAAGTCACAAGGATAAACTTATGCCCAAGGTTTATGGTTTTAAGGAAATAACATGGAAAATGTCAACAACCAAGTGCTAAAGTCTATGGTAACAACAACAAATAGATAATAAACCCTATCAAAATTGAGCCATTAATTGAACTTATCACCTATCAAACTCCATTAGTCAAAGAAATTATGTGGCAAAATCAAAAAGGGAAATTCATCCATCAAAAAATTTCACCTATGCAAAAAAGGCTTCAAGAGTGACTTACAAAGTATATCAAGCAGTTGGTCCTAATAAAATCTCCATATTCACCCACCATTGCTCATCATCCCAAGTTTGGAGAGTCAAAGATTCCAAACTATTGACCAATCCATCTCATTTCCGTCAACACATGTCACCATCCATGGTATCCATTTCTCGCATTAACCATGTCTTGGCAACAATTCTTTATCATAAGCACTCTAAAGGCACTCTATCATGATGTGCACACCTAGATGAGGTTAATTCTAGTATCAAAAAGGAAGATAAGGAATCTCAAGGGTTGTATTCAAGTGTTCGCATCTTAGTAAAGAAGCTTTTACAAGTAGGACATCGTTGGAATATTATGGTAGTTGCACCTACACCAACACACTAGGTGGTTCACCATGAGCATAAATTTTTCAAAAAATCAAAAAATTGAGAAAATAGTAAAGAAAAAAATCATCCTCCTTTGAAAACCACTTCAATGGCACTTTGGGAAAGTACTATGATGAAAACCTAGCAAATAGGAGTCATGAGTAGAATCAAGCATCTATATGCATCATTTCAGATGTAAGTATCTCACCCCTTTCATGCTAAGTACAACATTCTCTTCATCCATCCACTTCGTCTTTACCCAGATCTTCCAT
This sequence comes from Sequoia sempervirens, assembly GCA_007258455.2. Lineage (NCBI taxonomy): Eukaryota > Viridiplantae > Streptophyta > Pinopsida > Cupressales > Cupressaceae > Sequoia > Sequoia sempervirens. Next base: position 1,268,698,380 of record VDFB02271358.1, read on the forward strand.
AATATCTTGATCTTGACGAAGGTTCATTGTATACTTTAACCTTGCTCATGGAAAAATATTGACTTGGTCTTTACTATTGATCCTACTTTATCTCATGTTGTATCATGGCCTATATCTAGCATTATCCCAATACTCCTATTACATGATATAAATATATTGAAAATCTTCGCATGCTTATCTAGTCATTATCTTGAGTTTCTCACGAAATATTAAACATTGATAGACATTGGGGGTAGGTACTTAAACTTGTTTTTGAAAAATCTTGATCCATGTCTTATGTCTCACAATAGAACATCAACATCATGATCTAGGTATCGTTTACCATCAAAATCCAAAAAAAATTAGATAACGTCAAAACCCAAATATCCTTTATCTAATCATCTTTCTTGATGCACCCTTGAGGCATCAGTTAGTCTTTAGGAGTTTGTCATAATAATTGACAATCCATCGATGTTAATATCTCATCAATAAATAGTCACTTGTCAAGGAGACAATGAAACTATGTTATCTTTGTGATTGCGTAGGCAAAGCCATCATCGATGTGTCCCTAAGGAATTAGGCCTATCCCTCTTAGGTCATGTTCTTGGTCTAACCTTGGAAAACACAAAAACATTTAAAAACTAAAAAACCTAAACAATTATAAAATCTTGAAAATACAAAAACATTTGGAAAATAGTCAAAAACACAAAATAACTTCAGATAACTTGAAAACTTTAAATATTCAAATAATCATAAATCAAAATAGCCTCAAAACATTTCAAAATGTCAAAACATTCAAATATTCCAAAAAATCTTAAAACCACCCATTTTATCTCGCTTTCACCTGTAATAATATTTTATTCCTAATAAATTGATCATCATTCCCACCCTTTGGTGACGCAAGCAGAAGTAAGTACAACATTTAATAAAGTACACTTTAATGAAAACAAATCATGAAGTTAAGGTTAATCTTCGAGTGTGTTAATTAGGTTTATATAAACGGCCTAATCAAATCAATTTAAACAAAATCACTATCAAATAAATGTCCTAGGATATATCATTCCAACAATGGGCATCATTTCAGATATCATCTAAGAGCATCAAAATATCTTTGGCAATTGATATGAATTGATGAGTCTAGTTTATGGTTTAATTTTGGTAGAATTTATGATCTATTTGTTGATGTTGTCATGGACCTCGATGTTTGAATGTTGATATTTCCTCAAAACCATAGACATTGGCCTAATTTTATCTTTGCAAATATTTAATGACATTGACATGTTATATTGACTATTTGTGTTAATTCTACATGTGGATTAATGAATGTTCTTTAAGATAGTTACAGATATGTGATTATTGTGCGGACTAATATTGCCGTGCAGATATGGTTAGAAGCCACTAAATTGAGAAGATTTCGCAGCTGGTCATTCACCATAACATTCAACAAAGTGGTCATGCAAAGGTCAATGAAGGTCGATGGTGAGAGATTCCTCATTTAAATCAAAGTGTAACCACCTTGTAAATAGTCGTTATTGTTGTTGAGTGAATATAGGTGTTACTGTTGTGCTAAATATGTGCTGAGGCAAGAACATTTGACCAGATTCCATGTATGCATAACCGCCTCTCCACTTTCTCTACTTTCCCTAAAGTGGTGTTCTCCCAATTCATGGAGTTGACTGCCTTGCTTGGTTAGTAGCTTATTTTCCTATATATAAGATTCAAATGCTCCTTCTCTAGAGGTTACATGATCTGATGATGTACTTTCATTCTTAGTTTTCAGCAATATAGTTACACTGCTCCATTGTACTCATGTTTTCCAATGAATAAAATGAAGTTCTAAGTTTGTGCATCTGAGTTTACATTAGTTTTAGAGGATACTCATCCAAGGGGGCCCACTTGGTGAGCATTCCATCCTTTATTTTGGTTTAGTTTAGTTATTACTTTCTATTTAGTAATTAGTTAAGAATCTAGCACTGACTATTCTTGTAGCCACTAGAATTCCATTATGTGACTGTTCTTCCAGCCAAAGCAGACATAGTAGTTTCCTGTCTGTTTGCTCATATTTTCATTTCTGTCATGCATTTCAGCTTAGTATAGTTGTTGGTTGATGCTCAACACTTATGTTATTTCTTTCCAAGCAATTTACTTTCAACATTGTGTCTTTCTTAGTTGTAGAATGAATATGACTACTTTGGATCCTTAGTGCACATACTATGTTGACTCATTTCAAGTTCATGTCCCTGGGTTGACAAGTTAAATGCACCTTCATGATGATTGAAATGGCTATTTAGTTTAGATTTCCAATCTCTAAATCACAGTTGTAAGGGCTTAGTTGTTTAATCATTGTAGGAGGCGAACAATTTTTGCGCCGTTGTTGGGGATGGTGTCAAACTAGGGAGTTCTTTGGAGTCATTGATAGCTTTTTTGTTGTAGCATTTTTTAAAGTTGTTCTTAGTATGCCCCTCATTTAGGAAAGTAATGATCCACTATTCTTTTTCCAATTCTTTGTGTGAGCTAGCTATTAGTGAGTTGATACCGCATGCATAGAGGAAGGAGGAGAGATGCTCATGGGAGATCCCTTCCTAAAAATCCTGATCCATTCCAGTTAGTTGAATATCAGAACCTGCCAAAAGAAGAAGAAGAAGATCCACACCCTTTTGTTGATGCATTTCCTAATCTGACTGGTTCTGAAATTTCCTCTGAAGATCAAAATCATCTTGATAATCCTTTGCTTTGGAACTACATCAAGCATGCATGGGTGATGCAAATAGAAACAGACCTAACCAACCTACTTTTCCTTTCCCCATTGCTCATCAAAATGAAGAAGACAACCTCAAAAATATCCATGCCTCAGTCCTTCCTAAGTTTTATGGACTTGTCACAAAAGATCCTGATACCTTCTTGTTCAAGTTTGACGTACTCTGCAGGAGTTATGACTATACCACTAATTCCCATAGGCTCAAGCTATTTCCTACCACTCTGAAGATAAGTTGCATTAAGATAGTTCATGAACCTAGGTAGAAATACTGTGGAGACATGGGATGACATGAAGAAAAAATTCCTTGAGAAATATAAGGAGTATTGTTGGGATAGTGACATGAGAGGAGATGACATTTTTAGGATGCAACAAAAGGAAGATGAGAGCCTGGAGGATTACATTGCAAGGTTTATGTTTTGCCTACAAAAATATCCACACCATACACTCAATGAAGACTCAAAAAAGATGCTTTTCCTAAGAGGAATTAATGATAGTTGTACTGATGCTTTGGACCTGATGGGAGGAGGAGATATCTCCCAAGTTCCTTGGGAGGATATCAATAAGATATGCCAGAACTACTCTAGGGAAGCTTCAAAGAAAGGGAGAGCTTACCAATCTTCTATGGTTAAGTAATCTACCAGTGGAGTTTCAAGAATGGAGATTACTCATTTGCTGGCAGACTTCAAGCAAGACATCATAAACAATCTAGCTACTCAGTTGGATACACTTCAAGCCAAGAAGAAACAAGAGGAGGCAGAGGCAATGTTGGCAGAATATTTCCCCCATTGCAGACAAAAGAAGAAGAACTACATATGCAAGATGGTAGCTAATATTGAAAGCAAGTAGATTTCACCTGAGTTCAAGACAATTTAGATTGAAGAAGATCAAGTCTACTATGTTGCACAAAGGAGGCCTTGGGCTCTAAGACAAGGCATGCCACCAGATCCACTCTCTTTTGTTGGGCCATATTTCAATTCTTATTCATCTGGTAACCAATGGAAACCCCCATATCCATCTAATTATGGAGGATATCCACCACAACCTTGGAGTAACTCTCCAAATACCTGGCCTAATCATCAAAACTCTCCACTCTAGTGGTAGCAACCTCAGGGGAATTGGCAATAGTTTCAAGGACATTGGTAGCCACCCCTAGGAAATTGGTAGCAAAAAAATCAATGGAGGGGAGGACAACAATGGCCAACCTAGAAAACCAGTTACATGTAGCCACCTTCTCAACCCTAGCAACTTGCTATAATGCCTCCTCTTACTAATCCAAGCTCAAATCTGGCATAGCCACAGTATGAGGGTCCTCAAAGAGAACAATTCAGAATGTGCAGCAAGAGTAACACAATGAAAGCAACACATAATATGGAGGAAAATGTAGATGCAAATATTCTCATTAACAATTATCTCAGTTACATTTAGCTGACAACATCTGGGCTTACAGGTTTGGCTCACGTGCTTGATAATAAATTCTCAAAATACAACATTCCAATATGCCAGTATATGCGAGAAAAATCTTACAATTCAAATCCACTATTCTAGCTTTCTATTCGCTACTTTTTTCTAATGGTCAAATACAAGATTTATACTATATCCGTGATTCTAGAAACATCTGCATCAGCCAAAGATTATTACATTTTCCAATGAAAGAAAATATAACGGGTGTAGGAACAAGTCGGCCTCAAATTTGAATTACTCCATCAACGGGTGCATAAGACGAAGTGTGGACCCATAATGAAGGTTGGGGACACTCCAAGGAATAATTAAAATCACACCGTTAAGATTCACAAGTCATGGGGATGATCCACAATAATCAAATTAACCGCTAGGCTTGAAACTATTCTGGTGCTGGTTCAAGAAATTGCCATAAAATTTCGGAAGCAATAACTTGCCAAAAAATATCCAATCACACTTAAATCTAGGAATAAGGAAAATGAACATGTATACGATGTAAACTAGGGTCCACAAGGTCTGGTGAGAAAAGATGATGAATCCACCAACATGAAATAAGAAAGAACAAAACAAGAACAAAACTAAAAGGAAAATATTTTTGGTTGATGCAAGATTTCCAAGAACCAAGGATGCTCTTGCATCAAAATCCACCTAAACATACTCAACTACCAACTCATCCCACACCTAATCCAAAAAAAAACCACAACAACAACCTGTATACTCTACTGATTCAAATAAATTCCTTGCATATGTTGTGAGTGTGAGTGACATCCACTTGTATTCAAGAACTACTTTACCAGCCCCTTCCACGCCCATTATCACTGAGCTTCCTGTGGAAGAAGAGGAGCCTCTGAATACCCCCATTCAGCCCAGTGCACCTAAGAGTCCTGAACCGTTTCCAGTCAAGCAAACTATATAAACACCCCCATTTCCTCAAAGGTTGGAAACTATGTAGGAAAAGGAAGAAAAGGAGGACACAACCTTTGACATTATAGATCAGCTGAAGCATATATGTGTCCAGATACCCCTATTCCAAGCCATAAAAGATGTTCCAATCTATAGAAAGGAAATCAAGGAAGCATGCCTTAAGAAGCCAGGCAGAAGAAAAAAAGAACCCACTACAGTTCATGTGGTGTGACAACTAGCTGACATCATGCTTGGGAAAGTGATCGTTCCCAAATATAATGATCTAGGGAGTCCTATGGTAGGAGTTGTTATAAATGGGATCCTAATAAATAATGCTCTAATTGACTTGGGAGCAGCAATAAATGTAATGACCAAGGATATCCTGCAACAACTAAATGCTACAAGCATGAGACCTACTCCTACTGTCCTGCAACTTGCTGATAGTTCAACCGTTAAACCTGATGGTCTAGTGGAGGACCTTGTGGTAACTTTGGACTCATGGGAGTACCTAGCAAATTTCATGATTCTTTCTCCTAAATCCGCTTGACGGGTACCCTATTATTCTTGGAAGGCCATGGTTAGCAACAACAGATGCATATGTTGGATGTAGGACATGAGACATGACCATTTCTGATGGGAAGAGCCCCAAAAAGTTTTTTCTTTATCCTCCTACTTAGCCATCCCATGATCTGGATAATTTTATATGGACACATGTTGGTGAAGAGGCCGAGGAAGTCAATTCTGTGGTGCAGCTTATGATGTTAGGTAGAAGATTTTTCATGCAGCTTCAAGATGAAGATGAAATATTGGCTGACATCATTCAAAATCATTGTAAGTGGAGGAAGCATCATCTTCTCATTCTGATGCTCCAATCAGGACACTTCTTCCTACTCTTCCTACAGTTGTTCTTCCTGCAAATGTTCTTCCTACAACCACTCTTCATGTAGCCGAACTTCCTATAGCAACAGGTATGTCCCATACATTGCTACCATATGAACTCAAGGTACCATGTATTAATGAAGCATCTATGATAGAGTTACACAAGTATAGGTGTTAGAAGGAAAATATTTAAATATTAATAGCAAAGTGAGTGAAGAACAACATTTGTTGTTAGAAAACTTATTGAGGACCCACCAACATGCATTTGTGTGGGACTATCATGATATTAAGGGATTGGGCCCTAAGCTTTGCACTCATAGAATTTACATCAAAGATGATTGCACCCTAGTTAGACAACTACAAAGAATAATTAACCCTTCACTAAGAGAAATTGTAAAAGGAGAACTACAAAAATTGCTAGATGCAGGATTTATCTACCCCATTTTAGATAGCCAGTGGGTGTCTCCATTGGTGATTGTGCCCAAGCAAGGAGGGAAATGACGAGTTTGTGTTGATTACAAGGAACTCAATGTTGCCACCAAGAAGGATCATTTTCCCTTACCCTTCATAGATCAAGTCTTGGACTCACTTGCAGGAAAACAATACTTTTCTTTTCTAGATGGATTCAACAGCTATAACCATATCCAAATTGCACCTAAGGACTAGGAGAATACTGCCTTTACCTATCCATGGGGAACATATGCCTACTTGGTACTTCCATTTGGCTTATGGAATGCACTTGCAACTTTTCAAAGGGAAATCATTAGCATATTTTTAGACATTTCTCATGATTGCATGAAAATTTATATGGATGATTTCACCACCTATGGTGCTGATTTCAATGAAGCAATGGAGAATCTCAGGAGAGTCCTACAGAGATGTGAAAATCACAATCTATCTCAAGATAGTGAAAAGTGTTTCATGTTAATACAGGAAGGTGTAGTTCTTGGCCACTACATCTCTCACAAAGGAATTCAAGTAGATCCTCCAAAGATTGAGGTGATCACAAATCTGCCCACACCTGCAAAACAAAAAGATGTTAGGAGTTTCTTGGGCCATGCAGGATATTATAGGTAGTTCATCAGGGATTTCAGCAAAATAGCAACACCATTGTATACTCTTCTCACCAAAGATGTTGAATTTCAATGGACAGAAGACTGTGACAAAGCATTTTTTGATTTGAAGACAGTTTTGACTCATGATCCTATACTCAAAGGACCTAATTGGGAGATTCCTTTTCATATTCATACATATGCATCAAACTATGTCATAGGAGTAGTCTTAGGGAAAAAAGGAGCTATTGAAAATGCCATTTATTTTGTTAGCAAAAACTTGCAAGGAGTTGAATTCAACTATATAGTGACAGAAAAAGAAATGTTAGCAGTAATCTATTCCCTAAACAAATCCAGGGACTACATAAAAGGCTATCAAATCTTTGTGCACACCGATCATGCAACCATTAGATATCTCATGAATATACTCCTGATCACAGGTAGGCTGGCAAGATGGTTATTGTTGATGCAGGAGTTTGACATAACCATTTTGGATAAACCAGGGAAGGTCAATGTTGTTGTTAATTTTCTTTCAAGGCTCACTACATCAAGGGACAATCAAGCCATAGATGACTCTTTTCCTGATGAGCATCTATTCTCCATCAGTGTGCAAACACCCTGGTATGCTGACATAGCTAATTATCTGGTCACAAGGAGAGTTCCTCCTTACTTCTCTCCAAAAGAGAGAAGGGTGCTCATTGAAAAATCTTTTCCTTTTTCATGGATTGTTGGATGTTTGTTTTATACTGGACCAAACCATGTCATGAGGAGATGTGTGAGGGAAGATGCGACATATGATATTTTTCATGCATGCCACAACGAACCATGTGGAGGACATTTTGCAGCCAAGAAGAAAACAATGAAGATTTTGAACATAGGATATTACTGGCCAACACTCCACAAGGATGCAGGAAGGTATACAAGAAAATGTGATTGATGCCAGAGGATGGGAAAACCAACCAAATCTAATGAGATGCCACTTTTCCCTCAGGTAGTAATCACTCCAATTGAAAAATGGGGACTAGATTTTGTAGGACCCATTGACCCTCCATCAAATGGTAAGTATTATATCTTAGTTTGCATTGATTATGTAACTAAGTGGGTAGAAGTTAAGGCCATGAAGCATGCAAGAGACAATAAGGTTGTTGAATTTATTTATGAGGATATTTTCACAAGGTATCGAGTTCCAAGAGAGATAGTGACTGATCAAGGGGCTCAATTCACATCAACCCTTGTTGCAGCACTGGTCAATGAGTACAACTTAAGACATAAGAAGTCTACCCCTTATCACCCCTAAGCCAATGGCCAAGTTGAGGTGACCATCCGAGAGATTGAAGCCATCCTAACCAAAACAATGGTTTTTCATAAAAAGGATTGGGTAAATAGGTTGCCAGAAGCTGTTTGGGCCTACAAAACTACCTGGAAGAAAACTATAGGCTTCACTCCTTTTGAGTTGTTGTATGGAAAAACAACTATGATTCCCATTGAATTTGAACATAAGACTCTTAGAACTGTAGTAGACTTGGGGATGGATATATTTGAGACACAAAGAGAAAGAATCATGCAGTTAAATGCTTTGGATGAGATGAGGAGAGCAGCATTGCATCACACAGAGGTAGTGCAGAATCAGAGAATAAGGTGGCATGACAAATTCATCAAGGACAAGAAATTCCAACCAGGAGATTGGACCTTGCTCTATGATTCAAGATATCAGGATAATGTAGGAAAATTGTAGACAAGATGGCTAGGACCACAAGATGTTGTTGAAGTATACCCTAATGGTGTTGTTCAACTCACTACTATTGACCCAACCAGATTTAAGCTGCTCCTCAATGGTCATCGCCTTAGATTGTATCACAAGCCAACTTCCAAAGAGGAGTTCCTGCAGCAATTCACTCAACATGCAACACCTGACCTTCTTGTAGCTGAGGGAAGTGGACCTAGTGTCCCTCCTTCTGGCTAACCAAGGTATGTACCTTGTCATAATAAAGACTTCCACTCCTATGGGAGTCCACTTCTTCACCCATCCACCCATTCACCCATCCATCTCCAGCTTTCTCTCGTCCATCACTTCACTTCATTCCACTTCACATCATTCGACCTCATTTTCATTAAATTGCTCAACTTACTTCTTAAAAGGTGATCAATACTTTCTCCACAATATTTGCAATGAATCTTCTACGAATCCAAGTATGTGTGCATTAATTGCTATATCTTAATTATCTTTAGTGCATTCATTTAATTGTTATGAATTAATATGGGCATTCACCATAGCATGTCATTATTCCCTGTCCTTGTCAAATCATCCTTACCACCTCACATGTGAGGAAACATGCTCAAATTTAGGTTGGGGGGAAATATGTGAGCACTTTTCCCACATGTCAGTCCATGCTAGTCTACGTCAGCAAAGTTTAAATCAAGCCAATTTGAATTCTAAGTAAGATGACGACTCGTACATGTGAGGTGACACCAATTGTCACTGCTATTTTTCTCCATCATAACCTTCCTTTATTACTCCTTTACTACCATTATTAATCCTGTTATAATCTTAAGTCGCCAAAAGGTAAAATAGAAAGAAAGAAAAGGTAAAACAAAAAGGGAAAATTCAGACGATATTGGCGTTGGAAATTTGGTAGTGTTGTAGGAAGGAAAACTTTGCAGCTAGTGATTGTTGATTACAGACAATGGGAGGTGGGTTAATCAAGAATGAACCCATGGTTCATGACGTATTAATGCAGGATGCACCTTCACAAGCTGAATTCAGAAACTGCAGTAGGTTAGACTACTTCCTAAAGTTGAATGGTTTTAATGAAGACATTGCATTAGAATTTTCCCAGACATTGTCTGAGGGAAAAGCCATGGTAAAAGGGTTGGAAGTATTGGCTACTGAAGAAAGAATTACAAAGGCTATAGGGTTGCCTGCCGATGATGAAAATTACCCTGCTTCCAGAGATGCTAGGTTAGTTGGGGATGAATTTATAGAACCTGGCGACCCTCCATTGAGTTTGGATAAACAAGGTACAAAAAGAACCTCTCTACTTGAGCCATGGAAGCAAATAGTTGTTTATGTTATAAAATATATCACCTGTGAAGGATGCCAGTCGAATCTACATTCCGTGCACTTCAAAATATTGAATCACATGATGCACAGGAGGAGGATGAATGTGTTGAACATGATTTACCACCTTCTTTCAATCATGGTAGTCGAGACTTAGAAAGGTAGAGACAATTCCATTTCCCACCATTATTTGATTAAATTGCTAGTTGAGAAGTCTCTGCATGATGTATCTGAGATGACTTGGGAAGAATTCATAAATATTGATCAAATCAGACCAGAGCATTTGTGATCTAGGGTTTTACCTCAACCTCGTAAGTCTAGCAAGAGATTGAGCATGGATGAAGCCACTCCTGGTGCTTCAACCTTTGGCACAGGCCCTAGTGTAAAACCTCATGCAACAAAACATACCATAGAGATTAGTTCTTTTGAGACAAAGCACTTAGACAAAGAAAGTTCCTCTCTAGCTTTTGATGATGATGTTCCTCTTGGAATCCTAATGAAAACTAGGGCACAACAGAGAGAAGCAAAAATAAGAAAAGGAAAAGCTAAAAAGAGACCAACAGAAAAAGGAGTACCAAGCTCTAAGAAGCGGAAGGCTGACACTATTCATCTTGCAACCAAAGAAAAACGTGAAAGCCCTCCTAGGAAATCAAGACTAGTCGATCCAGCCTTTGATATTCCTCCACAAGAAAGCCCTAAGTCTAGAGAAATATCACAGGGGGACACATAAGCTCCAATGGGGTAGGTGAATGTCAAGGAAGAGGACATATTTGAGAAAGCAACAAACATAACACTGTCAGATCTTGCTAATATTGCAGAACAAGTTGAGAATCAAGGGTATGAGGAAAATCATGATTTCATGCAGTAAGAAATCCTACAACAAGAGTTCCTGCAGCATGAGCAAGAACAAGAACAAGAGGCTCTACATCCAGAATTGGGAGAACAATCAGTACTCCTGTAGCTGGAATTGACTGAACAATCTGAATCCCTACACTCAGTACTATATGAAGAGCAAGCATCAATGCCAGGAAGAATTTTGGTAGGAATACATAACCCCCCTGATTTTTCAATGCACATGGTAGCTATGCATTTATGGAAAGAGATGCAAAGAAGGGAAGAAGGATGGAAGGAGGAGAAACATAGGTTGAAGAAGGAAATTCAAAAGAAAGATGAGGAGATTGAAGACAAGGATGCAAAAATTGCTACTTTAAAGAAGAAGGTGGATGATATGTTAGCCTTGGTACCCCAGATAGTAGAATGCAGGACTCCCCCAAGGGTCTATGCTTTGCATTTGAAGGAGAAATATCTTTCTTAAGGATTGTCTCAGGTTTGAACCCTTCCATTGAGACTCCTATTGAATTATTCAATGCTTATCGAATTGCTTCCCCTGAGATGAAGAATTTGTTGTGTGAATTCTATTTGCATAATTATGCTGTGACTCAAGACCATGATTGGAATCCACTATTATATGTTGGGGATGTCTAATTAAGGGCATTTATGTCCTGGGTACAGAATGAGATCAGTTGGGGACAACAATATGGGGCTTATAAGTAAATGGAATCCAACATCCCTCTGCCCATCAGGGCTGAATCAAGAAATCCAAGGTACATTTACAGGGATTGGCACATAATTCTTCTCAGACCTAGCTATGGTAATAGGATCATGCCTTGGATAGAAGAAGTTTATAGTGAATATGAGGTGGTGGCAAAAGAAAAAGAGGAAATTGTGAAGAGATACCTGTCAAAAAGATGGAACAACCTAACTAATGAGCTAAAACAAGCTGAGCCCCACTCTATATAGAACTATGTTGCAACACTCAAAATAATTGACAGATATATATATATTGGAAGGACAAAGAGACAATTTTGGCTTCCACTGACTTTTTAGCTAGCCATCCTGATGTGGCCCATGCCAAATTTCAGGTTTTACCACTATGATATTGTTGCAGAGAGACAAAGATGGAAAAAATTGGATAGACAACATAGGTTCTATTGGGATCCTAATTCACACACAACAAACACTAATGTAGAACAGTTGGCGATTGCAAATTTTAGGGCTTTGACTAAGTAGAAGAACAACCCTTACCCTACTGGAGGACCAACAAAACCTTAGGTTGGGGGGATGATGAGTCTAGTTTATGGTTTAATTTTGGTAGAATTTATGATCTATTTGTTGAAGTTATCATGGACCTCGATATTTCAATGTTGATATTTTCTCAAAACCATAGAAATTGGACCTAATTTTATCTTTGCAAATCTTTAATGACATTGACATGTTATATGGACTATTTGTGTTAATTCTACATGTGGATTAATGAATGTTCTTTAAGATAGTTACATATATGTGATTATTGTGTGTACTAATATTGTCATGTAGATATGATTAGAGGCCACTAAATTGAGAAGATTCTGCTAGCTGGTCGTTCACCATAACGTTCAACAAAGTGGTCATGCAAAGGTCAATGGAGGTCGACGGTGGGAGATTCCTCATTTAAATCAAAGTGTAACTACCTTGTAAATGGTCTTTATTGTTGTTGAGCAAATATAGGTGTTATTGTTGTGTTAAATCTACATTGAGGAAAGCACGTTTGACCAAATTCCATATGTGTGTAACCGCCTCTCCACTTTCTCTGCTTTCCCTAAAGTGGCATCCTCCCAATTCATGGAGTTGACCACCTTGCTTAGTTAGTAGATTCTTTTCCTATAAATAGGAGTTGGATGCTCCTTCTCTGGATGTTGCACAATCAAATGATGTACTTGCATTCTTAGTTTTCAACAATACAATTACACTGCTCCATTGTACTCATATTTTCTAATGAATAAAATTAAGTTCTAAGTCTGTGCATCTGAGTTTACATTAGTTTTAGAGGATAATCATTCAAGGGGGCCCACTTGGTGAGCATTTCATCCTTTAGTTTAGTTTAGTTTAGTTATTACTTTATGTTCAGTAATTAGTTAAGAATCTGGCACCGATTGTTCCTGCAACCACTAGAATTCCATTTTGTGACTGTTTTTGCAGCCAAAGCAGACAAAGTAGTTTCTTGTTTGTTTGCTCATATTTTCATTTCTGTCATGCATTTCAACTTAGTATAGTTTTTGGTTGATGTTCAATATTTATGTTATTCCTTTCCAAACAATTTACCTTCAACATTATGTTTTTCTTAGTTAATGTAGAATGAATATGGCTACTTTGGATCCTTAGTGCACATATTGTGCTAACCCATTTCAATTTCACATCCCTGGGTTGAAAAGCTAAATGCACCTTCATGATGATTGAAATGGCTATTCAATTTAGATGTCCAATCTTTGAATCACAGTTGTAAGGGCTTAGTTGTTTAATCATTGTAGGAGGCCAACATGAATAATGTTGATTGTTTGTTCATTTTAATCTTTTCCTACATGGTTTATCTTATTGGTATGTTTCGGTGATCTCTTGATGATGTCTATCAAAATGAGTTAGAGAGAAAGGAATGGGGCATTGATAATTTCTTTCGTTTGTTGTGTTTGTTGGATATTCTTGTAGTACAACCTCGATGAATACTTATCTTGCATGTTTCGAGATAGTCTCAAGTAAAAAAATGCTAGGACATATCTGGTTCTTCATATGTATTATGGGTTAGTATCCTTACTTTGATGGCCCATTCTTTCACATGATCAAACAAGGCTTTTGTATATCAGGTATGAACAAGGATAATCCTATTTGTTTGTGTGGAGTCAAATTCCATCACATTAGATACAATGTCACCCTATTCTTCATACCTTGGTGCATCATATCTATTTTCTATACCAAAAATAAGGATTGCTATGATGAATTAAACAAAGTCCTATAAGCAAAGCAATATCATCTCTCATCACCATATCCAATAAAATCTAAGAATAATCATGATTTTTTGGAATTATGAATCAATCTCAATAAACCTAATCAATGAACATCTCATTCTTCCATCTTCTATCCATCTTCTATTTTTATTCTTACTAACATTCATGTATCATGGCATAACAAAAATAAATGCATCCATAAATTGTTAGCATGCATATCATAACATACATCCTACATATGCATAACATGTCATATCAATATAAAAAAAATAAATGCATCCATATCATCCATAACATGTGCATCTCATCCATGAATCATACACATCTACATCATCATGTCATAAGTATAATAAGAGCATCACACTTGCATACATAAGCATACATCATCAATAATGCATCCACATAGAATCATAAGGCATACATCACATGAAATCATAATCATGAAATAAGACATCATATAACTGTCGCATCGAAGGTCACCTCATATATATCAAAAACATCAATTTCAAGATACAATTCAAGTATGTGATATATCTTAGAATATATACATGAGGCTACAAAGAGTTGATGAATGAATATATAATGTTCATCTGTATCAAAATATAAATATAAAATAGCTATATACAAGCTAACCCTTGCTGATTCAATCCTCTCTATTGGCAGATGGCTGGTGCGATGGTGGCCTATCATGTTGTCCACCTGAGTGTCTCCCTAAATGTCCTCCCACTCTAGACTAGTCATGGGACTACCCCATGAATGTGTCCAATGATTTTTTAGGACCCATGGTACTCCATTGTGAGTATAGTGGTTTCCTACTATGAGTTGGGACCACCTGCATATAGATGATCTTGTAGTATGATAACTTGTCATATATAGCAAGGGGTATTGTATCTACCTAAGCCTCTAACTTTTTTCTCCTAACAATCTCTTGAGCTAACTATAGCTCTGCCTACTACCATCATGTAACCTCTACATCTAGTTTACCTCAAAGCTAATCACACTCTTGGTGGGCCTCATCTCTCTCTCTAGGCGATAGCTAGGTCTACCTATAACCATTGAATATCTTGATTTGGACCATGGCCCCCACTTGCTAATCTTAAGGATGGTCAACTTGATCCCACACTAGAGGTGGTCCATCTAGACCTCTTTGCTAATCCTGGTGCTAATCTTGATCTAGCTATACACTCTAATCCCACTAATCATGCACCTATCCTAATCTCTACCTCCTCAATTGGCTACCCTCATCTCTCTACCTTCAGGGCATAGTTGTTGGATTTGTAAATCTAAATGGCCTCCTAGATGTAAATTAAGTGTCATACTTTGTTGTGGTGAGGACATCAATAGGTCCTCTGACATAGTCCCATGGATGTGGAGTGAGCTGCTGAAAGTCTGCCAAGGTTGCATCCCAGTCAAGCATTTGTCCCCACCATCTTTTCTCTTTGTGTGTCTGCACAAATGAAACCATGTACTCATGAGGGGGAATTTTTTGGGCCTCCCTAAACTATTGCATGCATCTATTGGGTAAATATCACTCAATAATGGTCATAGATCGCCTAATCAGCCATTTGGTCTGGCAGCAATAGAAGAGATGCTCATCATCATCATCCCAAGGCTTGCATCCTAGCCATGAATTTTATGTGAACTCGACCATGTCATCAATCACTCATCTCCAGTATGGTAACTCACCCATGTGATGGTGAGTCAAGAGCCCCTCTTATCTATACACAAATGGCTCCTCATCTTGTTGACGAAGAGTGAAAAAATAAAGTAGAATGATAATATGCTCCCATGCCCAAATGTGTGGCATGGTGCAACCATAAAAAAGTGCAACACAGCCTCTATAAACAATCTGATGCATGTCATGGTACAAGTGCACTAAAATACATGGACCCTAAGAAAATTCAGTCGCATCCTCAAGCATTCTCTCTAGTGCAACACCCCATCGAACACTAAAATATCAGGATTGGTGACAAGGAAGTAATGTTCCCATAATAGGGCTAGCTAGTACAAGAGTAATATCAGAAGTAGTATCAATAAAGGGTCTCAAGTCCACCTAACCCTCAACTAGGGGAACCTGTGGTACTCCTAGTACCCAAAGCAGTGCCTATCCACCTCGAACAGTGTCGTATACAACATGCTCAACATGAATAGGAACTTGAATATTACACCACACATCCTCCAAGGTAATGGTGGCCACATCGGTCAGGAAATGAATCAAAGTCATCTCTAAACATCATCGCTCCACAACAACAATCATCAAAGCATAATGAGCTCGAATCTCAAGCATGTGAAGAATGTGCCACAACCCCAAGGCATGGAAGTAAATAGTCTCCTCAACATCGAAGCCCACCCTCTGATAGATAATAAAATTAATTTGCACTCTTGGGAAGACAAAAGTAGTAAAGTGACTTGCATGAACAAAACATGCACAATGTCAAGTTTGTAAAATTGAAGTAAGAAAATCTAGGTCAAAATCTTAAAAGTACAAAAGCACACTTTTGAACAAAAGTGAAAGTCTATCAAATGATGTTTTGCTGATCAAGAAAAATCACAAGGTAAGTTTTTCAAAGCACATAACCAACCACTAGACCTAGGAGGGAGTTGGTACTCATAGACCTAGTCAACTCAATGCTTGGCGCACACAAAAAACTCCATCATAGCAGGTTCTCCAAGTAGCTCTCTCATAATATCTCTCAAAGAACTCAAGAATTTTCAAAAGAAAAGTGCACAAATGAGTTGGAAGTTTCCTAAAATGAGCATATATACCTACCTAAACGTAGGTTTTGACCCTAAACCTCATTTTTCTAGAATTTTCTATATCTTGGTTAGTATCTAAGTCTTTTTAGGACTTATTTGTTGTCCTTTATGCAGTAGAACCAATCTCACAACCATGTCGCGAGTTCAACCGAAAATTAGTTTTTTTCACTTGAACTCTCGAGGGGACAGTATACCAATAGTCATTCCTTCCACTGGGGCATAATGGGGCATTTAAAATCAAGATTTTTTTTTAATTTTGATCCAAACAACATTAGTTCTTTGAAACAATGCAACAAGTGCATTACTTCAAAGAGGGGAAAAATATAGACACCTAAAACTATCTTGATAATATCGCATACTTGATTTTTCTTACTAACACCATTTCTAGTCTATTTCACATAATTCATTCATTTAATTAAATAATATCAATTACTTAGTTAAATTCACGTTTCCTCCTATTAATTACATAAATCAATTTTATTTAGTTGATTCACTTTTTTTCATGCTAATTCCATTCTCATTTGATTAAATAATGAAAATTATTTAATTAAATGTCATAATCATACTTTGATTAAATAATTCATGATTATTTAATTAGAGTCTCTAATTTCATCCACTTGCACAATTAAATTATTTTAATTATTTATTTAATTAGCTAATTTCTTTCCAATCCTCTAATTTCCTGAAGTTGCACAAATGATATTCCCATCCAGAATATTCTCTTTTTGAATTCAAATATTTCCCTCCAAATAGATATATCTCCCAACATAATTCCTAAATTTTAGGGAATTGGTTGAGTCTCATGGATTTTGAACCATTGATCTGATCCTTGATCCATGTCTCATGGATTATTAATATTGATTCATTCTTGATCCATGTTCACTCCTCTCATTCTATTTAATCCATTGATTAGTATTTTTTATCCTCACCATTGATCATGATTTCTAAATTCTATAAATAGCATACCATTTCACATAATAAGGGATTCACAAGCATTGAGTAAACTTACTCTCTTGAATTGATTGCCTAATTTGATCAATTTGAAAGCATTTTGTGAGTCATTTCATCTTATTTCTTCATCAATTGCTTTGCAACATCATGGATTTTGTTTGAATTGAGCACTCCACATCCAATTTGAGCATAATCCCACAATGGGATTGAGGTTTTCATTGTTTAGTTAGATTCAATTTGAATTACTTTTCTCTTTCATGTTATTTGAATTCTAATTGATCTTTTGTGAACAATTTTATTGGAATTATGTAATTAGTTGATCATTTGCATAGCTTTTAAGTTCAATTTGATGTTATTTGATGAGTTGATTTTATACGTTCATAGTACGAAAATAGATAATATTCAAATAAGAAAAAAAATTACATTAAAATTTTGGTAGCCTATGTAAGAACATATTTATAGAATCTTATACACAAAAAAATTCTCCTAAGCTTGAGAAGAATTTATAATATTATAAGAAGTTGAAATGGAGCCTATTTTTTTGAATTCCAAGTTTAAATATTTATACAGTTGGGTACACTAATGCACCTACACTATGGTCCTACACACTAGTGCACTTATAGTATGCTCCTCAACATTAGCACACCTACATTGTCATCTTCCCCGTTATAATGTCATGTGTTTGGTAAATTCTATAGTACTATCAAACACTTGTCCCTACATTTAATTATTCCATATCTAACTTACTATTGACAAAATTACATGTATGTGCATGATGCTACATTAAATCAATAACTAATCCATTCAGATCACACCACCCTTATTAGAGAGGTTTTTGGTGCTACAAAAGTTTAGTGAGACTCAAGGTGTTGAGAATACTCTTCCTACTTCTTGGAGGGTGGCTATTTTTCTTCACTTTGCACATAATAATCTTGAACACATGTTTTGTCTAAGTTTTCAAGGTTGGATGTGACTATGCTCTTTTTAATATGAGGTTGGATACCTTCAAGCTATTTGACCAATTTATCCTCCTCTTCCAAGTTCATGACAACTAACATATCCTACCTTTGAAACTTTTTAGTGTAGTCCTACACACTTTACCCATTATTCCATTTCATGAAAATTCACTTAATATTTTTTCATATTTGTGGCCTATGGAATCAAAATTATTTCAAAATAGTTTTTTAATTCTTCTTAAGTTCTTACACAATAGGATAGCAAAAAAAATTGTTTAGACTTCCAAAAGGATTCTGTTATCCCAAAATTTGAACTTGAAAATTTTCAAATTTCAAGAGCACCCAAACCATGAACTTGCCAAACATGAAAATAATTAATTTTCAAAATTTATTAAAGTTGGTCCAAAATCCTTTTGTGAGCTTGATCCTAATCACATTCCAATTAATCTAACCAGTTTTCATGCCCAAATGCCTCACCATTTGAGAGATTTTAAACCTTACATCTTTCCCTACCAAGTTGCAAATGAGGCTAAAATTCAAGTTTCAAAATGTTGGAACTTAAAACAATTCTGGGTTTTGCTCAGAAGAACTCAATCCTCCTGATGTCCAAATTTCAAGCAAAATGGAGCTTATTTGTGGAAGATACGAAGGTTTTCATCTTGTAGCTAGAGCATAATGTTGGGAAAAATAATAGATGCATTTAAACTCCATATGAAAATTTAAAAAGGCTGGAAACTTAGATGTCGCAGGTTTCTCAAGTTATGTAACCTTGGTTGCGGGTTTCTCAAATTTCGTAACCTTGGTCGCGGGTTTCTCAAGTTACATAACCTTGGTCATGGGTTTCTCAAGTTTCGTAACCTCCTCATTTAATGATGAGTATGACATGACTTTGTCTATATTTTGTGATTATATAGAATGTATTTAAAGAAGAAAATCAAAAGTCAGTCCAAGAGATTGTTACAGCAAGAAAGAAGTGGTCATTGTAACTTCTTCAAGAAGAGGTTAATATCAAAAGGGAGAATATTCTTTTTAATTTGAAAGAAACAGTTATGGGAACTAAAGAGTCTCATGGGTGAGGTTTATTTATTGTAAAAATTCTTGCTATTTGGGGGATCTTTTCTTGCTATTCGGGGAAGGAAGTAGGGTAGTTTAATTTTATTTTCTCACAGTTTGTTGTACATAATATTGAGTCTTTGTATTCACAATTTTGATATTGGAGAAATAAGGAAGATGTTTTCAGATCTTTGCATTTGCTAATGTTTTCTTTAAATTGTTAATGAACTTTGGGTCTTTGCAATTACTTTCCAGTATTAATTATGTTATGTCAAGTTGTATGTGTATTTATTTCTGAAGCTTTGAATTCAAAATAATTCACCTGTTGAAGGGAGAATTTGTTGCTCATTCTTTTCTTGAGTATCATCTGTGGGTGTGAGATAAGGGGGCTTTGTGTCAATTGTCTGCATTCACTTAATCTTGAATTTAAATCTTTCGCATCTACTTTCATGGTTATGGGTAGGTGTTAGTTGCCTTTTTCTGCTTTTTGGTTAAAATCATACCTTGAGTTTTCATTCATTGCATATCTTTCGAAGGTAGTTGCACCTTGTAAAATAAGTAGAGAGCACTTGCAAATATCATCACAAGTGACTCAACTGTTAGTACTATTTGTTCTTCTTGTTGGGAATTCTGAATCATTTTCTTTCATTTATTTTCAAAGGAAAAATTTGTCAACTAATAGATTCAAACACCCATAATCTAGAAAACACAAGTGTAAACCCTAGAGACATTAACTTTTCCTTTCAAACTTTTTTTATTATCTCTAGATCATCCAAAGATTCAATAGAAGAGCATATTGGACCTTCTAATAACATTTGCATGCAAAACATGAGCCCCCCTAAATCTCTTAAAACTAAACTAAAGTGATTCAAACTAGCACAATAGACATTTATACCATGTTAGACTCATAAATAAACTAAAGCTACCCAAAACCTAGTGCAATAAACTAAATCAAATAAAACTATTCTATCAAAGACAAAAAATTAAAATTGTAGAATAGAGTTAGTTTCCAAAAGAGACATATAAATATCTAAGAAGAAAAATAGCATTATGGGAGCTCACAATATCATGAATAAATAACAAGCTCAAGGAGTGGATACATATATAGAAAAGAGGGGAGACAAAACCAACCAATGACAAAAGTATCTCCAACTACCAAAAAATAGGCAAGAGCCACACTCATAAAAGGATGGCATTCACCCTTATTTGACTTATTACAATATGAAAGATAAATGAAATATGTAGAAAAATAGATAATATTCAACTAAGAAAAAAATTAAAATTTTGGTAGCCAATGTAAGAACATATTTATAGAATCTTTTGCACGACAAAGTTCTCTTGATCCCAAGAAGAATTTATAATTAATTAGGAAGTTGAAATGGAGCCTATTTGGTTTGAATTCCAATTTTTGAATGTCTATATAGTTGGGGACACTAATGCACCTACATTATGGTCCAATACACTAGTACACTTGTAGTATGGTCCCTAACATTACCACACATACATTGTCATCTTCCTAGTCGCAATATCATATGTGTTTTGTAATGTCTACAGTACTATCAAACACTTGTCCCTACATTTAATTATTCCATATCTAACTTACTATTCACAAAATTACTTGTATGTGCATGATGTTACATTACATTTGAACTAATCCATTTGGAACACACCACCCTTATTAGAGAGGTTTTTGGCCCTAAAAAATCTTAATGAGACTCAAGGTGTTGAGAATACTCTTCCTGATTCTTGGAGGGTGGCTATTTTTCTTTACTTTGCACATAATAGTCTTGAACACATGTTTGGTCTAAGTTTTCAAGGTTGGATGTGACTATTCTCTTTTTAATAGGAGGTTGGAGACCTTCAAGCTATTTGACCAATGTATCATCCTCTTCCAAGTTCATGACGACTAACATGTCTTGCCTTTGAAACTTTGTGGTGCAGTCCTACACACTTTACCCATTATTCTATTTCACGAAGAATTCACTTAATATTTTGTTCATATTTGTGGCCTATGGAATAAAAATTATTTCAAATTAGTTCTTTTAATTATTCGTAAGTGCTTACACAATGGGATGACATTAATTTTTATTTAGATTACCAAAAGGCTTCAAACACCCATAATCTAGAAAACACAAGTGTAAGCCTCAAAGACATTAACTTTTCCTTTCAAACCTTTTTATTATCTAGATCATCTAAAGATGCAAGAGAAGAGCATATTGGGTTCTAAGAAGATTTGCATGCAAACAATGAGCCCCCCTAAATCTATTAAAACTAAACTAAACTGATTCAAACTAGCACAATAGACATTTATACCATGTTAGATTCATACATAAACTAAAGGTACCCAAAACCTAGTGTAGTAAACTAAATCAAATAAAACTATTCTTGCAAAGATTAAAAAAAAAAATGTAGAATAGAGTTAGCGTCCACAAGAGAAAAATAACATTATAGGAGCTCACAATATCATGAATAAATAACAAGCTCAAGTAGTGGATACATATATAGAAAAGAGGGGAGACAAAACCAACCAATGACAAAAGTATCTCCAATTATCAAAAAACCAGGCAAGAGACACTCATAAAAATTGTAATTCACCCTTATTTGACCTACTCACTATAGTGAGAAAGATAAATGAAGTATGTAGGAAAATAGATAATATTCAACTAAGAAAAAATTAAAAAAATATATTACAATTTAGGTAGCTGATGTAAGAACATATCTATAGAATCTTATGCACAACAAAATCCTCTTCAACCCAAAAATAATTTATAATATTATAAGAAGTTGAAATGGAGCCTATTTGGTTTGAATTCCAAGTTTGAATGTCTATAGAGTTGGGGACACTAATGCACCTACACTATTGTCCTATACACTAGTGCACTTATAGTATGGTCCTTGACATTAACACACCTATATTGTCATCTTCCTAGTTGCAATTTGGCAAAGTCTATAGTACTATCAAACACTTGTCCCCACATATAATTATTCCATATCTAACTTACTATTCATAAAATTACATGTATGTGCATGATGTTACCTTACATTTGAACTAATCCATTTGGATCACACCACCCTTATTAGATAGGTTTTTGGTCTTACAAAAGCTTAGTGAGACTCAAGGTGTTGAGAATACTCTTCCTGGTTCTTGGAGGGTGGCTATTTTTCTTCACTTTGCACATAATAATCTTGAACACATGTTTTTTCTATGTTTTCAAGGTTGGATGTGACTATTCTCTTTTTAACATGAGGTTGGAGACCTTCAAGCTATTTGACCAATGTCTCCTCTTCCAAGTTCATGACGACTAACATGTCTTGCCTTCGAAACTTTGTGGTGTAGTCCTGCACACTTTACCCATTATTCTATTTCATGAAATTTCACTTAATATTTTGTTCATATTTGTGGCCTATGGAATACAAATTATTTCAAATTAGTTCTTTTAGTTCTTTTTAAGTGCTTACAATTATTTTTTTCCTTTTTCCATAATTAACTACATAATATTTCCACCATGAATGAGCATGATCTATCATCTTGAGGCATACACAATTAATTCTTTGTGCCCTCTTATTCACAAAATTGCATGTTTATGCATGACTTATTACATGTAAATTGTTCCATGCATATCAACATGTGTCTTAGGTTTAGAACTTCTTCCTAAGATCCATTGCCCCCATTATGCTATTAATTTAATATTATTTACAACTATTACATTATAATAACAAAATGTTTAAGCCCAAAAAACAAAATCCTATCCTTATTAAAGAATTTAGGATTGGACCTTTCCAAGATGAATTGATCAAAAGGGGACATTATGCTCACTCTCAATACAATTGCATGAGCCCCCCTCTATGCCACCAAACATCAATAAAAGATACAATACAATAAAATAATATTTTCAAAATTACATGTTTATGCATGACTTATTACATGTAAATTGTTCCATGCATAACACCATGTGTATTAGGTTTATAACTCATTCATAAGACCCATTGCTCCCATTATGCTATCATTTTAATACTATTTACATCTATTACATTATAATAATAAATGCTTAAGTCAAAAATAAAATAAAAAATCTTATCCTTATTAAAGAATTTAGGATTGGACCTTTCCAAGATGAGTTTATCAAAAGAAGACATTATGTTCACTCTCGATACAATTGCATGAGCCCCGTCTATGCTACCAATCATCAAGAAAAGATAAATACAATAAAATGATATTTTCAATTAACAAATACCCAAAAAAGAAAGGTGAACATTTATAATATATGCTACTAAGATATTTATATACAAGACAAATATAATATTAAAAAAATATTACATGCATAGTACAATTCTCCATCAAACAACTAAAATGCACCCACCTTTATTAAATATAAATCACCTCCTTAAATAGATACCTACTTATATACAAATAAGATAACACTCCCCAAGTAGATCCCTTCCTAACTAAACTTATTCTAAATACACATGAAACAAAACGAAATTAACTAAATGCAAAGAAATTAAATATACATCAAAATCAATAATCCCCCCAACCGCTAATCCATTCATCCAAACCAATTCAGATCCACATTAATTAAAAATTTCAATTAAAGATTCATATAATATAAAAACCAATGAAATATTTGATGTAGTCCTTTGATTTGGATGATGACAAGGAAGTATTTTTTTAATTTTTTTTATATAGGAGGTAATTTTTTACTAAAGAACACACGTAGCTTCGTCATCTTTTCCTGAAACCCAAGAAACACTTTTTATAATAATAATCGTTGGCTAAGAAATAATTAAATAATTACTTTTTAAAAAGAGACGCAATACACCAATGCGCGCTGCTTCCATCTCGCCATCTTATCAGCAAAAAGGTAATATAAAATGAGAATAAAAACAAACTCATATTCTCTGTTTTAATAAAATTTTAAGCTAACTAATAATACACTTGCAAGACTTATCATTTTTGGTAAGATGGGCAAGAGTTTCCTTTTGGGGTAAGACCATTTTTTTCCATGCTGACAGTAATGGAAGCACTTTTGCTAATGGAAAGCGAATTTTCAATGAAAAAACCTAAACTTATACTTTAACACAGTTTCCAAAGATGCTCCAAAGTCTCAAGCTTTCGGCGTGTATATTTGTGCGGAATTATAAAAGGCCGACCAAATTCCATGGCTATAAGAATTCTCCACCCGCTGTTTCTGATATGCCAAATCAATTCTGATGCAAGAATTTTGTTGGGGTTTGCGTAGATTATATTTCTGCCCATTTGAGATGTTTTTGTCTGATTGGGTCTTTAAATTCTGGAAGTTTTGAAGTTTTGAAAGAGAAAAAGAAATGGAAGATGAAATCAATTTATGGATGGCCCAAAACAGGGAGAATGCAGAGAAAGTTGGTCTTAAGATAAAGATGAAAAATGTTAATGAGGATTCCATCTCTGTTAAGGTTGGAGGGTATTTGATCATGGTCAGTATCCTCTCTGCTTCGGAAGATGTCTTTTCTGATGGATCTTTGGTAGCTATATCGTTAGAAGACGAACATGATGACATCTTGATGAAAGCTCTTGAAGTTCTCAATGACAAGCTTCAACGGCTAAGCATTGGGCCCAATTGCTTAAGCAATGTATTAGACAAGATATTGCAAGTGTTTAATGAGTTGGGGTGCATTAAGCCCAATGGATTAAATCTTGGTGATGGGGATACAGAGGAGAGAATAGAAGAATCATACGTGTATAGGTCAGCTGAAGATTTTACTGTAGATTTTGAAACGGTTTTGAGCATGGTAGATGCTAGTTCGATTGTAACTGGAATATTACCATGGTGTTCTGTTAAGCTGATTCCGGGCTTGGAAGTTGTGGAGGTGCGAATGGACATTAAACACATAATGGCTGCAGACAATGTGGCCACAGCGCTACAATTTAGCCTTGATGATCCTCTGGTGTTTCATTTATCATTTGGCGGCAGTACATGGGTTAAAAAAGAGGCTGCTACTAAGGATTTCTTTAGGTCTGCAGAAGTTTCTGTGAAGGAGAGCCCAGTTCAGATTCAAAAATTGAAGGCTTCCATGCAAAAGGCACTCAAGGGTATAGATGAAAGATTTAAGAATGTCATTAAAGAAAGCTGGTCTACCAGGATGAGTCCATATGGGCCTTATGTGTTACTACCTGGGTATATTGAGGGTACGGATGAAAGATTTAAGAATGCCATTAAAGAAAGCTGGTCTACCAGGATGCGTCCATATGGGCCTTATGTGTTACTACCTGAGTATATTGAGGGATTTTTGGAGCACTGCTACATTATGCCTGATGGTCGTCTAGGTGTGCGCCAAAAGGTTGCAATGTCTGATAACATTTTTGTCACCCTTCTGATTTTCTTGGGATCTTGGTTGAAGACTCTGAGGGCCTGGTGCTCAATCTGTAAAAGACCTCTTCCGCCATTCTCTCGGTTGTGGTACTGCGATGCAGAATTATGGTATTTGTTTCTTTAATCCTCCTCTATTTTTTTAGAGTATCAAGGAAATGAGGACTAGAGTCAACCATAAGGGCATTTATTAAACCTTAGGAAGCAGGGGATTCCAGGATTTTTAATTATGGAGTAACAGTTCCTGTGAGAATAGGAAAAAATCCGTTGCAAGATAATTTGGAATCTTAATGTGAAAAATAAGAGTCCCTCTTTTTAGTTCTCAATTTTTAGTGATTCGTTTTGGGGTGAGGCTGGAAATTTCTCCTATCAACTTAGTGCTGTTTATACACATGGTGTTGATTAGAAGATATCCAATAGATTTTGGATGATTTTTGGAGGAATTATTTTCTTCTAAATATTTATGATGTTTGAATGTAGAATTGCAGTTTTTAAACAAATTGAGGAATGAACAGCTTAAAAATTTATTTTCTCTGATTTCTGAATTAGATTGCATAAATTTTTTTTTATCAACGTTTGATTCCAGAAATCAGAGAAAACAAACATTATAGATTGTAAAAACTTGATATCGTTAAAAATTCTTAATTATTATTTTTTAAGTATTTAACCGCTCCTATAAAATTCATGGACCTAGATTTTCTTAGAAGTATTTTAATCAGATTGGCGTCTTTGGGTTCCACACCGCCATGACTATAACCACAGGGGTGCTCAAACAAACTTTGATTAACAAACAAGTCAATATGATTGTTCATCATGAAAGTAATTAATCCACATGGTGCTTATTTTCGTTAGTTTTGAAGCTACTATTTACTGAATGATAAAATTTCTTTTGTCCTCAGCTTGTACAAGTTTGAAGAGCTGGGTTTTGGAGCATCGGTGCTACAGGAACTGAAAAATTCTGAGTTGATTGATTTGGAGCTCACCCTTGCTGCAGCTGCAACAAGATGTTCTAATCGAGATGTTTTTGAGCCATATCCATCATTTTTATTAAAAAAGAGGGAAGTTCGAAAACGTGCTGGGTTCTTTAGCGATGAAATTTCTGGAATCAAATTAAGGAAATATATTTCCAGAAAAGCAGAGAATGATATGGGCAATAAAAATCTGCATCTTTTACAAAAGCTAATAGATTCATTTCCCCCAGTTTCAGAGATACAGCAGTATTCCAGTGAAATTGAATTAATTGTGAAGCTAGGAATTTCGTGGCTGCTAAAGGATTATAACACAGATGGTGTCAATCATACCGACTTATCTCGAGAAGATTATGCAGAAAAAATATGGCTTCCATATAAAATCCTCAGATATGTGTTGTTTACTAATAGATTGTCCCTTTGTCTAGTTCAGGAGTCTCACAGGTTTAACGTGCATGGATCTCTCTACCAGTTCGCAGTTTTCTATAATTCTGAGAGTGAGCTCAAGTTTGCAGAGCGTAGGAAATCTGAAGGATCTATATTTGCCTTCCATGGAAGTTCTTTGTCAAATTGGTACTCCATTATAAGGTATGTGCTACTACTATTTCTCATTTCTGCCAATTGTCAGTGATATCTTTTTTTGGTTTGAATTTATTCTTCAGCATTAACTTCTACTTTTTGATCATGCATTCTTATTCTCTCTTTGTTCTCCGAACCATTTGACAGAAGTAACCTAGTTTCCACACAAAATTCCAAAGTAGGGTTGCACAATACAGAATACCAAATATAAAGATTCCCACATCTTCTTGATACCTATACCTATCATACATATATCTCAATGTACATGACAGAGGATAAATCAAGTCATCGAGAAATATTCTACCATTCTGACCTTTGAGATTAGTTTTTCAACAGTCATTTGGATGGCCATAGGTCCATAAAACAACAGGGCAAAGCATATGCTCTCAAATAGCAAATAATTTTGATCCATAGTAGTCTTGAACATTCCAATGGACAAAGTCACCAACACAGATATCATAGAGAGTTATTGTTAATAGTTTCTGATGCATACATTCAGATGGAAACTACAGAAAACAGAAACATCAGAGGAATATGGAAAATAACAGAAAATATGAATACATACGATCAAAACAGCCTCAATTTACCTTGGAAAAACACGCAGATATTACGCAGAGTTATTGTTTATAATTTCTAATAGATACATTCAAATGGAAATTAAAGAAAACAGAAATAGCAGAACGATATGGAACTAGAAAATAACAGAAAATATGAATACAAAAAATCAAAATTCTCAATTATTTGCCTTGGAAAAACCCCGTTTGGGGGAAAACTCTAGCATTCAAATGGACACCTGTTCTTGCTTTAAAGAACAGCCTTACAAGAGCCTTACAAGGGTTGCTTACAAGAGCCTCTCTCTCCTCTCTGGGGGAAGCGGGGCGGAGGAGCCGGGTGGATTCCTTTCTGATTTTAAGCTACACTTATCTACTTGGTTATGCAACAGTTCCACATTCAGCTGTATGCAAACCTGCTATCAACCGCATATTACGGAGTTATAGAATGTATTCTCCTAATCAAAATTCAGTATTGCTAAGGACTTGCATGTATCGTGCACATTGGTTTAGATTTCCTATGCACTACATCTTCTAATTTAGAGACCTGATTGAATACCCACACTCGCCTGTATACAAAGTTGCAAACTTCATATCGACTACCTATTCATGGAGGTTGTTTTTTGGTCTTCCATATTTCCATATTTGTAAGTTGTAACTGAAATATGAGCACAACTAAGAGTTTTGTTTATTTGAAGTTTCAAATGGGCTGACTGTTGATCCATTACCGATCACCTATGTTAAATTAACCTTTAGATTTATGCCTGATATGGACATCATTCCTAGTTTTGTCAGAATTATTCAACCAAAAAAGAGCAGTACAAAGCAAGGGAATTACACATCCCTATCAATCTCAACTAATTGGTCCAACTTTTGTGACAAATTCGGGGTAATTGACCCCTTTCCACAATATTTCAATCATGCAAATGATCAGAAGCCCATTTAGCCAAACAATCCACAACCCCATTCCATTCACGCAAAATATGACAGAAAGAAACAGAATCCAAGGAAGCACACAAATTAAGAATCTGTTTTATAATAACAGCCAAATGCCAACAAACTTCCTCTAATTGCTGCATCTTCAGCAAAGTTACAACCACCTGAGAATCTGATTCGCAAATGATTTGTCACCACCCAAGAGCATAACCCCGCTCCACAGCACACAAAATGGCAAGAGCCTCCATCACATTGTTAGTATACCAACCCTTATAAACAAAAAAGATAAACTCAACAGTCCCAAAACTAGTCCGCCCAACACCTCCAATACCAGCATGGCCAGGATTTCCACGAAAAGAACCATCTGTGTTGATTTTCAGCACACCCTAAGAAGGAGCACACCATTGCCCCTCCCTATTTATCTTCTGAAGGGGATGATGACATCTATTTCTCTTGATCTGACCAGCACTCTGAGCAGCCCCCCTTTGAAGAGGAAGATTGAGATGAGTACAAAAGGCAACCTCTCCTAGATCCACACCCTCAGCCAAGTCACACTTAGCCGCAGTAGTTTCTCCCACCGAATGAAGAATCCTCCACCACAAATGTTGGACAACCAGCTTCACATCTTGAAAATTCCTGCGATTCCTCTCCAGCCAAATATGTCAGATTCCTCTCTAGCAGGGAATTGATTTTCTTGTGGGTGGAACAGATTCTCGTGTGATTTGTTTAAAGGAAAATGGTTAGGGAGCACGAAACACACACATGCCCACGAAGAAACATCTTTATTTAGATTGAGGTTTACAGATTGCAACTTCAAATCTTCCTAGAGGATGTTTCTATTCTTACAATACTTTGAATCTTCAATATAATCGTGTTTCTTTACATATTCCAAAATTCTTTTAGCTTGAAAGGATCTATTTTTATTCCTATCTATTTCAATTAGTCAAACAGCAGGTCTGATCCTGCTATGTGATGGCATCATGGCAGACATTGTGCATGAGGTTCTTAATGATGTGGGTAAAATGTTGTCTACCTGATCACTATACAATATATTACACTCTATGAGCTCCTGTTTCATTAAGACTTCATTCTTTGGCCACCACATTTTCTTGGGCAAATGTTTAAAACTCAAAATATTGATGATGTTTTATCAGGATTCAACTTAAAAAAAAATATTATGAACAATTTCTCTTTGAGCGGCATGTGGTAAAAATGATACATACACATCGTAGTTAACAGTTGACATACATTTCCCACAGATCTAAAACGCAACCTCTGACATTTAGGCACATATCCTATTGAGAATTTGACCTAGAATCTGACACTGTCAATGGAGCCAGACAAGATAAATTGCAATTTTATATTTTTGTAGCTGAGCGATTTTTGTATTGAAAAATTATTTACAAGATATAAACCAAAGGTATGCTGTGGGAAGTACGATAAATCTTGATTCTGTCAAATTTATCTTTCATCCCAAAAATGATGGTGATGTTGAATTTTTCAGAAATGGATTAAAGTGCTTGAGTGGGACAAGGTACATGTCTGCTGGAATGGCATTTGGAGAAGGCATCTACTTATCAACTGAGATGGAACATTCATTGAAATATTCTACTTCTTTAGTATGGATGGTACATGGGATAGCAAAAGAGTATTCTGTGGTGGCTCTCTGTGAAATTTTCTCGGGACAAAATTATGTTGTAGCAACCAAGCGTGACTACTTGGTGGTTCCTCCCAAAAATGAAAATGATATTGTCATACGTTACTTGATTGTATTCAATCAAAGCAAAGCAGCTGCATCAGAAATTAGGGGTAAGAAGACAGTGACAGAAGGCCACATACTGTCAGGAGATATCAATTTGTACGAACATTACGAGCATTTAAGATTTAAATATTGTGAGGAAGTGATCAATGGAGGACTAGCTGGAGAACTTCTAAAAGTGGCAAGATGTTTCTAGCTAGTATGATGCAGAGGACTTGAAAAACTATTTAATTTTTGTGGAGAAAGAGTTCTTGTTTGGCAAAGCAATTTTTAGCTGATTAACTCTGGGCCCAACTACCAGACCAAAATGAATTGGCCTATAACAGTAGGGTGAGGTTGCCTGGTTGGAACTGAATAGCCAGATTCTTCGAAGAAGACATTTTACAATGTCCAATCAGCTTTTTCTACAAATTAATATGCATTGTATTTTTCCTTTCCCCAACCATCTAATGGGAAAAGAGAACTTTCTTCCTACCATATTCTTAAATGTATAGGGGGTCTTGCAAATGAAGAAAACTTCTTCCCTAGCTGCTAAATATGCCCATGTTTGAATATTTTAGTTATCCACAAAGCATGGATGATGCCATTCACTTCAATACTAAATTTCACATTAAAGAATAGATTATATCTACCGGCTCCCTTAATTTTAATTTCAATGATTTAATTAATTATTAATTGGTGACACAATCAAGGATAGGGGTAAAATGAACAACAATCTTGTCGTTGCAACCACACCAAAATAACTTAACCCACAAGAGAATTGAACCACACCAATTTGAACACATGCCACTTCACAAATCTGAACATTCACAAAGATTTGGCTCACCAATAGATCCGACTTTATTCATTACCTAAGACATACATGCACTTCCAAGAAATTTTTTGCAAAACCTCCCAAAGATATTATAACAAAAAATTTCCCAATAACCACTCAACAAGATATTATGATATCGATTTAGATCAAACAAACAAGCTATTACCATTGTGTACACCACAAACTTTAGATCTACACTCAACATGTATATTGAATTCTAGGGAAAATTTAACAAATTTCCCCTTGCAAATACAACATTTCAATATAAAATGACTCAAACATGTACCACCACACTAATCCAACACTTACAATAAATCCACACTAAAACCCCTTAATCTTCATGATCCATAATGCACTTGGTTGGTAATTGTAGTGGTCCACCATGGATTTTTAATTATCAACACTACATATAATCCTAATGCTTTTCCCTAGTGGCTTCTATCTAGCCCATGATATTATTAAAATGCTTTAACAATAAACAAAACAACACTAATTTAAACATGAAAGCATTAGCACATAACACCACAACTTTCCCATGAGAAAACCCCAAAGTGTGAAAAGCTGAAGCAAGAGAATGCTCTTAGCACCTCATTCATTGCTCAATGCTTATTACATGAAGAACACTGCCAAATATATTGGTTTCTAGGTCTATACAAACCATGTGCAACAACCTTGTTATGACGACTCTCACACACGCCAACAATTTGTAAATTTATTGTCTATCCATCAAATTATAGCAATTCAAGTAGTTTGTGCATGCCAACTAGCACCCCAAAACAAAGTATTTGATCATTTATAAAAATTCTCTACCCTTCTATTGTCATGGAAGATCAAATACCTTGAAACATGGATAATTACATACTAAGCAATGGACCGACCATGAAACCACCATTCAAGAACCCCAATTATTCACTTGCCTATCTTAGTGGTCATTGCAAAAAATCACCAACATCAACAATCCACCATGCATGCCTACATCCACATCCTACCTTAGAAACTAATTATTTTTGGCATTTTCCTCATAATTATGTAGCAACAAATGACATTCTTGTATGTTGTCATCCACATAGATAAGAACAAAGTTAATGACCTTCATATATGTTAGTAATTTCCAACAAACAAATTGTGCACTTTGGAAACAATGCACTCACTTCTACAACCACTATCATGGCTTTAAGAGTAAAAGATCTACTCCATAGCCCCATATCATTCATTTGCTGACTTCTACAACTACACACCTTGCTATGGTACTTTCTTAACACCCTTAGGAGTTTGTGAATAAGTTCGACTAATTTATGCATCCAAGTTGTCAACTTGCCAATAAATACCTATGACTTCATCAAGCATTAGAACATGAACCTTTAATAAAACAAACTACTATAGGATACATAATGATAGAGTATACCTCCATGATTTATAAAGTAGCATTTCATACCATTACTATAAATTCCCTTATATATTTCCTCTAGTCATAAACCAAGGGTAAGCGCACAAAGACGGGGGCCCAAAAAGTGACCACTTTACTTTTTGGTCCTAAAATAGAGAAAACATGAGTGTGTTATAATGAAACGCATTCATGTTTTTTAAATGCATTCAAAAAATGCGAGCATGTTATAATGTGCTTGTGTTATGTGAATGCATTAAAAAAAAAGAGCACATTATAATGCACTCACGTTATGTGAATGCTTTCACAAAATGTTGGGGCATTATATTAACACGCTTGTGTTGTGTTTTGCATTAAAAAAAATGCCTTCTCTCTTTTTTCCTCTTTTAGTGAAACTATATACATGAAATAAACATTTAATTTTTCATTTACATTTGACATTTACATATGGACATTTACTTTCTTATACTTTAAGTTATATTTCATGTATATAGTTTCAAGATGTTTGAGAGTGGTTTCAGATCTCTAGGAGTTATAATGCAAATTATAGTTTTTAGAAGATCTTATAATTTTCTAGACAGTCAAATTTCAATAATCAGCATGTCAAGTTTCAATAATCAAGAGGTCAAATATTAGTAATCAATAAGTTTTATCATCTTTATCTCCCTCTCTCTCACTCATTGTTTATCTCTCTCTCTCTCTCTCTCTCTCTCTCTCTCTCTCTCTCTCTCTCTCTCTCTCCCCATACCTTCCCTCTCTACCTCTCTCTCTATCCCTCCCTCTCTCTCAATCTCTCCACCTTCCTCCTTCCCACTCTCTCTCTCTCTCATTCTATATATCTCACTTCTCTCTCCCTCCCTCCTTCCCTCTCTACTTCTCTTTGTCTCCCTCCCTCTCTCTATCTCACCTCTCTTTCCCTCCTCCTCTCTCTCTACTTCTTCCTCCCTCCTACCCCCTCTCTATCTCTCCTTTTCTATATACTTCTATCTATGCCTCTCCCTCCCTCCTCTCTCTATCTCTCACTCTCTCTCTACTTCTTCCTCTCTACCTCTCCTTCCTATATACTTCTCTATATCTCTCTCTCCATCTCTACCTCTCCCTCTCTCTCAATGTCCCAACCTTCCTCCTTCCCTCTATTCTCTCTCTCTCCCACCCTCACCATCTTTCTCTCTCACTCTCTCCTCTCTCAAATTCTATCTATCTCACCTTTCTCTCTCTCTCCCTACTTTTCCCTCCCTCCTTATCTCCCCCTCTCTCTCTATTTTTTTCTCTCACCTCTCTCTTCTTTGTACTTCTCCCCCCTCCCCCTCTCTCTACCTCTCTCAAGATAGGCAAAGGGAGGGAAAGGAAAGATAGAGAGAAGTAGAGAGAGAAGGAGGGAGGGATGGAGTGAGAGGTAGGAGTGGAGATGGAGGTGAGATAGAGAGAGAGAAGAGATAGAGAGGGAATAAGGGATTGAGGGAGGGGTAGGGTGGGAGAGAGAGTGGTAGGGAGTGATAGAGGGAGATATGGATGGAGATGTAGGGACAGGGAGAGAGATGTGAGAGAGAAATAAAGAGATAGTGGTAGTGAGTGATGGAGGGAGAGGTAGGTAGAGAGAGAGAGAGGGGAGATTGAGAGAAGTAGAGAGGGAATGAGAAAGGGAGGTGGTGCAGGAGCACCTAAGGAACACAGTCAGTTTCCTAGGTAAAGAAGAAACCTAGAGGGTTAAATTTTGTTTTTGTTTTCATAAGGCCTTATAGACCATTTAGTGTTGAGCTTAGGGATGTTTTTGATCTTTGGGAAAGAGGTTGTCAAAAGTTCAATGAGTTTAAAGACTCACTTTGCTGAATGGTAAAAAGTTGCCAAAGTTTGCAAAACACAGTGGGTTTTATAATTTTTGCTTTAGGTCTTCTAAAAGGCTCGATCAAAGAAAATTAACTGTTTCTAAGGTCTATTTAAGGCATGACTCACCCCTGGAGCAGGGTTGGAAGTTTTAGTGTTATGGTGAAATCTTGTAAAAATTAAAGAAACAACATTTTGAGAGACAGTTTTCTGTGTTTTTGCATTCAAATTGAGCTTTAATGGAGTAACCCTGCTATTATTTTGTTTGTAGTATGTAGTGTTAACATTGTACAAGCTTGGTGTGCCATTCATTTACCTTTGTAGACTATTTTCATCTTTTATTTGTAAATAGTTTGTTCACTGTCTTTTTCTGGCCTGTACCAGGCAGTTTGGAGAAAATGGAGTCCTAGAGCACTTTTCCACTGTACAAATTATACGACCCTTTGGGAATAGTGCCTAGGCTCCCTTAGTGTAAATATGATAGTTTTTAGGGTTTGTGGTAGTGCAGGAGTTGCAAGAAATTTCTTGCCCTAGGCGAGCCAGGCAGGGTCCGGCTAGGGCAGACCTGGAGTAAAAGTCTTATAACTTGCAGGGGAATTAAGATATTGAAGAAATTATTTTTTGTGAATTTTGTTAAGGGTCTTGGCTATGCTTGGTGGTTAGGAGGAGGTTCTAACAAGTAATTTGGAGGAAGAACTCTTTGACAGTCTGAAATCAGCCTGTGAAAGCTTAAAAACCCTAGCTTTTTGACCATTTCTGTGTATGAGTGTTGTGCAAGCTGTGCTGACTCAAAAACCTAGAAATATTCAAGGTGAGAACATGAGAACCACCATTCCCAAGCAAAGAACCCAGGTCATTTGGTGGGTTTAGGATAAAATTGCATTTTATCTCTGTTCAGAGGCCTAATTGAGCTCTAGGCTTGTAGCCCTTTTCAAACCCTAGGAGAGGGATTTGTGGAAGCGATGGTTAATGGGAGTCTTGAGAAGGTATAAGAACCCTAGATAGAGTCCCCTGAAGCTATTTAAATGTGTTACACCTCTGCAAGTTATCAAGTTGAATGTTGAGAGAACTTGGCCTTTAGGGAAGAATAAGGGTCAATGGTGAGATAGTGGCAAGGCACCAAGGTTGGCTTGGTAGTATGGAGGAATGTTGATAGAGGGGCTGGCCAGTAATACCAGGGGTGCCTATACTTGTGATAGGACCTAAAGGTTATGGTGGAGTCACCTAGAAGTTCTTGAGAGCAAGGACCTGAGCATGGGGCTGTGAGAGTCTCATCCAACCCTAACTTATCAGATTGGTATCAGAGCAAGTTAAAGATTTGGGAGCATCTTATATGTCAGACGTTGAGTCTAGTGATTCTTCCACCATGGTGACCAATGCAGAACTGGCTAAAATGTTGAAGGACAAGAAGAAGACAATAGGCTATTGAGGGAAAGAATAGCCCAACTTGAGGAAGCAGTGAGGAGTGCACAGTTTGAGGGAAGGATACCAAAAGAGGAAGAGGTTGCAGAGGAAGATAAGACCCCTGAACCCGACCCTGTTTTGAAGGAGGAGCCTTTCTTGAAGGCATTGAAAGCTTTGAGTGGGAAAGCACTTGAAGGCATACCACTTTTTAGTGGAAAGATGGAAGCAGACCTAGTCATGGATTGGATAGAAGGCATGGAGAATAATTTTGAGTGTGATGGAGTCATTGAGGCACAGAAGGTGAAGGTTGCTAAGTCAAGATTGAGAGGATCAGCCTTGACATGGTGGAAGTTTATTCAGACAGAGAGGGAAAAAGAAGGAAAACTGCCCATATCAACTTGGAAAGGAATGGTTGCTAAGGTGAAGGAAGCCTACATGCCAGATGACTATGAGATTCAACTACACAAGAAGAGGCAAAGTCTAAGGTAGAAAGACCAAGATGTAAACACTTATACTAAAGAGTTTCAAAAGCTTTGTATGAGGTCTAATGTGACAGAGGATGAGGGCCTCAAGGTGGCTAGGTATCTTAATGGTTTGAAATGGAACATTCAAGAGGAGATGGCTCTACTAAGTCCCAAGACAGTCCACCAATGCTATCAGTTGGCTATCAAGATTGAGGAAAGGAACAAGAGGAAGCAAGAACAGGCTTCTAAGGGCAGAGGCAAAGGCAAAGATCAAAGAGGACAATGTGGTGGCTACCAAGGTAGAGGCAATGATCAAAGAAATCATGGAGAATCTAAACTCGCATAGCATGGAGGTGAAACATCTTCTAGAGGTGGATTTAACAGAGAAAGAGGACCTCAAGGAGGTTCAAACAGAGGAAGAGGAGTAGGCAGGAGCAATTCTTATTTTGCAAACATGAAGTGTTATCATTGTAGTCAAATAGGTCATCCTACTTATAGGTGCCCGAAGAAAGCATCTTCATCAAGCAATGAAAAGAGAGTGGCCTATGCATAAGAGGACACCATGAGTCCTAAAGCATCTGAGATCAGTCATATAGAATCTGAGGTAGGAGAGAATCTGATGTTTAATAGAGTTCTGATTAGGTAGCCAGTCAAGGAGGAACCAAAATAGAGAAGAGCTCTTTTTAGAGTAAGGTGCAAGATACTTGGAAAAGTATGCAAATTCATTGTGGATTCAGGTTCAATAGACAATATAATCTCAGAGGAGGCAGTAATGAAACTGAAATTGGAGAAGGTACCCCACAATAACCCCTACAAAGTCACATGACTAAACAAAGGGCAAAGTGTTTTAGTGAATGAGAAGGTAATGGTGGAGTTTTCCATTGGAGGGTACAAGGACAAGCTAATTTGTGATGTGTTACCCATGGATGCATGCCATCTACTACTAGGCAGACCATGGCAATATGATAGAGGTGCCATATATGATGGGAAAGAGAAAACCATTTCATTTAAGAAGGATGGGAAGAATTTCAAGTTGTAGTCATTGTCAGAAGAAGATGAAGGATAGTCAAAGGTACCTAACATCATGTTGAGCAGTGGTAGAGAGTTTATCAGCAACCTACATCAAGGAGGTGAGGGGTATGTGGTTTTAATGCATTCAAAAGATGAAGAAGAGACTAAAAAGACAGTCATACCAGAATCAGTCCAAAAGCTGCTAGAAAAGTATAAGGATATTGTCAGTGATGGTACACCTGCAACCTTACCTCCAAAGAGAGCTATAAGTCATCAAATTGACTTCATACCAGGGGCTTCTTTACCTAACAAAGCAGCATACAAGCTTACACCAGGTCAGAATCTAGAGGTGGCCAGGCAAGTGCAAGAATTGTTGGATCAAGGACTAATTCAAAAGAGCATCAGCCCATGTGTAGTACCAGTGGTCTTGGCATCTAAGAAGGGAGGTAAATGGAGACTTTGTACTGATTCTAGAGCAATAAATAGAATCACAATCAGGTATAGGTTCCCAATTCCTATAATAGAAGACTTGATGGATTGCCTTGGAGGAGCATAGTATTTCACTAAGTTGGACCTCAAGAGTGGCTACCATCAGATCAAGATTAAGGATGGTGATGAGTGGAAGACAACTTTTAAGACAAATGATGGGTTATATGAGTGGAAAGTGATGCCATTTGGCCTCTCAAATGCCCCTAGCACATTCATGAGACTCATGAATGAAGTGCTTAAGGATTTCACAGGGATATTTGTGGTAGTGTATCTTGATGACATACTCATCTTTAGCAAGACAACAAAAGAACACTTGAAGCATGTGGAGATGGTTCTTAAAAGGTTGCAAGAGGAGAAGTTGGCAATCAATCTTGAGAAATGTGAGTTCTTCAAGCAAGAGCTTATCTACTTGGGTTTTGTAGTGTCCAAAGGCTCATTAAACATGGATCCAAGCAAGGTGGAAGCCATCCTAAATTGGCCTACACCAACCACAACAATAGAGGTAAGGAGTTTTCATGGTTTGGCTCAATTTTATAGAAAATTCATAAGGAATTTTAGTGGTATATGTGCACCAATCCTAGATACTATCAAAGGTGGTTTGAAACACAAAGTTTAAGTGGACTCAAGAGGCTAATAAAGGGTTTGAGAAACTGAAACAAGAAGTGGCAACTCAACCTATTCTATTATTGCCTAGTTTTGACAAGTTGTTCACAGTTGAGTGTGATGCAAGTGGAGTAGTAGTAGGAGGAGTACTTAGTCAACAAGGTAGGCCTGTGGCCTTCTTTAGTGAAAAGCTCAATGAAGCCAAGCAAAAGTACTCTACCTATGATCTAGAGTTATATGCTTTAGTGCAGTCCCTTAGGAAGTGGAGGCATTATTTGTTACCCAAAGAGTTTGTGGTCTTTACTGATAACCAGGCACTTAGTTATATCAACACCCAAGAGAAGTTAAGTAATAGGCATTTGAAATGGATGGAATACATCCAAGCTTTTACTTTTACCATCAAGCACAAGAAAGGACAAATGAACAAGGTGGCAGATACATTGAGCAAGAGATTGTTGATAGTACATGAGATATAGCTAAAGAGCATTGGATTAGAGAGTTTCAAAGACCTCTATGGTGAAGATGAAGATTTCTCAGAAGCTTACAAGGTATGTTCTGATTTTGAGAATCATTTTCATAGCCAATATTCTGAGTATACATTGCAAAATGGATTGTTGTTTAAGGGCAATCAGTTATGTGTTCCAAGAGGGTCTATGAGGGAAAATCTGATTCAGGAAAAGCATAATGGCAGTCTTAGTGGACATTTTGGCATCAATAAGACTTTAGAACTAGTGCAAAGGTTCTATTATTGGCCTAAGTTAGCAAGAGATGTTAGAAAATATGTGGAACAATGTGTTGTGTGTATGAAAGCTAAGGGAGGAGCTAGTAATGTTGGTTTATATCAACCCCTGCCCATTCCTAACAAACCATGGGTGTGTGTGAGCATGGATTTTGTGGTAGGCCTTCCTAAGACCAAGACTAGTTTTGATAGTGTTTATATTGTGGTAGACAGATTTAGCAAGATGAGTCATTTTATTCCCTACAAAACTACTCATGATGCCAGCTACATAGCTCATCTTTTCTTCAAGGAAGTTGTTAGGATCCATGGGCTACCTTTGAGCATTGTTTCTGACAGGGATGTGAAGTTCATGAGTCACTTTTGGAAGACTCTATGGAGTAGATTGGGTACCAATCTGTCATTTGGATCAGCTTACCATCCTCAGACCAATGGTCAAACAGAGGTGGTTAACAGAGTGTTAGGTAATCTTTTAAGGTGTCTAACCAAGGAGTATGGATAGACATGGGATATGGTTATCTCCCAAGCTGAGTATGCTTACAATGACAGTGTGAATAGAACTATAGGGAAGAGTCCATTTGAGGTTGTGTATGGAATGCACCCAAGAGGCATTTGTGAACTCAAAGACCTTGGATCTATGGAGAATAGGATTGGACATGCAGAAGACTTAACTCAAACCATGAAAGAGATTCAGGAGCAGGTCAAGAAAACAATCACAGCAGCAACCCAAAAGTTGAAGGAGAAAGTTGATTTGTCAAGGAAGGATGTACAATTTGCAATAGGGGACTATGTCATGGTCCACCTTAACAAATCCAGATTGTAGAAGGGAATGTCAACCAAAATCTAGATGAAAAGAGTGGGACCATGCAAGGTGTTAGCCAACTATGGAAAGAATGCTTACAAGGTGGAATTGCCAGCAAACCTAGGCATATCTCCAGTGTTTAATGTGGTTGATCTGATCAAGTATAAGGGGACAGTCACTGACATGGATCATAATAGTAGGGAGATATTCAAGGATGTCAGCAACATGACACTACCAACTCTAGACAAGCTACAAGCAGAGAAGATCTTGGAGTCAAGAGTGAAGAAGGCTACAAGGCACAAGGTGTACATGGAGCATCTTGTCAAATGGAAGAACAAGCATGAATCTGAAGCTACCTGGGTAGAAGAAGTAGAATTTAAGAAGAAAGGCATTGATATGTCTCTAATCTCTCCTAAAATTCCTTAGTTTTTTGTGCTGAGAGGGGGAGAATGGTGCATGAGTACCTAAGGAACACAGGTAGTTTCCTAGGTAAAGAAGAAACCTAGAGGGTTAAATTTTTTTTTTGTTTTCATAAGGTCTTATAGACCATTTAGTGTTGAGATTAGGGATGTTTTTGATCTTTGGGAAAGAGTTTGTCAAAAGTTCAATGAGTTTAGAGACTCACTTTGCTGAATGGTAAAAAGTTGCCAAAGTTTGCAAAACATAGTGGGTTTTATAATTTTTGCTTTAGGTCTTCTAAAAAGCTCGATCAAAGAAACTTAACTATTTCTAGGGTCTATTTAAGGCATGACT
Source organism: Sequoia sempervirens (assembly GCA_007258455.2). Taxonomy (NCBI): domain Eukaryota; kingdom Viridiplantae; phylum Streptophyta; class Pinopsida; order Cupressales; family Cupressaceae; genus Sequoia; species Sequoia sempervirens. Next base: position 1,268,739,426 of record VDFB02271358.1, read on the forward strand.
CGACCCTGGAGCAGGGTTGGAAGTTTTAGTGTTATGGTGAAATCTTGTAAAAATTAAAGAAACATCGTTTTGAGAGACAATTTTCTGTGTTTTTGCATTCAAATTGAGCTTTAATGGAGTAACCCTGCTGTTATTTTGTTTGTATTATGTGGTGTTAACATTGTACAAGCTTGGTGTGCCATTCATTTACCTTTGTAGACTGTTTTCATCTTTTATTTGTAAATAGTTTGTTCACTATCTTTTTCTGGCCTGTACCAGGCAGTTTGGAGAAAATGGAGTCCTAGAGCACTTTTCCACCGTACAAATTGTACAACCCTTTGGGAATAGTGTCTAGGCTCCCTCAGTGTAAATATGATAGTTTTTAGGGTTTTTGGTAGTGTAGGAGTTGCAAGAAATGTCTTGCCCTAGGCGAGCCAGGCAGGGTCCGGCTAGGGCAAACCTAGAGTAAAAGTCTTATAACTTGCACGGGAATTAAGATATTGAAGAAATTATTGTTTTTGAATTTTGTTGAGGGTGTTGGATATGCTTGGGGGTTAGGAAGAGGTTCTAACAAGTTGTTTGGAGGGATAACTCTTTGACAATTTGAAATCAGCCTGTGAAAGCTTAAAACCCCTAGCTTTTTGACCATTTCTGTGTATGAGCGTTGTCCGAGCTGTGCTAACTCAAAAACTTGGAAATCTTCAAGGTGAGAACATGAGAACCACCATTCCCAATCAAATAACCCAGGTCATTTGGTGGGTTTAGGATAAAATTGCATTTTATCTTTGTTCAGAGGCCTAATTGAGCTCTAGGCTTGTAGCCCTTTTCAAACACTAGGAGAGGGATTTGTGGAAGTGATGGTTAATGGGAGTCTTAAGAAGGTATAAGAACCCTAGATAGAGTCCCCTAAAGCTATTTAAATGTGTTACACCTCTGCAAGTTATCAAGTTGAATGTTGAGAGAACTTGGCCTTTAGGGAAGAATAAGGGTCAATGGTGAGATAGTGGCAAGGCACCAAGGTTGGCTTGGTAGTATGGAGGAATGTTGATAGAGGGGTTGGCCAGTAATACCAGGGGTACCTATACCTATGATAGGACCTAAAGGTTATGGTGAAGGAGTCACCTAGAAGTTTTTGAGAGCAAGGACCTGAGCATGGGGTTGTGAGAATCTCATCCAACCCTAACCTATTAGGAGGGAGGGAGAGAGAGGTGAGAGAGAGGGAGGGATGGAGAGGA